>CM062812.1:993075332-993414775 GCA_031772625.1 Pinus tabuliformis | reverse complement strand
TGTTAATAACAAATACAAGTGTGCCCTGATGCACACTTTCATATGCATATTATGGTAATATTTTAATACTAAATAATCCATACATCTATATTGTGAATACCACTATCTCTATGCCAATTAATTGAGTAAAGGTTGTGCTCTCATAATGAAAGCTCTTCGCTTAGTGAAAGCTTTCCTCACAAAGCTCTCTACAGAATAAAAGCAATCCACACAAGCATTTGTTAATAATAAATACAAGTGTGTCATGATTTTCCGCATTTTTGTATGCATGCTCTCTCCGAAACTTTCTTTCACATCATTGTTATTATATATTATTGGTAATATTGTAATAATAAATAATCCATATCTTTGTATTTCAAATATCACTAGTTAATTTAGTAAAGGTTGTGCAGAGTGCAGACAAAACTCTGCATAATGAAAGCTCTCCGCACAAACACTCTGCATGATGAAATCCCTCTGAAAAAATGTTGACAAAGACCTCTCAGAGATTGAGTGTGGAAGTACGGAGAATGGTGATTTTTCCACACTCTCGCAGAATCAACTTCTTTTGCACTAAAGTCTTCACTAACTAATGATTAAAAGCTATGATCTCATAATGAAAGCTCTTCGCACATTGAAAGTTTTCCGCACAAATCTCTTTTCACAATGAAATCTCTCAGCACAAGCATTTGTTAAATGGATCATATAGTGAGAGAAACATGCTATTTGTAGTGATACAAGTACTCTCTACACAAATCTCTCCACACAGTGAAAGCTTTCCTCACATATTTGTCTGCAAAACGAAAGCTCTTTGCACAAGCATTTGTTAATAACAAATACAAGTATGCCTCGATGTTCTACACTTCCATATGTATTCTCTCTTGACACACTTCTATTGCATTATTATTATTAGTATATATTATTAGTAATATTTTAATACTAAATAATCCATATCTTTGTATTTTGAATACCACTAGTTAATGGGTTAAATGATATGCAGTGCAGACAAAACTTTGCACAATGAAAGCTCTTCGAATAGTGAAATCTCTCTGCACAAATGTCAGTGAAGACCTCTCAGAGAATGAGTGCAAAAGTGTGGAGAATAGTGATTTTTCTATACAAGTATATGTTAATAACAAATATAAGTGTGTTGCGATGTCCCACACTTCCATTTACATATTGTTGGTAGTATTTTAATACTAAATAATCCATATCTTCCTATTGCAAATATCACTATCTCTACCGTTAATTAATTGGTTAATGGTTGTGCTCTCATAATGAAATCTCTATGCAAAAAGATCTCCATGTAGTGAAATATTTCCTCGCAAAGCTCTCTACAGAATGAAAGCTCTCCGCATAAGCATTTTTTAATAACAAATACAAGTCTGTCACGATGTTCCGCACTTTTGTATGCGTTCCCTCTCTGCAAAGTTTTTTCGCATAATTATTATTATTATATATAATTGGTAATATTTTAATTCTAAATAATCCATATTTCCATATTCTGAATACTGTTATTTAATTGATTAAAGGTTGTGCAGAGTGCGGAAAAAACTATGCACAACAAAAGCTCTCTTCACAATGAAATCTCTCCGCATAATGGAAGCTCTATGCACAAATGTCAGTGAAGACCTCTTGAAGATTGAGTGTGGAAGTGCAAAGAATAGTGATTTTCCCGCATTCTCATGGAATCAACTTCTTTTTCACTAAAGACTCTGCTAATTAATTGATTAAAGGTTGTGCACTCATAATGAAAGTTATCCACACATTGAAAGATTTGCACACTAAGCTCTATGCACAATGAAATCTCTTTGCAAAAGCATTTGTTAAATGGCTAGTATAGTGAAGGAAAAATGATATTTTTGGTGATATAGTGCTCTCTACACAAATCTCTTGGTGCAGTGAAAGCTTTCCTCACAAAACTCTCTACATAATGAAAGCTCTCCACACAAACATTTGTTAATAACAAATACAAGTGTGTCAAATACAAGTGTGTCACAATGTTCTGCACTTCCGTGTGCATTCTCTATCTACGCAATTCTTTTGCATCATTATTATTATATATTATTGGTAATATTTTAATATTAAATGATCCATATCTCCATATTCTAAATACCGCTATTTAATTGATTAAAGGTTGTGCAGAGTGCGAACAAAACTTTGCACAATAAAATCTCTCTACACAATGAAATATCTCTGCATAATGAAATCTCTCTGCACAAATGTCAACGAAGACCTCTCGGAGGTCAAGTGAGGAAGTGTAAAGAATAGTGACTTTCCCGCACTTTCATGGAATCAACTTCTTTTGCACTAAAGAATCTTCTAATTAATTGATTAAAGGTTGTGCTCTCATAATGAAAGTTATCTGCATAGAAAGCTCTCCACACACTAAAATCTTTCCACGCAAATCTCTCTGTGCAATGAAATTTCTTTGCATAAGCATTTTTTAAAAGGTTAGTATATGTAGAATTTATTGTGTAGATTCAAAATTGCTCATGAAATTTACTAAATCACAAGACTTGAAGATACTCTACTGATCTGCAGAAGTTAATTCACATCTAGAACATAAATCATAGACATGCAAAAGGAAACATCACACATGCACAAAGATTTATCTAGGGGAAAGCAACTGCTCAAAACCCCTTACTATCTATATTGCATTAATCAGAGAATATAAATGAAATACATATTCTTGCTTAAGCCTGAGCACACCCTACAAGTGTATAGTCTATCCCTCTGCTTGACTGACTAACTCTGGCCAACACTTAGCCAATTTTCAAGCCCTCCAAGCTCCTATTTCCTTGCATTGTTCCCTTGAGAAATTGGCCCCTATTATTTAGGAATTTCCCACTATGGAATTGCGTAATTGCCTTAGGTCCTTCCTTTGACTGCATGCACCACCCATGCATAGGGGAATATGCTACAACTGATAGTACACTACCTTGGAAACTCCATCCCAACTAGGTAACTCAAATTCTCTACATGCAACAACTATTTTCATTTGATTGATTAGTTAACTAGTTGATCACTGAGTGTGGTTGAAGTTCCACTTCGACAACTTGACCTCCACTAGTTCTTCTAACAGTTAGAACTAGTTAAACTGACAATAACTCAAATTAACTGAAAGATTACTACAAATTAGAAATCAAACATACTGAATTGAACTCAAGCTTCCCCAACTCGAATTAATTGAGTTAACTGAGTGACAAGTGCCATGTCACCTCAGTGAACTACCTCCAAGATTTATGCTAAAATAGAAATTCAATTTTTTTCTAATTTGACCAAGGCAAAGTCAAACTAAGATTTTCTTGTTGCTTTTTCAACAATATAGTGAGGGAAAAATTCTATTTGCAGTGATACAAGTGCTCTCTACACAAAGATCTTTATGCAATGAAAGCTTTCCCCACAACACTCTCTGTAGAATGAAATCTCTCCGCATAAGCATTTGTTAATAACAAATACAAGTGTTTCATGATGTTCCGCACTTCTATATGCATTCTCTCTCTACACAGTTCTTTTGCATCATTATTATTATATCTTATTGGTAATATTTTAATTCTAAATAATCCATATCTTTGTATTTACAATAACGCTAGTTCATTGATTAAAGGTTATGCGTAGTGCAGAAAAAACTTTGCACAATGAAAGCTCTTCGCACAATGAAATCTCTCTGCATAATAAAAGCTCTCTGCACAATTGTCGGTGAAGACCTCTCTAAGATCGAGTGTGGAAGTGTGATGAATAGTGATTTTTCCACACTCCCATAGAATCAACTTCTTCACACTAAAGATTTCGTTAATTAATTGATTAAAGGTTGTGCTGTAATAATAAAAGATCCCCACCCGGATGCGGGTGATATTCAAGGATATTAATGGCGCTTCAGAGGAACGACGATGCTCGGCCTAGCCAGCGGTAGGCTAGCGCTAATCTCCATGCCCAGCTCAGGCACCTGCAAACTCACCTCAGGCGAGAGTAGATCCGCCTGCAGGACATAATAAATGAATGCCCAAGTCGAGATAAGGAGATGGTTAGATTAAACATGGTGCATAAGCCCATCAACTCCATTGTCTGTTCACCCTCCTTCAGTGTTTGCCCGCTCCATGCAGGAAACCCCTGTAGTAGAATTGTCACAGGAAATCGTTGTTCGACTCCTTGTTGTCTTAATTCACTCTCCCAGCTCTGCCCTCTGAACCCTATTCAGGCCCCCTCTGAGCACTCTCTGCTTCCCATCCAAGCACCCAATTCGCCTGCGCTTCTCCTTCGCTGCATTACCATGGTTCGTCACCGCATGAGGAGCCACCATGGAGGTAGCCGAGGGGGCCGCGCTCGCTCTCAAGCAGCGCAAAGCATGGAGCAGCCACCACCTCATGCCTCTCCGACTTCATCCCAAGCTAATTCTCCCCCTCATAGCCGCCTCGCAGAGTCTATCCGCACAATGCCTTCCAATCGACTCACTTCAGATTCCAGAGCAACCTAAAACGACCCATTATCACTGTTAATATTACCATCATCTTCTCTGAAGAAGAAGGACAATACAGGGCTCTGGAGCGTAACCCGACCGAGCAACCTCAGGACAACTGCAGAATTGTTGGCAGACATGGCTCAGAGCAGCTCTTGGCAGATGAAGGCAGAGCAGCAAGGCGCGGCGGGCAGCATGAGGAAGGTGATGCTGCAGGCAACACTCGGCAACCAGGTGGCAACTCTCACGACTCCACAATTTCAATGGCCATTGCTGGCAGCTCGAGCGGCACCCTTCAAGCTTCGGAACCTCCAGGTGGCGGGGTGGAGGGCGGCGTGGCGAAGGAAGGCAAGATTTGGTATGGGAACGAGTGCCCTGTCATCGAGGAGCCACTGGAGCTGGACTTCCCTATGTGATGCCACATGGTCTCCCACGTGTCACCCAAGTTTTTTGCTGCTGACTGGTTAGGCTCTGTTGTTAGTGGTTTTTGTGATACTGTTTGTAGTTTTGTGGTTCTGGCATTTGTGGTTCTGTTGCTGACTTGTGTAGCAATTTGTCATATGATGTTGTCTCAAATGCTTCAAATGGTGCTCTCTCAAGCTCTCATTCTGGTTTTACTGTTGTATTCCCGACTTTCTGCATGGTTTTTTGCAAAGTGTAACTACTTTTCCCAAACATGGGACAATTTTGATAACTAGATGAAACTCAGATGTTCTCGGTTGAGGCTACTGCCTCATTGTAACTATATTTTTCTTTCCTCTTAATAGAATTAGTTTTTACAGAGAAATAATAATAATAATAAAAGATCCCCGCACAATGAAAGTTTTCCGCACAAATCTCTCCACACAAGCATTTGTTAAATGGCTAGTATAGCAAGGAAAAATGTTATTTGCAGTGATACAAGTGTGTCACAATGTTCCACACTTTTGTATGCATTCTCACTCCGCAAAGTTCTTCCACATCATTTTTATTATATATTATTGCTAATAGTTTAATACTAAATCATATTTTGAATACCACTAGTTAATTGATTAAAGGTTGTGCAGAGTGCGGACAAAAATTCACACAATGAAATCTCTTTCTACATAATGAAATCTATTCACTCAAATATCTCCACACAGTAAAAAAATCCACACAATGAAAGACCTCTACAAAAAAATCTCAGCATAATGAAATCTCTCCACACGAATGTCAACGAAGACCTCTCAAAGACTGAGTGCAGAAGTGCGGAGAATAGTTGTTTTCCCACACTCTTGTAGAAGCAACTTCTTTCACACTAAATACAACACACTCTAGATTTATTTTTTTCAGAACACTGTGTGAGTGTGGAGTTTTATTTGAGTGTGGAAAAGTTCAAAGCCACCATACAATGCCGCGCAATCACACTTCTTCGCACTTCAAAGCCAACATTCAATACCAATTCTCATTTATCAATTTTAATGATGCATATTGTGCTTTCTTTTTACACAATTTAACATTAGTGTTTATAAAATATTTTATTACGCAATCATTCTAATGATAACAAGTAACATACAAAGAGTTGAAAACATTTAGTACAAAAGCATGTGAGAAAGGACAAGGGTGTTATAGGCAAAAAATGTGTCTAGACGGTAATGTTTATGAAGATGTAGAAACTTGGAATTCACACTTAGCATTAAATAATTAATTAATGCTCAATAGTGATATTAATATTTATTCAGCGAATCGATACACAATCACGTTATTGCTCAAGCGATTAATAACATTTACTCTGATGCATTGTGTAATGATTGTTTGTTGCAAATATATTATTAAAATCATATCTATCGATATTATATAATACTCTTTTTGATATTTATTCAGTGAATTCAAGTATACATAATGCTTTTAAAAGAGCGGATTTGGCTAGAGATGTTGATGGTGTTGGTGTTGGTGTTGGTGATGGGTAGTTTGTATCTACGTGTGAATATTCAAAGAGGTTAGTCATAGATGGAGGATATGTTGAGGAATCATAGTTTATGAGTTACAGATTAGGTTGGAGGCCAAGTGCTAGTTATGCGAATGGACCTGCATCCATTTCTTCGATGGAAAATTGAATCAACTTGCCAAGCTATTTCTCGACAGAATAGTTTGAGCCTCATTTCTATTATGTTGTGCCTATATGAAGGTGTAATGCGGACATGGATGGTGTTATTAGTCTTATATTTCCAGTGATGTTCAGAGCATAAGGTTTCTGGAAATGTAATGATCTTGAAAGTTTTCTAAATCCTGAAAGTTTTGTGAAGTTGTTATCGATACTATAATCTTCACTTCCAACGTTGATGATTGCTCGAGCTTTTCCTTTTCCATCTTATTTGATTCTTTTGGTCAATTGAAAGTAATGTTGAAATGCATGAACGAATAGATAAAAATAAAAATATTCTTCAATTGCTAATGTCTAATTCATTTAGAATGGTAAACTTTTGCAATTTCATTTTCAAAGTGCAGAGCTTACAATCAAAGCTATCATTATGCAGAAAAAGCTTATAAAAGTTATGGAATGCTAGTTTTTAGCTTAAATTAAAATGGTAGAAACCATATTGAGTTATCAATTGTTACTTAATTGAGTGAACATAGTTCATTTAATATTTTGATAATACAAGTTCAATTGACAAATGTAAAATCACCAATGCAGAATTGGTTAATAGCAAAACAAGATTACATGGTAAATGTCATGAATACGCATTGGTTCACTAAATAAATATAAAAAAGACTTGTTTTTTTGGCAGGAGAGCTTTAGTTAATCAAAATAGAATGCGGTTTAGGGTATTAATAAAATAATATCTTGATATTGATTTATAAAGTGTGCAAAACAGATCAATCATGAACGTAATTGTATCAATTTGGCTATCTCGAGTTGGAATTTAAGTAAAATGTTTATGATTTAAAATAACCAAATTCACAACAATCTTTTCTGATTAAAGATCAGCCAAATCAGTACTAGCCATATTGATCATGATCAGTGGTTAAATAATTCCATTAAAATAGATAGTAGTTAAATTTCCTTTTAGAACTTAGACATTAGTTCGTGATTTAGATGACTTATCGCCTTTGACGCATTATATGTAGGCCTGTTTGCTGTGAAAGCAATTTGTCAATGTTCATTTTGTTGTAGACCTGTTAGTATTGAAGTTGGCACTAAAAGTTCTAGGAAACCGACTTGCTTTGTTTGTTCTAAAACTATTAAGTGTTTTCAGGTTTTGCTTTATAATTTGTCTATTGTTTTTTGAATTTGTTACTAAGAGTGAAACAAATGGCCCAAAGAAATAATGGCAGAAGCACACAGGAAGAGGTACATGCAGAGAGCCAAGATATCTTAATGCTTAGTCAAGATATTTTAATGCTAATGGATAAGATATTGGAACTTCAACAAACACTTAGGTGATTTGAAGATGAACTAGACACCGTAAGAATATTGTTAGAAGAGCTCTCACAAAACATGAACAAAGCAATCAGATCTCCATTTTGGCAACATAATCAGTAGAAGCGTTAATCTCCAGAAACAATGGTTGATTAGTAAAGAAATCGTTACCAAATTTTTCTATTTGCTCAACCAATTTTGAAATTCAGTATATGCTAAAGGCTATGTATTGTAATATTCTTGGCACAGTAAAAAAAATATATATATATATCGAACTATTCTGGAATACACACATATGTATAGATGCAAAATAAGTTATATTGTAGTCTTGCTTATTCGATTTACAAATTTGTTTCAACTCTATATGATAATGATTTATTTAGATATTTGTTTAAATCTTGCATGAAATAGATTTTTTTTATAGAAAGAATTGCAAATCTGATAAATCAATAAAATAGTGTAAGAAATCACATTGGAAAGAAGCACGCAGGACATTGAAAAACATAGTAAATGATATTAGTAAGTAGCATAGTACAAATATGAATAGTCAATAGCAAAGAGGGGGGTTTAGAGGGGTAGGAGAGCATTATGCAGAGTGCAGACGACAAAGCGACCGGGTGGGTAGGAGAACAAATCTCCTTCTGCACTATGTATCAATGTTAACAGTTCACCGAACAATGCAAAAAAAAAAATATTGGAATATTCTGGAATATACACGTATGTGTGCATGCAAAGTATTTTGTAAGTTATGTGGTACTACTCCATACATCACTTCTTGAAATAAGTATTCATTTTACAAATTTGTTTGAGTTTTATATGATAATGATTTGTTTATAAATTTCACATCACAAAAAAATAGATTTGACATTTCATGCCTTTGTCAAATATTATTAAACACAACTTTTGCTTTATAGAGACGTCAAACAAGTATTAAGGATCCATATTCCCTGGATTAATAGTTGCAATAGGCATTTCCATAAGGAGAAATGGATTGGTTTAAGCAAGGCACAAAAATTGAAATTCCATTTGTTGTAGATGTGGATTACATGTTGAAGCAAGAAAATCGTAAGTATGGAAGACATTGTTTCGTTACGATGAGTGGAGTACTTATGTGAAATGTGGAATGCGGAGGTTTCCGCATTTCATAAAAGCTTCTTCACAACTACGCACCTCCGTACATTCCCTCTTACATCATCATATAAAAAAAAGAATTGTCATTAATTACATGCAATGCCACTGGGACGACTCCATTAATTAACAACAATGTCACTAATTAAGGACCAAGTTGTAATATTGTCTGACTAATTATAGAATTTGCAAATTTAATAAATCAATAAAACAATGTAAGAAATCAAATTGCAGGAAAGCAGACATGACACATCATAATGAACCAGCTACACATAACAATCAAAACATAGTAAACAATCTTAGTAAATAACATAGTACAAAACATAGAACTTGAACAAAGAAATTCATTGAAATGTGTTCTTGTACAATGTAATCAGATCCCACTTCCTTCCTTGTTAAAAACTTTACAAAATTGCTCAAATTCTTGAACCAAAAAGTAGAATATGATGTTAAAATTACAAGTACGGATATGCGGAAGCACGAAAATATTCATGGTGCTCCATCCTTTACCAATAATCAATAGTACATTGCTTGATAATGCAAGCAAAGATAATAGTAGATCAATTAATCATAACATGAAACCATATCCCAATCATCCAATAAACCAAAAGAGTTGTTCGACAATAGTCAAATTCTTCAACTAGAAAGTATAAGGTAATGTTAAGATTGCTTGATAATGCAAGCAACGAGAATTGTATCGTTATTGTATTGATCGACAATGTGAACAAAGAAAACCATCATTGTAGACTCCATTAATTAACAACAGTGTCACTAAAAAATGATTCATCGATTATCCCACGTAACCAAATTGTAATATTGTCTGACTAGTTAGAGAACTTGCAAATTTGGTAAATCAATAGAACAATTTAAGAAGTGAAATTGCAAGAAAGAAAACACAGCATAACATAATGAACCAACTACACATAACAATCAAAACATAGTAAATAACATAGTACAAAACATAGAACCTGAACAAAATAGTTCATTGAAATATGTTCTTGTACAATGTCATATTAGCATTTGCATTAGTAGAAGCAATCACCTTGTTTTCTCTAATGATTGCATTCCTAATCTTGTTCTCATAAGTATAGTATATTGCTTGACAATGTGAAATTAGATCCCAATCATCCAGTAAAGCGAAAGAGTTGCTCGACAATAGTCAAATTCTTGAACCATAAAGTATAAGGTAATGTTAAGATGCTTAACAATGCAAGCAATGAGAATTGTACCGTTACTAGATTGCTCGATAATGTAAACAAAGAAAATCGTCATTGTATACATATAATCATGTTTTGATGGTTTATTGTAAATGTGCCATGTGTCTTGAAATTGGACAACAAATCAATAACAACTGATTTTTCTGTACAATATTGCTCATAGGAAACTTTTCATAGTTTAGGTAATACCTTTTCCAGTTCCATGCCTCTTAGAACACACTATATTTTAGTCTTGTCATTTGCATGTATGATACAATTTAACGATGGAAATAAACTAAGCAAGAGTCCTGGTTGCAAGTAGTGCAATAAAATTTAGTTTAATTCATAGTTCTAACACTTGTAATTGGACTATTGTATTTTGCACATACAGTCTCAAATGGATTCATATATGCATTGGTCGCTATCTGGTGTCCTTGGAAGTACTATAAAATTGATATAGAAAACAAAGGCTTAGAAACGTGAAATCAAATGTATTTTTATCCTTTTTTTCTTTATCTATGTCTATATAAACAATATAATAAAGTTTACCATGAATATTCCACTCACCAAAGAAAACAATTTTCTTAGATATTTGACTTGCTTTCGTGTTTCCAATGGACATATGAACATCGATTGTGGAGTTCAAAAAGCTATTTCTTGTTTTCTAAATACATGTTTTAGCAAGATCAATGAAAAACCATTTTCTTGCAATTTCCTTTGAATTAAAAGACATGCTGGAACAAGTTTATCATGTACTTAAACCTGTTACATATGCACCATTTGTAAAACAATACATGAAAATCATATTACATATGGACAATAACTTTGTAACTATGAAACATTCAAATAAATCAAAGCTTATTGTTACCTTGTCCTATTTTGCATTGACATCTTTGATTTCAAATGCATATTGCATTGTTGTTTTTGTAACCGAGATTGTAATAACATTGATTGTGCCAACTGGAAACAAATCTTCATTAGGGGATAAATTTGCAATTGTCATATTTGGAAAGAATCAGTACTTTATGCAAATAGGACAATTGCTTTCAACAATGCTAAAGATATTTAGACAATTAGTTTTTTCACAATCACCACTATCATATTTATGCTTTGTAATTATTTCGAAATCTCTAATAGAAACACCAACATTTGCAATAAGTTTTGTCTCATTTTGTTCAATAAACTGTGTTGGCACAAGTAATGTTATTGTCATTTCTGCTTTCTTATCTATTAAATCTACACAGAGTATTGCTTTTGTCTTGTTTGCTTTGTCCAAAAATGTTCGATATGTAACCAAGACAATGCCATGAAAATGCTCCTAGTTATATTGTTACTGATATCTTCGATTAACAATGGCATAAAATTGTTCTCTTTTTACATAGTCATGAGCATTGAATTGGAATTAATTCAAAAGAAAATACAAAAAAGAAATATGGTATACAGTTAACTAAAACTGCAAAAAACTACATGTTTGCTTTTATTTCTTCACTCGTTTTTGTTCCTTTCATTTTGTCTGTTGTGATATCTGTTTCTGTAGTATTATATTGCTATCTCTACACCCTTGCCCATCTCTATTGTGACATCATTCGAATTTTCTATTTTTTGCCTATTCAAAAATAATGCATTGAAACCACTGCTTAAAATTCTAGAAATGTTCAAAAGTATTTTTTTTCCTTGTAATCGATGTCATGAATCTGAATCTCTAGTGTTATATGTTTCCTAAAAATTGAAAAAACCTCGTTTTTAGTTATAGTACATTATAAATATAGCAAAAAACAACAATGGGTTGTATAATGTAAAGATTATCAAATTACAATAAATAGAACCAAAACACACTTCTTAGCAAATTATATGTTTTGCTTGTGTTCATTTTCATTGCTCTAAAAATATGAGTTAGATCAAATATATAGAAATAAGAAAAATAAGAGGTTCTAATTTCATAGCATGAAAGTAATTCAAACGTAAGAACTATACGACAGTAACATATCTTTTGTAAACGTGTTTAGCTCTATAATATTATTTGGTGTTTGAACTTCGTATCTCATTGCTACATGACTATACCATATATTGTATAAATGTTCTAAGTACTCACATACAAAAGAAACAATGCATTGTTTACCTCACAAAAATGCTACATGTTTTTCACATTCGTTCAAAATGAGCTTGTAGAGATAATCCCTCACGAGATGATCCTTCCTTCTTAGTCCAAAAATGTTTGATATGTAATCAAGAGAATGCCATGACAAATGCTACCAGTTATATTGTTACTAATATCTTCGATTAACAATGGCATATACTCGTTCTCTTTTTGCCTAGGTGTGAGCATTGAATTAGAATAATTAAAAGAAAAAACAAAAACACAAAAAATAAATATGATATATAGTTAACTAAACTTGCACAAAACTACCTATTTGCTTTTGTTTCTTCATTGGTTTTTGTTCCTTTCATTTTGTCTGTTGCAATATTTGTTTCTATAGCATTTCTCATTGCTATCTCTACACCCTTGTCCATCTCTATTGTGACATCATTCAAATTTGATATCTTTTGCCTATTCACAAATAATACATTGAAACCACTTCTTAAAAGGACATTATAATTGATAATGACTAATGAAAATAGAACTAGATAAAGCAAAGTCATTGCTCGTGTATATTCCAATACCAAGTTCATAGTTATTAGATAAAATCTTATTTCTATGGATATAGCTAAAATTCTAAATAGATTTTAGTTTCAGCAAATACAAATGTTTTATAGAAATGTTCAAAGATTTTTTTCCTTGTAATTGATGTCGTGGATCTGAATCTCTAAGCGTTATATGTTTCCTGGAAAATTGAAAAATCCTTGTTTTTAGTTATAGTACATTAAAAATATAGCCAAAAAAATAATAATGGGCTGTATAATGTAAAGATAATCAAATGACAATAAATAGAACAGAAACACAACTCTTAGCAAAGTATATGTTCTGCTTGTGTTCGTTTTCGTTGCTCCAACAATACGAGTTAGATCAAATATATATAAATAAGAAAAATGAGAGGTTCTAATTTCATAGCATGGAAGTAATTTAGACATAAGTGCTATATGACAGTAACATATCTTTTTTAAAAGTGCTTAGCTCTATCTCATTGTCTGGTTTTTGAACTTGTTATCTCGTTGCTACAGGACTATATTGTATATTGTATAAACATTCTAAGTACTCACATATAGAAGAAACAATGCACTATTTACTTGAAAAAATGTTACACGTTTTTCACCTTCATTCAAAATGAGCTTGCAAAGATAATCCCTCACGACATGCAACTACTAGAACAACATCGTACAACCCAGACAAGGAATTTATTTGTAACCAGCTCGTCTGAAAAGTGATGTAACATGCATTCGTAACATGTATGCTAAAAATATTGCATGATGAACACATGGTGAATGCTTCTACAGATAACACAACCAAAATTAGTGGTTACAATTGTCACGTTACGTTATAAATATTCAACATACGTATTATATAGTCAACGAACTTCGACGTGCAGATAGAAAAATTGTAGTAAAAAATAATCGATAGTCAACGAACTTTGACCACGAGGCAAGTGCTATAGTCCCCAGCGAGGCAGCGAGGCAGTGAGTAGTAGTAGTAATAATAATAATAATAATAATAATAACTACGCAAAATAGAAAACAACTAACACATTTTGTCCATGAACAAACTTCTACTACTAATAATAATTTATCATTAAATAAATTAGATTTGCTCATAAAGTTAAAGTTAAATTTGATTTGGTCATAGCCAATGCATCATTGTACAAAGTAAAAAAAGACACTTCTTCGAAATTATTATTGTCATATACGAAAGTGTCATAAGTGATTTATTCTTTATTCTTTATTTTATTTATTTATTTAGTTATTTATTTATTTATTTATTGTTATATATTTATTTATTTAGTTATTTATTTATCATTTTTATTATTTATTTACTTATTTATTTTGTTTTATTTTATTTTATTTTATTTTTATTTTTATTTTTATTAGTTTTATTATTTTTATTTTTTATTTATTTATTTTATTATTTTTAATTAATTAAAAAAATTTATTAATTTTTTTTTTTTTTTCAACTGTCGTTTACCTAACTTTTATGTAAATAACCGAATATTAGTACTTTAATATATATATATATATATAATTTAAATAAATAAATTATATTATAGTTTTTAACTGACCTTTAAAGCATTTTATCTTACCTATTTTAACTTTTTTCCATAAATAATAATATTAATAATAAATTAATATTGATATTTTGTCTACCAATTTTAATAATATATTAATATCAAGACTATTTTACTAATATAATATTAATTAATAAATAACTGAATTAAACAAAGAATTACTTTAGAGAAAGATTTCGGCGAAAATCACATGGAGTCTCATTTGTCGACGCGTTTCGAACCAACCAGTGTGGTTCATCGTCAGGTCCTGACGATGAACCACACTGGTTGGTTCGAAACGCGTCGACAAATGAGACTCCATGTGATTTTCGCCGAAATCTTTCTCTAACTTGATATGGATCACAGAAGCCTAAACTCTATTAAAGAATTACTTATATATAATAACACATTAATTTTAATTAAATTAAATATTACCTTTTCTAACTAACCATGTATATTATTTTATTTATTGATATTTTTAACCTTAACTATATATTTTTTAATTGGAATATATATATATATATTTTCCGTAGAAAAAGTCGTAATTTCTATTAAGTCAAAAGAAATTACATTCTGTAGATGCTGAGCATATGCATACTGAGGCTGGATGCCTCTCAAAACTGTCTAAAAGAAACTGTGATAATGGTTCCAAAACTGAACAGGTAAACAAAAAGAAATCATTCCTCTCCCCAAACTGTTTATCTCCACGCAGGGAGTGTGCCACCTCGGAGAGGTATATATCCAAAAAAAAACAGCAGAATAAGAACATATACTGTGTATGTTTTCCGGTGCTGTATCATTACTGTGCAGCTGTAGCTTGCTGCCCAAAAATAAAAACTATGATTATCCGCCTTGGGTCGATACAGTTCATATATAACAGATTATATATAAAAGCATAGGAAAAACAATATTTTGTGTATGATGGGACCCCTTTCAGTGCTGAGCGCCCCTTTGTGCCTGTTGATCATCAAAGGGTCTGTGGTAGTGTTGAAAGAAGGTTCCATCCAGTTCTTCCTGTATTAGCCAGTCCGCTTCTTGCCTCTGCGCTGCTTGCTTGGAAAGGTAGTCCGCCCGAGCGTTGCGCTCCCCGAAGAGAAGACGACTCCTTTTGCGGCTTTTGAACGCGTCAGAGGAGGAGATGGAGGCCGAGTCGAATTCGATGCTTGCTTCTTGCGGCGAGGTGCTGGAGGCGCTTCCACCGTGTCCGATGTAATGTTGTGGTCCGCCCTTGGTGCCACCGCTGCGGGAGGGTCAGGTAGACCTTCTGTAGTGGGCAGGTCCTGGCCTGTAGCTGTCTGCTGGGTCTTCTGGAGGAGGGGGCAGTCCTTGTATAGATGACCCACCTGGTGGCATCTTCTGCATCGATAGGGGATGCCCTCATAATCGAGCTTCTGCTTCCTTGAAGTGGATTTCCATTGTATTGTGATATTTTCCGGCACTCCCCCTCTGGTGTCCATGTGCACTAGGATTCTTGCATAAGCCATCGAGCCCGTCGAGATGTAGGATTTATCAGATTCCATGAAAGTGCCGAGCGCGTTCCCAATTCTCCTGAAGATATCTTCGGACCAGTACTGAAGGGGCAGGCCCGGTAGTCTGACCCAGACAGGTCCAATGCCAAGCAGCTCCGTCTCCGGGTCGAAGAGGGGCGTCCACCGCTTGAGTAGGACCGAAGCTTTTTCAAAGTGCCAAAACGATGAAAGAACCCAGCTCGTGTGGTCCGCCCTTGCGAATCTGAGTGCGAACCATCCTCGCACGAACGTCTGAACAGATGGGATTTCCGCTAGGTATTGACCCCAGATCTCTGTGGCCCATTGCTTTATTTTTGCCGCCGTGGTATGTCTGCCTCGAATCCGACCCACAAGGACACAGTCCGCCAGATCCATGGCGTCCCCCCACTGTATATCCTCTTCCAGCCTCAGGAAAACGTCCTCGGCTGTGGATTTAAAACAACGTTGTTTCTTAGAGGGGCGGGAGGACATGCGGCCCGGGTTAACAGGAGCCTGTGAGCCCGCAGGGGGGAACAGGAGGGGGGGGATGTGGGATAGACCCGGGGGCGGGGATGGCTTCAGGGAGAGGGGGGACGGCGTGATAGCTGCCAGAGGGAACGGGAGGGACCGAGGGGGGGTTAGGTTCCGAAAGGGGAGGGTTCTCCACAGGATGAGTAGGGATCTC
This sequence comes from Pinus tabuliformis, assembly GCA_031772625.1. NCBI lineage: Eukaryota > Viridiplantae > Streptophyta > Pinopsida > Pinales > Pinaceae > Pinus > Pinus tabuliformis. The sequence continues at coordinate 993,398,269 of CM062812.1, read as the reverse complement.
CACGGGGTTTGCAGGGAATAGGGATTGGGAGGGTAAATCCGGCAGATGGGGGCAACGCCGTTCGGGGAGGACTGTAAACAGTCCGCTAGGAAACCAAGAGAAGCCGGAGAGGGAACAGCAAAGGAGTTCCAGGAGGAGGGCTCGCCAGGGTAAAGGGAGGAGGGGAGAGACGGGTCAATAGGTGGAGAAAGATGCTCAAAACTAGCAGACATATTCCCACTGTGCAGACCCCCAGATGATGTGAACGTGGAGCGCCAGATGGAGCTTTCCGCCAGCGGGGAATCCGAATAATCCACCTCTTCTGAGTCCATGTCGACAGCTGCAAGTGCCCACCTCGGAAATCTGGTAACCGCCTGCTAGTGCCCGCCTCGAAACCTGGTAACCGCTTAGGGTCGGCACCGACAGCGGGGGAGACCGTTGTGGATATGCAGGTGGAAACGCTTTGTTCACAGGTCGCTCTCTCCGGAGGAAATGAAAAAGACCACCTCCATGTGCTGTCGGCCGATCAGGTGAGAAGGCGTCGTTCCGATGCGAGGAGTGCAGGTAGCCAGGTAAAAACTAGGGTAAAAAATGAAACGGGGGAGCGAGGGTAAAAAGGTTAAATGGAGCCGCGGGTCGAGAGGGAAAAGTGCAAACCGGCTCGGAAAAATGAAGTACAGGGGGAAGTACGGGGGAGTGGGGGCTTACAGGGCCGTAGAACGGCCTGTAAACCCCTGTCAGTAGGGTTTCATTGCCTATGATGCAGAGCCGACCCCATTCCAACACCACCCGTCCATAACTAATTCATGTTGAAATTCGGTGTATATATATATATATATATTAACGAAAATTAGTAAATAAATAAATAAGTGAATTACCTTCATAAACCAACCCTAATACTATTTTATTTATTTTGAATCCTAACTTTTATTAATAATCTATTATTAGTACTTTAATATATATATATATATATATATATATATATATATATTATATATATATACATATATTAACAAATTAATTAATTAATTTTCAAAACTAGCCATTAAATAAATATTTTATATTAATATTAAAAATAATAATTAAATTAATTTAGTGAACTGTAATTTGACCTGGGTCCGTAGGTCAAAATTAGCCGTTGATCGATTTAGCCGTTGGAATCTCTGCTCAGACTATTTAACATGCCTAGCTGGATCTGTTTCTTCAACTTGTCCTGACGATGAACCACACTGGTTGGTTCGAAACGCGTCGACAAAGGTCTTTCCTCATGTGATTTTCGCCGAAGTTCTGCTTACAACCGTCATAAGTGATGTTAGGTGATTGATTATCATAACCTTTGTTTTGTTTGTGTCACACCTATATTAAAGAGGAAGTCCTTGACGATTTTTTGATAATTATTAAGGTCCTTAGAATTCTTTGCCATAAGAATAATATCATCAGCATAAAGAAGGATAAAGATGATGAAAGTTATGCACAATGAAAGCTTTGCACAAGAAAAACTTTGAACAAGAAAAACTTTGACAATCAAACGTGTTAAAACTGATTGAAGATTGTTAGTTCAAAGTAGATGTTGAAAGTGATAGACAATGAGAAAACAAAACTCTCTAAAAAGCTGCCTAAAATAAGTAATATCTAGAATAGAAAGATCAAAAGAAACCTCAATACATGGAATTGGGTGTTGGTTTTTAGTTGTAGTTTTATTCAAGGCTTTATAATCAATATAGGGTTTTTATGTTTCATACTTCCTCAAACTAACACAATTAATCTTTTGTAGGTTGGGGAGCTTGGTTGAATGTGACCCTTTTATGTTAGCTTTTGAATTTGGTTCCTAATTTCCTCATTCCATAGAAGAAAATGTTTGTAGATAGATATGTTGGAGGGTTGTCTAGTGTCAAGTCAATTGCATGCACTAGTAGACAGTGCATAGGTACTCTTATGTTCTTCCACCAATTTGTCTACTTGTTTTCATTGCATAAAATGACCCCTTATAGAGCCCTTCGCTATTATTTAGATTTCTCATGTTATTTTTGACCAAACAATAAAATGATGAAACATCTAGTATAAGGGATTGGATTTTTATATTTCTTAACAACAATTAGAGAGAATATAGTAGTTGGGGCTACCTTTGGTATGCCATAGAATAGCTCTTCCAAGATAACAATGACATCATGGAGCCTGGGTTGACAAGTTTCATGATGCTTCAACACAATTGTTTATCCTAATGGGAAATCACAAACTTCAAGCAAGACAACATCACCCAATACCTCATATTTAAAGGGCTTGATTCCATATGATAGGAGACATTACTAATTGACATGGATGTCTCGTCCTTTGCTTAACCAACTAATGGTATATAGCTATGGGTGAAATATTGTTGGTCGCTTGATCCCGTCCATGACCTATCATGAGATTATGTTCTCATGGTTGTTGTTGTCAACACTGAAATGCACCAACATCCTTTTCTCTAACATTTGTGAGTGGAAGAGGTCCTCACCTTCCTCACACTTGTTTATTTCCTCATTATGGACCATGGTAGTGGTAATAGTGACACCAAAATTGATGTTAATGATTTGTTTTCCCCTATCCATGGTATCTAGTGGCATTGGGGTTGAATCATATTTTGAGGCTTTCAACTCAATTATTAATGAATTTTTGGCACAATGCTTATCATTGTTATGCTATGGTTTTTTGTGGGTGTTAAAGCATTTCATCGTGTCCTTCTTCGATTTCTCATTATTCTACTTTGCATGTGACTTTGACTAGTTGTCTTAAGATTATTTATCTTTGATATATCCTTTGTTTTAAGGGTCAAGATCACCTTTACCCTTATTTTATTGCCTCTGATTTTTTAGCTCCACCCTCTTTCTCACCCTTATTTTAAACTTTTTCCTTTATCCTGATGGCATAATGGAAAGAAACTCTCAATAAAGTGATGTCTAGAAACCACATTTTTATTTGGATGTATTTGGGTAGGGCAATGTGGTATTAGAGAACCATGTAGTATTTAGAGTCCTTGATAACCATATTTGCACACAAGGTATGGAAAGTGTTGATGTGTGCCAACATAGTATGGTCTTTACCTTAGCACTAGGTTTTCCATCTCATTTGTCATATGTCATAGATTTAAATACGGTAATATTCAAGGGCATTGAGAAAATCTTCAAAAGTGGGTTTTGTTTGATACATTGTATAACCATCTCTAAATTTTTTGTCATTATTAGAATCCCACCCATGTTTGGCATGGGGAAGGGACTTTAAGGGTATGGAGGTAATCTTCTCATTGTTGCAAAAAATGTGAATAGATCAGTAACCCTTTAGTTGATCCAACCATCCCTCCATAAATTTTGCCTCCATTTTTACTTTAAAAAGGGGATATAAAAATTATCTCGTACCTTAAATGGTGGTATTCCTTCCAAATGATTATTGAACAAAGATGGCTTCATTGTTGTTAGGAGTTACAAAAGGCCATGAGAAAAGTGATCCATCATGTTTTTCCTCTATCGGTTAATGGCTTCATGGAGCAACAATTGGATATGGTCTCCCACTCCATCATCTTTTTTCTTTTCTTTTTCCATGTGATGTAGTTTGTGATAGGGAGGAATGTTGTTTGAATGCTCAATTAACTCAAGGCCCAACTTCATATACCTTAACCTCATGGGGGATATGCATGAACAACAATAAGTGTGGATTGCTTTGGTGCCATTGTTTCACTTTAATTTAAGAATGAAACGAAAGAACACAAAATACTACTAAACACATAGAAGATATAATGAAAACCAAATCTAATTAATACATGGTGACTAGAATGGCAGTAACTTATATTTGAGAAGGGATGTTATTAATATGTTCATTTATTAAAAAAACCCATAACAAGAAGATGAAAATACATTTTCTCATAATTCCGAAGTATTGAGAGAGAAAACCTTAAGATCTATAATTCCTTTTCTAGTGATAAAAGCAAGCTGGGCCTATAGGAGCATCAATTCCAAGGCCATAACTTTTGCACTTGAACTCATTTTCGGATCTCTTTGGACCATTATGAAGCTTATCATCAACTTTGCAAGTTGGGTAGGTTAGACCCTTTAAAGGTAACCTAGTGAACAAAATTTCCAAAAGCACATGGAAATGAGATTAAACATGCATTGAAATTTCATGGTTTGCAAACTTGGCAAGGTTTAGTTCCATTTTTTAGACGACCATAGATTTGAATGACCACCTAGTCATTTGAAGATGGTGCTAATGTTAGAAAAGCCTATGGGATGTTTATAAACATGGATCAAATCAAATCATTTTTAATCTTCTCACCCCCAAAAAGAATAAAAACAAATATACTTATTACACATACAAACCAAGCTCACACAAATTTGTGTTATTTTGCAAGTGTAAACCAATACATTATTCCAAAAAATATATTTTCCATAAATTGTTTAGTTTTCTCCATTGTTAGTAATCATGCAAGCAAGGACAAACCTCACAATTTCGATCACCATTTTTTGGCTAGATCAAGATATGTTTTAGTCCTCAAACAATTATATGGATAATTGAGGAAACATAATTAGATGTCGTGAAATGATTTTCTCTCTTCCAACAACCCACATCAAATATCACATCTTCACTTAAGAGTTGGTTCTAAATTATCACAAGTATGTAGAGATCCATGATATAAAGGGGATGGGGCTAAAAGAGATAAACCCAAGGCTTGTTTTATTTTTGATTTATTTTATTTTTATGAACATTCCGCTCTAAAGGTAAGAATATATTTTTGAGGAGACAAAGACAAAAGATTGGAAATGTAAGGTTTTTCAAGGACATTCCACTATTAATCTAACAAGAACTACTAGAATTATTTTCTATCACGAAAAATCACAATTGATGTATAGTCTTTCTTCAATAGCAATAAGAACAAGAGGAATAGTTGCCATGCAACATAGTCCCTGCCTCTACCGCTAATTAATTGATCGAAGGTTTTTCTCTCATAATGAAATATCTTGGAATAAAGATTTTTGCACAAGAATTTGTTAATAACAAATACAAGTGTGCCCTGATGCACACTTTCATATGCATATTATTGGTAATATTTTAATACTAAATAATCCATACATCTATATTGTGAATACCACTATCTCTATTGCCAATTAATTGAGTAAAGGTTGTGCTCTCATAATGAAAGCTCTTCGCTTAGTGAAAGCTTTCCTCACAAAGCTCTCTACAGAATAAAAGCAATCCACACAAGCATTTGTTAATAATAAATACAAGTGTGTCATGATTTTCCGCATTTTTGTATGCATGCTCTCTCCGAAACTTTCTTTCACATCATTGTTATTATATATTATTGGTAATATTGTAATAATAAATAATCCATATCTTTGTATTTCAAATATCACTAGTTAATTTAGTAAAGGTTGTGCAGAGTGCAGACAAAACTCTGCATAATGAAAGCTCTCCGCACAAAACACTCTGCATGATGAAATCCCTCTGAAAAAATGTTGACAAAGACCTCTCAGAGATTGAGTGTGGAAGTACGGAGAATGGTGATTTTTCCACACTCTCGCAGAATCAACTTCTTTTGCACTAAAGTCTTCACTAACTAATGATTAAAAGCTATGATCTCATAATGAAAGCTCTTCGCACATTGAAAGTTTTCCGCACAAATCTCTTTTCACAATGAAATCTCTCAGCACAAGCATTTGTTAAATGGATCATATAGTGAGAGAAACATGCTATTTGTAGTGATACAAGTACTCTCTACACAAATCTCTCCACACAGTGAAAGCTTTCCTCACATATTTGTCTGCAAAACGAAAGCTCTTTGCACAAGCATTTGTTAATAACAAATACAAGTATGCCTCGATGTTCTACACTTCCATATGTATTCTCTCTTGACACACTTCTATTGCATTATTATTATTAGTATATATTATTAGTAATATTTTAATACTAAATAATCCATATCTTTGTATTTTGAATACCACTAGTTAATGGGTTAAATGATATGCAGTGCAGACAAAACTTTGCACAATGAAAGCTCTTCGAATAGTGAAATCTCTCTGCACAAATGTCAGTGAAGACCTCTCAGAGAATGAGTGCAAAAGTGTGGAGAATAGTGATTTTTCTATACAAGTATATGTTAATAACAAATATAAGTGTGTTGCGATGTCCCACACTTCCATTTACATATTGTTGGTAGTATTTTAATACTAAATAATCCATATCTTCCTATTGCAAATATCACTATCTCTACCGTTAATTAATTGGTTAATGGTTGTGCTCTCATAATGAAATCTCTATGCAAAAAGATCTCCATGTAGTGAAATATTTCCTCGCAAAGCTCTCTACAGAATGAAAGCTCTCCGCATAAGCATTTTTTAATAACAAATACAAGTCTGTCACGATGTTCCGCACTTTTGTATGCGTTCCCTCTCTGCAAAGTTTTTTCGCATAATTATTATTATTATATATAATTGGTAATATTTTAATTCTAAATAATCCATATTTCCATATTCTGAATACTGTTATTTAATTGATTAAAGGTTGTGCAGAGTGCGGAAAAAACTATGCACAACAAAAGCTCTCTTCACAATGAAATCTCTCCGCATAATGGAAGCTCTATGCACAAATGTCAGTGAAGACCTCTTGAAGATTGAGTGTGGAAGTGCAAAGAATAGTGATTTTCCCGCATTCTCATGGAATCAACTTCTTTTTCACTAAAGACTCTGCTAATTAATTGATTAAAGGTTGTGCACTCATAATGAAAGTTATCCACACATTGAAAGATTTGCACACTAAGCTCTCTGCACAATGAAATCTCTTTGCAAAAGCATTTGTTAAATGGCTAGTATAGTGAAGGAAAAATGATATTTTTGGTGATATAGTGCTCTCTACACAAATCTCTTGGTGCAGTGAAAGCTTTCCTCACAAAACTCTCTACATAATGAAAGCTCTCCACACAAACATTTGTTAATAACAAATACAAGTGTGTCAAATACAAGTGTGTCACAATGTTCTGCACTTCCGTGTGCATTCTCTATCTACGCAATTCTTTTGCATCATTATTATTATATATTATTGGTAATATTTTAATATTAAATGATCCATATCTCCATATTCTAAATACCGCTATTTAATTGATTAAAGGTTGTGCAGAGTGCGAACAAAACTTTGCACAATAAAATCTCTCTACACAATGAAATATCTCTGCATAATGAAATCTCTCTGCACAAATGTCAACGAAGACCTCTCGGAGGTCAAGTGAGGAAGTGTAAAGAATAGTGACTTTCCCGCACTTTCATGGAATCAACTTCTTTTGCACTAAAGAATCTTCTAATTAATTGATTAAAGGTTGTGCTCTCATAATGAAAGTTATCTGCATAGAAAGCTCTCCACACACTAAAATCTTTCCACGCAAATCTCTCTGTGCAATGAAATTTCTTTGCATAAGCATTTTTTAAAAGGTTAGTATATGTAGAATTTATTGTGTAGATTCAAAATTGCTCATGAAATTTACTAAATCACAAGACTTGAAGATACTCTACTGATCTGCAGAAGTTAATTCACCATCTAGAACACAAATCATAGACATGCAAAAGGAAACATCACACATGCACAAAGATTTATCTAGGGGAAAGCAACTGCTAAAAACCCCTTACTATCTATATTGCATTAATCAGAGAATATAAATGAAATACATATTCTTGCTTAAGACTGAGCACACGCTACAAGTGTATAGTCTATCCCTCTGATTGACAGACTAACTCTGGCCAACACTTAGCCAATTTTCAAGCCCTCCAAGCTCCTATTTCCTTGCAATGTTCCCTTGAGAAATTGACCCCTATTATTTAGGAATTTCCCACTATGGAATTGCGTAATTGCCTTAGGTCCTTCCTTTGACTGCATGCACCACCCATGCATAGGGGAATATGCTACAACTGATAGTACACTACCTTGGAAACTCCATCCCAACTAGGTAACTCAAATTCTCTACATGCAACAACTATTTTCATTTGATTGATTAGTTAACTAGTTGATCACTGAGTGTGGTTGAAGTTCCACTTCGACAACTTGACCTCCACTAGTTCTTCTAACAGTTAGAACTAGTTAAACTGACAATAACTCAAATTAACTGAAAGATTACTACAAATTAGAAATCAAACATACTGAATTGAACTCAAGCTTCCCCAACTCGAATTAATTGAGTTAACTGAGTGACAAGTGCCATGTCACCTCAGTGAACTACCTCCAAGATTTATGCTAAAATAGAAATTCAATTTTTTTCTAATTTGACCAAGGCAAAGTCAAACTAAGATTTTCTTGTTGCTTTTTCAACAATATAGTGAGGGAAAAATTCTATTTGCAGTGATACAAGTGCTCTCTACACAAAGATCTTTATGCAATGAAAGCTTTCCCCACAACACTCTCTGTAGAATGAAATCTCTCCGCATAAGCATTTGTTAATAACAAATACAAGTGTTTCATGATGTTCCGCACTTCTATATGCATTCTCTCTCTACACAGTTCTTTTGCATCATTATTATTATATCTTATTGGTAATATTTTAATTCTAAATAATCCATATCTTTGTATTTACAATAACGCTAGTTCATTGATTAAAGGTTATGCGTAGTGCAGAAAAAACTTTGCACAATGAAAGCTCTTCGCACAATGAAATCTCTCTGCATAATAAAAGCTCTCTGCACAATTGTCGGTGAAGACCTCTCTAAGATCGAGTGTGGAAGTGTGATGAATAGTGATTTTTCCACACTCCCATAGAATCAACTTCTTCACACTAAAGATTTCGTTAATTAATTGATTAAAGGTTGTGCTGTAATAATAAAAGATCCCCACCCGGATGCGGGTGATATTCAAGGATATTAATGGCGCTTCAGAGGAACGACGATGCTCGGCCTAGCCAGCGGTAGGCTAGCGCTAATCTCCATGCCCAGCTCAGGCACCTGCAAACTCACCTCAGGCGAGAGTAGATCCGCCTGCAGGACATAATAAATGAATGCCCAAGTCGAGATAAGGAGATGGTTAGATTAAACATGGTGCATAAGCCCATCAACTCCATTGTCTGTTCACCCTCCTTCAGTGTTTGCCCGCTCCATGCAGGAAACCCCTGTAGTAGAATTGTCACAGGAAATCGTTGTTCGACTCCTTGTTGTCTTAATTCACTCTCCCAGCTCTGCCCTCTGAACCCTATTCAGGCCCCCTTTGAGCACTCTTTGCTTCCCATCCAAGCACCTAATTCGCCTGCGCTTCTCCTTCGCTGCAGTACCATGGTTCGTCACCGCATGAGGAGCCACCATGGAGGTAGCCGAGGGGGCCGCGCTCGCTCTCAAGCAGCGCAAAGCATGGAGCAGCCACCACCTCATGCCTCTCCGACTTCATCCCAAGCTAATTCTCCCCCTCATAGCCCGCCTCGCAGAGTCTATCCGCACAATGCCTTCCAATCGACTCACTTCAGATTCCAGAGCAACCTAAAACGACCCATTATCACTGTTAATATTACCATCATCTTCTCTGAAGAAGAAGGACAATACAGGGCTCTGGAGCGTAACCCGACCGAGCAACCTCAGGACAACTGCAGAATTGTTGGCAGACATGGCTCAGAGCAGCTCTCGGCAGATGAAGGCAGAGCAGCAAGGCGCGGCGGGCAGCATGAGGAAGGTGATGCTGCAGGCGACACTCGGCAACCAGGTGGCAGCTCTCACGACACCACAATTTCAATGGCCATTGCTGGCAGCTCGAGCGGCACCCTTCAGGCTTCGGAACCTCCAGGTGGCGGGGTGGAGGGCGGCGTGGCGAAGGAAGGCGAGATTTGGTATGGGAACGAGTGCCCTGTCATCGAGGAGCCACTGGACCCGGACTTCCCTATGTGATGCCACATGGTCTCCCACGTGTCACCCAAGTTTTTTGCTGCTGACTGGTTAGGCTCTGTTGTTAGTGGTTTTTGTGATACTGTTTGTAGTTTTGTGGTTCTGGCATTTGTGGTTCTGTTGCTGACTTGTGTAGCAATTTGTCATATGATGTTGTCTCAAATGCTTCAAATGGTGCTCTCTCAAGCTCTCATTCTGGTTTTACTGTTGTATTCCCGACTTTCTGCATGGTTTTTTGCAAAGTGTAACTACTTTTCCCAAACATGGGACAATTTTGATAACTAGATGAAACTCAGATGTTCTCGGTTGAGGCTACTGCCTCATTGTAACTATATTTTTCTTTCCTCTTAATAGAATTAGTTTTTACAGAGAAATAATAATAATAATAAAAGATCCCCGCACAATGAAAGTTTTCCGCACAAATCTCTCCACACAAGCATTTGTTAAATGGCTAGTATAGCAAGGAAAAATGTTATTTGCAGTGATACAAGTGTGTCACAATGTTCCACACTTTTGTATGCATTCTCACTCCGCAAAGTTCTTCCACATCATTTTTATTATATATTATTGCTAATAGTTTAATACTAAATCATATTTTGAATACCACTAGTTAATTGATTAAAGGTTGTGCAGAGTGCGGACAAAAATTCACACAATGAAATCTCTTTCTACATAATGAAATCTATTCACTCAAATATCTCCACACAGTAAAAAAATCCACACAATGAAAGACCTCTACAAAAAAATCTCAGCATAATGAAATCTCTCCACACGAATGTCAACGAAGACCTCTCAAAGACTGAGTGCAGAAGTGCGGAGAATAGTTGTTTTCCCACACTCTTGTAGAAGCAACTTCTTTCACACTAAATACAACACACTCTAGATTTATTTTTTTCAGAACACTGTGTGAGTGTGGAGTTTTATTTGAGTGTGGAAAAGTTCAAAGCCACCATACAATGCCGCGCAATCAACTTCTTCGCACTTCAAAGCCAACATTCAATACCAATTCTCATTTATCAATTTTAATGATGCATATTGTGCTTTCTTTTTACACAATTTAACATTAGTGTTTATAAAATATTTTATTACGCAATCATTCTAATGATAACAAGTAACATACAAAGAGTTGAAAACATTTAGTACAAAAGCATGTGAGAAAGGACAAGGGTGTTATAGGCAAAAAATGTGTCTAGACGGTAATGTTTATGAAGATGTAGAAACTTGGAATTCACACTTAGCATTAAATAATTAATTAATGCTCAATAGTGATATTAATATTTATTCAGCGAATCGATACACAATCACGTTATTGCTCAAGCGATTAATAACATTTACTCTGATGCATTGTGTAATGATTGTTTGTTGCAAATATATTATTAAAATCATATCTATCGATATTATATAATACTCTTTTTGATATTTATTCAGTGAATTCAAGTATACATAATGCTTTTAAAAGAGCGGATTTGGCTAGAGATGTTGATGGTGTTGGTGTTGGTGTTGGTGATGGGTAGTTTGTATCTACGTGTGAATATTCAAAGAGGTTAGTCATAGATGGAGGATATGTTGAGGAATCATAGTTTATGAGTTACAGATTAGGTTGGAGGCCAAGTGCTAGTTATGCGAATGGACCTGCATCCATTTCTTCGATGGAAAATTGAATCAACTTGCCAAGCTATTTCTCGACAGAATAGTTTGAGCCTCATTTCTATTATGTTGTGCCTATATGAAGGTGTAATGCGGACATGGATGGTGTTATTAGTCTTATATTTCCAGTGATGTTCAGAGCATAAGGTTTCTGGAAATGTAATGATCTTGAAAGTTTTCTAAATCCTGAAAGTTTTGTGAAGTTGTTATCGATACTATAATCTTCACTTCCAACGTTGATGATTGCTCGAGCTTTTCCTTTTCCATCTTATTTGATTCTTTTGGTCAATTGAAAGTAATGTTGAAATGCATGAACGAATAGATAAAAATAAAAATATTCTTCAATTGCTAATGTCTAATTCATTTAGAATGGTAAACTTTTGCAATTTCATTTTCAAAGTGCAGAGCTTACAATCAAAGCTATCATTATGCAGAAAAAGCTTATAAAAGTTATGGAATGCTAGTTTTTAGCTTAAATTAAAATGGTAGAAACCATATTGAGTTATCAATTGTTACTTAATTGAGTGAACATAGTTCATTTAATATTTTGATAATACAAGTTCAATTGACAAATGTAAAATCACCAATGCAGAATTGGTTAATAGCAAAACAAGATTACATGGTAAATGTCATGAATACGCATTGGTTCACTAAATAAATATAAAAAAGACTTGTTTTTTTGGCAGGAGAGCTTTAGTTAATCAAAATAGAATGCGGTTTAGGGTATTAATAAAATAATATCTTGATATTGATTTATAAAGTGTGCAAAACAGATCAATCATGAACGTAATTGTATCAATTTGGCTATCTCGAGTTGGAATTTAAGTAAAATGTTTATGATTTAAAATAACCAAATTCACAACAATCTTTTCTGATTAAAGATCAGCCAAATCAGTACTAGCCATATTGATCATGATCAGTGGTTAAATAATTCCATTAAAATAGATAGTAGTTAAATTTCCTTTTAGAACTTAGACATTAGTTCGTGATTTAGATGACTTATCGCCTTTGACGCATTATATGTAGGTCTGTTTGCTGTGAAAGCAATTTGTCAATGTTCATTTTTTGTATATCCGTTAGTATTGAAGTTGGCACTAAAAGTTCTAGGAAACCGACTTACTTTGTTTGTTCTAAAACTATTAAGTGTTTTCAGGTTTTGCTTTATAATTTGTCTATTGTTTTTTGAATTTGTTACTAAGAGTGAAACAAATGGCCCAAAGAAACAATGGTAGAAGCACACAGGAAGAGGTACATGCAGAAAGCCAAGATATCTTAATGCTTAGTCAAGATATTTTAATGCTAATGGATAAGATATTGGAACTTCAACAAACACTTAGGTGATTTGAAGATGAACTAGACACCGTAAGAATATTGTTAGAAGAGCTCTCATAAAACATGAACAAAGCAATCAGATCTCCATTTTGGCAACATAATCAGTGGAAGCGTTAGTCTCCAGAAACAATGCTTGATTAGTAAATAAATCGTTACCAAATTTTTCTATTTGCTTAACCAATTTTGGGATTCAGTATATGCTAAAGGCTATGTATTGTAATATTCTGGGCACAGTAAAAATATATATATATATATCGAACTATTCTGGAATAGACACATATGTATCTATGCAAAATAAGTTATATTGCAGTCTTGCTTATTTGATTTACAAATTTGTTTCAACTCTATATGACAATGATTTATTTAGACATTTGTTTAAATCTTGCATGAAATAGATTTTCTTTATAGAAAAATTGCAAATTTGATAAATCAATAAAATAGTGTAAGAAATGATATTGGAAAGAAGCACGCAGGACATTGAAAAACATAGTAAATGATATTAGTGAGTAGAATAATACAAATATGAATAGTCAATAGCAAAAGGGGGGTTTAGAGGGGTAGGAGAGCATTATACAGAGTGCAGACAACAAAGCAAACGGGTGGGTGGGAGAATAAATCTCCTTCTGCACTATGTATCAATGTTAACAGTTCAACGAACAATGCAAAAAAAAAATATTGGAATATTCAGGAATATACATGTATGTGTGCATTTAAAGTGTTTGGTAAGTTACGTGCTACTAATCCATACATCACTTCTTGAAATAAGTATTCATTTTACAAATTTGTTTGAGTTTTATATGATAATGATTTTTTTTTAAATTTCACATCACAAAAAAATAGATTTGACATTTCATGCCTTTGTCAAGTATTATTAAAGAAAACTTTTGCTTTATAGAGACTTCAAACAAGTATTAAGGATCCATATTCCCTAGATTAATAATTTCTACAAGAATTTCCATAAGAAGAAATGGATTGGTTTAAGCAAGGCACAAAAAATGAAATTCCATTTGTTGTAAATGTGGATTACTTGATGAAGCAAGAAAATCGTAAGTATGGAAGACATTGTTTCGTTACGATGAGTGGAGTACTTATGTGAAATGTGGAATGCGGAGGTTTCCGCATTTCATAAAAGCTTCTTCACAACTACGCACCTCCGTACATTCCCTCTTACATCATCATATAAAAAAAAGAATTGTCATTAATTACATGCAATGCCACTGGGACGACTCCATTAATTAACAACAATGTCACTAATTAAGGACCAAGTTGTAATATTGTCTGACTAATTATAGAATTTGCAAATTTGATAAATCAATAAAACAATGTAAGAAATCAAATTGCAGGAAAGCAGACATGACACAACATAATGAACCAGCTACACATAACAATCAAAACATAGTAAACAATCTTAGTAAATAACATAGTACAAAACATAGAACTTGAACAAAGAAATTCATTGAAATGTGTTCTTGTACAATGTAATCAGATCCCACTTCCTTCCTTGTTAAAAACTTTACAAAATTGCTCAAATTCTTGAACCAAAAAGTAGAAGATGATGTTAAGATTGCAAGTACGGATATGCGGAAGCACGAAAATATGCATGGTGCTCCACCCTTTGCCAATAGTCAATAGTACATTGCTTGATAATGCAAGCAAAGAGAATAGTAGATCAACTAATCATAACATGAAACCAGATCCCAATCATCCAATAAACCAAAAGATTTGTTCGACAATAGTCAAATTCTTCAACTAGAAAGTATAAGGTAATGTTAAGATTGCTTGATAATGCAAGCAACGAGAATTGTATCGTTATTGTATTGATCGACAATGTGAACAAAGAAAACCATCATTGTAGACTCCATTAATTAACAACAGTGTCACTAAAAAATGATTCATCGATCATCCCACGTAACCAAATTGTAATATTGTCTGACTAGTTAGAGAACTTGCAAATTTGGTAAATCAATAGAACAATTTAAGAAGTGAAATTGCAAGAAAGAAAACACAGCATAACATAATGAACCAACTACACATAACGCTGAAAACATAGTAAATAATTCATAGTACAGAACATAGACCCTGAACAAAAGACTTCATTGAAATATGTTCTTGTACAATGTCATATTAGCATTTGCATTAGTAGAAGCATTCACCTTGTTTTCTCTAATGATTGCATTCCTAATCTTGTTCTCATAAGTATAGTATATTGCTTGACAATGTGAAATTAGGTCCCAATCATCCAGTAAAGCGAAAGAGTAGCTCGACAATAGTCAAATTCTTGAACCATAAAGTATAAGTTAATGTTAAGATGCTTAGCAATGCAAACAATGAGAATTGTACCGTTACTAGATTGCTCCATAATTTAAACAAAGAAAATCGTCATTGTATACATATAATCATGTTTTGATGGTTTATTATAAATGTGCCATGTCTCTTGAAATTGGCCAACAAATCAATAACAACTTATTTTTCTGTACAATATTGCTCATAGGAAACTTTTCATAGTTTAGGTAATACCTTTTCCAGTTCAATGCCTCTTAGAACACACTATAATTTAGTCTTGTCATTTGCATGTATGATACCCTTTAACGATGGAAATAAACTAAGCAAGAGTCCTGGTTGCAAGTAGTGCAATAAAATTTAGTTTTATTCATAGTTCTAACACTTGTAATTGGACTATTGTATTTTGCACATACAGTCTCAAATGGATTCCTATATGCATTGGTCGCTATCTGGTGTCCTTGGAAGTACTATAAAATTGATATAGAAAACAAAGGCTTAGAAACATGAAATCAAATGTATTTTTATCCTTTTTTCTTTATCTATGTCTATATAAACAATATAATAAAGTTTACCATGAATATTCCACTCACCAAAGAAAACAATTTTCTTAGATATTTGACTTGCTTTTGTGTTTCCAATGGACATATGAACATCGATTGTGGAGTTCAAAAAACTATTTCTTGTTTTCTAAATACATTTTTTAGCAAGATCAATGAAAAACCATTTTCTTGCAATTTCCTTTGAATTGAAAGACATGCTGGAACAAGTTTATCATGTACTTGAACCTGTTACATATGCAGCATTTGTAAAACAATACATGAAAATCATATAACATATGGACAATAACTTTGTAACAATGAAACATTCAAATAAATCAAAGCTTATTGTTACCTTGTCCTATTTTGCATTGACATCTTTGATTTCAAATGCATATTGCATTGTTGTTTTTGTAACCGAGATTGTAATAACATTGATTGTGCCAACTGGAAACAAATCTTCATTAGGGGATAAATTTGCAATTGTCATATTTGGAAAGAATCAGTACTTTATGCAAATAGGACAATTGCTTTCAACAATGCTAAAGATATTTAGACAATTAGTTTTTTCACAATCACCACTATCATATTTATGCTTTGTAATTATTTCGAAATCTCTAATAGAAACACCAACATTTGCAATAAGTTTTGTCTAATTTTGTTCAATAAACTGTGTTGGCACAAGTAATGTTATTGTCATTTATGTTTTCTTATCTATTAAATCTACACAGAGTATTGCTTTTGTCTTGTTTGCTTTGTCCAAAAATGTTCGATATGTAACCAAGACAATGCCATGAAAATGCTCCTAGTTATATTGTTACTGATATCTTCGATTAACAATGGCATAAAATTGTTCTCTTTTTACATAGTCATGAGCATTGAATTGGAATTAATTCAAAAGAAAATACAAAAAAGAAATATGGTATACAGTTAACTAAAACTGCAAAAAACTACATGTTTGCTTTTATTTCTTCACTCGTTTTTGTTCCTTTCATTTTGTCTGTTGTGATATCTGTTTCTGTAGTATTATATTGCTATCTCTACACCCTTGCCCATCTCTATTGTGACATCATTCGAATTTTCTATTTTTTGCCTATTCAAAAATAATGCATTGAAACCACTGCTTAAAATTCTAGAAATGTTCAAAAGTATTTTTTTTCCTTGTAATCGATGTCATGAATCTGAATCTCTAGTGTTATATGTTTCCTAAAAATTGAAAAAACCTCGTTTTTAGTTATAGTACATTATAAATATAGCAAAAAACAACAATGGGTTGTATAATGTAAAGATTATCAAATTACAATAAATAGAACCAAAACACACTTCTTAGCAAATTATATGTTTTGCTTGTGTTCATTTTCATTGCTCTAACAATATGAGTTAGATCAAATATATAGAAATAAGAAAAATAAGAGGTTCTAATTTCATAGCATGGAAGTAATTCAAACGTAAGAGCTATACGACAGTAACATATCTTTTGTAAACGTGTTTAGCTCTATAATATTATTTGGTGTTTGAACTTCGTATCTCATTGCTACATGACTATACCATATATTGTATAAATGTTCTAAGTACTCACATATAGAAGAAACAATGCATTGTTTACCTAACAAAAATGCTACATGTTTTTCACTTTCGTTCAAAATGAGCTTGCAGAGATAATCCCTCACGAGATGATCCTTCCTTCTTAGTCCAAAAATGTTTGATATGTAATCAAGAGAATGCCATGACAAATGCTACCAGTTATATTGTTACTAATATCTTCGATTAACAATGGCATAGACTCGTTCTCTTTTTGCCTAGGTGTGAGCATTGAATTAGAATAATTAAAAGAAAAAAACAAAAACACAAAAAATAAATATGGTATATAGTTAACTAAACTTGCACAAAACTACCTGTTTGATTTTATTTCTTCATTGGTTTTTGTTCCTTTCATTTTGTCTGTTGCAATATTTGTTCCTTTAGCATTTCTCATTACTATCTCTACACCCTTGTCCATCTCTATTGTGACATCATTCAAATTTGATATCTTTTGCCTATTCACAAATAATACATTGAAACCACTTCTTAAAAGGACATTATAATTGATAATGACTAATGAAAATAGAACTAGATAAAGCAAAGTCATTGCTCGTGTATATTCCAATACCAAGTTCATAGTTATTAGATAAAATCTTATTTCTATGGATATAGCTAAAATTCTAAATAGATTTTAGTTTCAGCAAATACAAATGTTTTATAGAAATGTTCAAAGATTTTTTTCCTTGTAATTGATGTCGTGGATCTGAATCTCTAAGTGTTATATGTTTCCTGAAAAATTGAAAAATCCTTGTTTTTAGTTATAGTACATTAAAAATATAGCCAAAAAAATAATAATGGGCTGTATAATGTAAAGATAATCAAATGACAATAAATAGAACAGAAACACAACTCTTAGCAAAGTATATGTTCTGCTTGTGTTCGTTTTCGTTGCTCCAACAATACGAGTTAGATCAAATATATATAAATAAGAAAAATGAGAGGTTCTAATTTCATAGCATGGAAGTAATTTAGACATAAGTGCTATATGACAGTAACATATCTTTTTTAAAAGTGCTTAGCTCTATCTCATTGTCTGGTTTTTGAACTTGTTATCTCGTTGCTACATGACTATATTGTATATTGTATAAACATTCTAAGTACTCACATATAGAAGAAACAATGCACGATTTACTTGAAAAAATGTTACACGTTTTACACCTTCTTTCAAAATGAGCTTGCAAAGATAATCCCTCACGACATGCAACTACTAGAACAACATCGTACAACCCAGACAAGGAATCTATTTGTAACCAGCTCGTGTGAAAAGTGATGTAACATGCATTCGTAACATGTATGCTAAAAATATTACATGATTAACACATGATGAATGCTTCTACAGATATCACAACCAAAAGTAGTGGTTACAATTTTCACATTACGTTATAAATATTCAACATGCATATTAAATAGTCAACGAATTTCGACGCGCAGATAGAAAAATTGTAGTAAAAAATAATCGATAGTCAACGAACTTTGACCACGAGGCAAGTGCTATAGTCCCCAGCGAGGCAGCGAGGCAGTGAGTAGTAGTAGTAATAATAATAATAATAATAATAATAACTACGCAAAATAGAAAACAACTAACACATTTTGTCCATGAACAAACTACTACTAATAATAATAATTTATCATTAAATAAATTAGATTTGCTTGTACAGTTAAAGTTAAATTTGATTTGGTCATAGCCAATGCATCATTGTACAAAGTAAAAAAAGACACTTCTTCAATTATTATTGTCATATACGAAAGTGTCATAAGTGATTTATTCTTTATTCTTTATTTTATTTATTTATTTAGTTATTTATTTATTTATTTATTGTTATATATTTATTTATTTAGTTATTTATTTATCATTTTTATTATTTATTTACTTATTTATTTTGTTTTATTTTATTTTATTTTATTTTTATTTTTATTTTTATTAGTTTTATTATTTTTATTTTTTATTTATTTATTTTATTATTTTTAATTAATTAAAAAAATTTATTAATTTTTTTTTTTTTTTCAACTGTCGTTTACCTAACTTTTATGTAAATAACCGAATATTAGTACTTTAATATATATATATATATAATTTAAATAAATAAATTATATTATAGTTTTTAACTGACCTTTAAAGCATTTTATCTTACCTATTTTAACTTTTTTCCATAAATAATAATATTAATAATAAATTAATATTGATATTTTGTCTACCAATTTTAATAATATATTAATATCAAGACTATTTTACTAATATAATATTAATTAATAAATAACTGAATTAAACAAAGAATTACTTTAGAGAAAGATTTCGGCGAAAATCACATGGAGTCTCATTTGTCGACGCGTTTCGAACCAACCAGTGTGGTTCATCGTCAGGACCTGACGATGAACCACACTGGTTGGTTCGAAACGCGTCGACAAATGAGACTCCATGTGATTTTCGCCGAAATCTTTCTCTAACTTGATATGGATCACAGAAGCCTAAACTCTATTAAAGAATTACTTATATATAATAACACATTAATTTTAATTAAATTAAATATTACCTTTTCTAACTAACCATGTATATTATTTTATTTATTGATATTTTTAACCTTAACTATATATTTTTTAATTGGAATATATATATATATATTTTCCGTAGAAAAAGTCGTAATTTCTATTAAGTCAAAAGAAATTACATTCTGTAGATGCTGAGCATATGCATACTGAGGCTGGATGCCTCTCAAAACTGTCTAAAAGAAACTGTGATAATGGTTCCAAAACTGAACAGGTAAACAAAAAGAAATCATTCCTCTCCCCAAACTGTTTATCTCCACGCAGGGAGTGTGCCACCTCGGAGAGGTATATATCCAAAAAAAAACAGCAGAATAAGAACATATACTGTGTATGTTTTCCGGTGCTGTATCATTACTGTGCAGCTGTAGCTTGCTGCCCAAAAATAAAAACCATGATTATCCGCCTTGGGTCGATACAGTTCATATATAACATATTATATATAAAAGCATAGGAAAAACAATATTTTGTGTATGATGGGACCCCTTTCAGTGCTGAGCGCCCCTTTGTGCCTGTTGATCATCAAAGGGTCTGTGGTAGTGTTGAAAGAAGGTTCCATCCAGTTCTTTCTGTATTAGCCAGTCCGCTTCTTGCCTCTGCGCTGCTTGCTTGGAAAGGTAGTTCGCCCGAGCGTTGCGCTCCCTGAAGAGAAGACGATTCCTTTTGCGGCTTTTGAACGTGTCAGAGGAGGAGATGGAGGCCGAGTCGAATTCGATGCTTGCTTCTTGCGGCGAGGTGCTGGAGGCGCTTCCACCGTGTCCGATGTAATGTTGTGGTCCGCCCTTGGTGCCACCGCTGCGGGAGGGTCAGGTAGACCTTCTGTAGTGGGCAGGTCCTGGCCTGTAGCTGTCTGCTGGGTCTTCTGGAGGAGGGGGCAGTCCTTGTATAGATGACCCACCTGGTGGCATCTTCTGCATCGATAGGGGATGCCCTCATAATCGAGCTTCTGCTTCCTTGAAGTGGATTTCCATTGTATTGTGATATTTTCCGGCACTCCCCCTCTGGTGTCCATGTGCACTAGGATTCTTGCATAAGCCATCGAGCCCGTCGAGATGTAGGATTTATCAGATTCCATGAAAGTGCCGAGCGCGTTCCCAATTCTCCTGAAGATATCTTCGGACCAGTACTGAAGGGGCAGGCCCGGTAGTCTGACCCAGACAGGTCCAATGCCAAGCAGCTCCGTCTCCGGGTCGAAGAGGGGCGTCCACCGCTTGAGTAGGACCGAAGCTTTTTCAAAGTGCCAAAACGATGAAAGAACCCAGCTCGTGTGGTTCGCCCTTGCGAATCTGAGTGCGAACCATCCTCGCACGAACGTCTGAATAGATGGGATTTCCGCTAGGTATTGACCCCAGATCTCTGTGGCCCATTGCTTTATTTTTGCCGCCATGGTATGTCTGCCTCGAATCCGACCCACAAGGACACAGTCCGCCAGATCCATGGCGTCCCCCCATTGTATATCCTCTTCCAGCCTCAGGAAAACGTCCTCGACTGTGGATTTAAAACAACGTTGTTTCTTAGAGGGGTGGGAGGACATGCGGCCCGGGTTAACAGGAGCCTGTGAGCCCGCAGGGGGGGAACAGGAGGGGGGGGATGTGGGATAGACCCGGGGGCGGGGATGGCTTCAGGGAGAGGGGGGACGGTGTGATAGCTGCCAGAGGGAACGGGAGGGACCGAGGGGGGGTTAGGTTCCGAAAGGGGAGGGTTCTCCACAGGATGAGTAGGGATCTCCACGGGGTTTACAAGGAATAGGGATTGGGAGGGAAAATCCGACAGATGGGGGGCAACGCCGTTCGGGGAGGACTGTAAACAGTCCGCTAGGAAACCGAGAGAAGCCGAAGAGGGAACAGCAAAGGAGTTCCAGGAGGAGGGCTCGCCAGGGTAAAGGGAGGAGGGGAGAGACGGGTCAATAGGTGGAGAAAGATGCTCAAAACTAGCAGACATATTCCCACTGTGCAGACCCCCAGATGATGTGAACGTGGAGCGCCAGATGGAGCTTTCCGCCAGCGGGGAATCCGAATAATCCACCTCTTCTGAGTCCATGTCGACAGCTGCAAGTGCCCACCTCGGAAATCTGGTAACCGCCTGCTAGTGCCCGCCTCGAAACCTGGTAACCGCTTAGGGTCGGCACCGACAGCAGGGGAGACCGTTGTGGATATGCAGGTGGAAACGCTTTGTTCACAGGTCGCACTCTCCGGAGGAAATGAAAAAGACCACCTCCATGTGCTGTCGGCCGATCAGGTGAGAAGGCGTCGTTCCGATGCGAGGAGTGCAGGTAGCCAGGTAAAAACTAGGGTAAAAAATGAAACGGGGGAGCGAGGGTAAAACGGTTAAATGGAGCCGCGGGTCGAGAGGGAAAAGTGCAAACCGGCTCGGAAAAATGAAGTACAGGGGGAAGTATGGGGGAGTGGGGGCTTTACAGGGCCGTAGAACGGCCTGTAAACCCCTGTCAGTAGGGTTTCATTGCCTATGATGCAGAGCCGACCCCATTCCAACACCACCCGTCCATAACTAATTCATGTTGAAATTCGGTGTATATATATATATATATATATATATATATATATATATATATATATATTAACGAAAATTAGTAAATAAATAAATAAGTGAATTACCTTCATAAACCAACCCTAATACTATTTTATTTATTTTGAATCCTAACTTTTATTAATAATCTATTATTAGTACTTTAATATATATATATATATATATATATATATATATATATATATATATATATATATATATATATATATATACATATATTAACAAATAAATTAATTAATTTTCAAAACTAACCATTAAATAAATATTTTATATTAATATTAAAAATAATAATTAAATTAATTTAATGAACTGTAATTTGACCTGGGTCCGTAGGTCAAAATTAGCCGTTGATCGATTTAGCCGTTGGAATCTCTGCTCAGACTATTTAACATGCCTAGCTGGATCTGTTTCTTCAACTTGTCCTGACGATGAACCACACTGGTTGGTTCGAAACGCGTCGACAAAGGTCTTTCCTCATGTGATTTTCGCCGAAGTTCTGCTTACAACCGTCATAAGTGATGTTAGGTGATTGATTATCATAACCTTTGTTTTGTTTGTGTCACACCTATATTAAAGAGGAAGTCCTTGACGATTTTTTGATAATTATTAAGGTCCTTAGAATTCTTTGCCATAAGAATAATATCATCAGCATAAAGAAGGATAAAGATGATGAAAGTTATGCACAATGAAAGCTTTGCACAAGAAAAACTTTGAACAAGAAAAACTTTGACAATCAAACGTGTTAAAACTGATTGAAGATTGTTAGTTCAAAGTAGATGTTGAAAGTGATAGACAATGAGAAAACAAAACTCTCTAAAAAGCTGCCTAAAATAAGTAATATCTAGAATAGAAAGATCAAAAGAAACCTCAAAAGTTGGAAAAATGAGCTCTTGAATGATGTTCCTGCCACCTTCCTATGACTCTAAAAAACTATTTTCTTATGACAACTTTAGGCATATATCCAGATTCGATAGCTTGAATATGCATATGAATGCCTCCATGGTCAAAGAAATAGGAGTCTTCTTAGCTGATAGCATAATTGTTCTCATCCTTAAATAAAAAATTTGTGTGCACAAATAAATGATTTCTCTAAAATCAAATACTTCTAGGATGCACGCAGTGTTTGCTAAATCGCTAGACCAAATCTTATTGCTATTCTTCTCTTCCGTCGACATATTCATATATCGTTGACACACAATGGAACACTAAAAGCTCTAATCAATGAGCACAAGTGAGTTAATCATATCAGTGCAAATAACCCCTTTCCTTCCCCTAATAGCCATTTTCACAAGGAAACATAATAGTAAAATCACAGTGTTAATGTCAGAGTACTCACCAATGGAATGACAACTCACAAAATTAGTTTTTTGTTAATTTTAAAATGGATTGTCAGGCAATGACAAATACTAAAAATAAAATGCTCCCCACTAGGGGAATTATGTCCCATCAGAGCTCCCTCAGCTAATAAAAAAATATAAATAAGATTTGCATAAAATTAGAAAATTAGTTTTGGATTTATGAAAAATACAAATACTAAGCATTTCCTCGAAACTTTGGTTAAAATTGCAAAAACATTACCAAATAATGTAAAGTCAACACACTTTGACCATAAGATGATTGCTATAGTCCATTGTGCCTATTACATTTTGAATAAAGTCTCCTCTTCCGCACATCCCCCGTCCTCTTCATAGTAAAAGCTTCGCACAATGAAATATGATAATATTAATTCGAGATTTGTTCATAGTTAAATTAATTAAAGTTCCCTCTACACCCTTGTTCTCCCGCACATACACCATCCTCTACACATCCTTCATTCCACAAAGATTTATAACTCTATGCAACTGCTCTCTCGCAAAGCTAGATCTATAAAAGTTTTAACTGCAAAGTAGTTTAAAATTAATTTCATCGTTGCGGAATAAAGTTCCTTTTGCACCCCTGTTCTCCTGCACATACTTCGTTCTCCGCACAAAGAAACATAATAATATTAATTGGAGATTTGTTTAATTGTTGATGACAAACATAACATTATTTTAATTGTTGATGATAACAAAACATATGCTCACAACTTATTCTTTTTTGCAACATGTCATTATAATGCCTTGTTATTCATATACTATGACCATAACATGAAGAAGTTCCTTAACAATATGCCTAATCACCATCTATTCACAACCCCAACATCAAATTCAGTGTGAAACAGGACGGTGGAAAAGGCCTAAAGAAGCTTGGGAAGAATAGGTGTGTACATTTTGCACGTCTGGGTTTGTGGAATCGGAAAAATATTTCATTTTGGAATGTGATGCATTCAAAGACATGAAAGAAAGTTATGAAAACATGTTAGCATTAGTTTCTTGGCATTGTCTTTTCAGTGAAGGGATTGTTGGAAGGTTGGGCCAATTCATCATCAATTTGAATTGAAAAAAGATTGAATTGCAAAAAGCCAAAAACGAAGAAATAATTTTTAGTCACATAGACCGTAAAATACCAATTAAAATACCTCCAAACTAAATAAATAACCATTTTAAATAAAAAAATTAGATAACCATTTAAATATTAATCCCATGACACGTCCAATAGATTTAAATATTAAGCCCATAACCAATCCATCCAATACATTTCATATACATTTCATATTAAAGCTTGATCAATTCAATAATATCTTAGTCGAGGTGCCACCGCAATGTGACCATTCCAATTCGCATAAACACCATAAGATTTATATAATTTTAAACCACTCGGAAGCATTTTTTCATAAGAAAATTACCATTTTAGAGCGGAGACTCGGTTAATTTATTTATTATTTAAATCAGCCTGGCTTGGAACAGATATATTTATAATATTTCAATTAAATTTTCTGTTAAATAATATTGTCAATTTAGAAAGGAATTCTAAATTTTTGAAAAAAACTATTTTCATTTAAAATGAAATAATTTTATTTTAATAAATAATTAAAATTTTAAAAAATTATTTTAAATATATATATGGATAGAAAATATATTATAATTTAAGTTATCAAATTATTATAAATGATAGTTATTATTGGTGGTTAATGTAAGCTCATTTATCATCATTATTTAAGAAAAATTATGTATTTGGAATTATTAGTAAAAAATAAAAAAATTACTCTGATTACCATCAACTTGTTTCTTTTTGTTTGAAAAAATGTAATTTTAAAATAAAAAGATGCAATTCTTTTTTATTATTATTTAAAAAAAAATACCAGTGATTTTTTGTAAGTTACTTACGACTAAATTTAAGGCTTGCTTTAAGAATTAAGTAGACATTAACGGTTGCGTTTTTTTATGTTGGCAAGCTAAAGATTTTCTAATTCTGTTGAAGATATAAATTCGGCCCCTGTCAACAATAACAACAACAAGGATAAGGACAAGAAGAAGCCTGTTTCTCGCTCATCCCGTGCAGGTCTCCAGTTTCCAGTTTCCAGTTGGACGTATCCACCGCCTGCTGAAATCTCGTATATCTGCGAATGGCAGAGTGGGAGCAACTGCTGCTGTATATTCTGCAGCTATTTTGGAGTATTTGACTGCAGAGGTTTTGGAGTTGGCAGGAAATGCAAGCAAAGATCTGAAGGTCAAGCGTATCACCCCTAGACATTTGCAGCTTGCTATTCGAGGGGATGAAGAGCTCGATACTCTGATCAAAGGTACTATAGCTGGTGGGGGTGTTATTCCTCATATTCACAAGTCATTGATCAATAAATCTTCAAAAGATTAGGCTGCATTCGAGCTTCTGACCATACATTGTGTCATGTAAAGGAACTGACAAAGCATCTAATTTTTAGAATTTAGACTATGTTCTGCTCATGTGAATGAACATGGTTGTCGTACTATGGCTATTCCTTTTGAACAGTTCATGCCGATTCAGGATTTATAGGTGTTTCACCTGGTTTGTGACTAGCTATTGTAGTAGGTACATCACCATGGGGCAGGGTTACCCTGATTGGATTAAACTTTACTTTTGAGCTTAAAAATAAATTGGAAACCCATTTCCTAAGTAGAAAACAATTAAATTGTAACCCAAGCCTTTGATTTTCTTTGCTATGTGACGGGTTTTCATTTTTTGTGAGCGAATAGGGGCTTATGTAGTTTCTGACTGATTGTACGAATGATTCATTTTATTTGTTATTGATACCAGTCAGTTCATAAAGTACTGATTAGTGAAATCCATCGGAGGCTTCTCTTATTGCTTGCTTTTATGGTCGGATTGCCTAGGCCACTACGACAACACAGGAAGGAATAGCAGGGCTGTGGGTGTTGCGAGGCGGGCAGGATGCTTTATCTGGTTGGAATGGGGTTGGGGGATGAGAAGGACATAACGTTACGGGGCCTTGAGATTGTGAGAAAGTGTGAACGTGTATATATGGAAGCATACACCTCGCTTCTCTCGTTTGGCCTTTCCAATAATGCTGTCTCTACACTGGTAAGTATGTATGTTACACATCTTATTTGATTTGTGATCTTTGATATCTCAACTGATGATGACATATTTTGATTAGAAGTAATAAATTTAAGGTTTTGGATTGGTGTATGCAAAAGGCAGTGGTACTGTCTCTGTAAGCCACATCCACATAAAACTAGTCATACATTATATGTGCATCAACACTTTAAAATTATATTTTCAATTCATCTTGAATAAAATGTATTTTTTTTTTTGGTTTTTTAAAATATGTATGCTACGTACCGTTATACTAAAACAACATATCTCTCCCTTCCCTTTCTCTCTTTTTGGGTTCTATAATATGACAACTCAGTCCATTTCGGAAGCAGTCAATTTAAATTAGAAATTCACACTTTGAAGACAAGTTTTAAGCCAAATTGATGAAGTGGTCACGCACATTGAAGATTTTTGGGTTCAGCCTTGAAATTACTACGAGGTTTGATTGCACCTTTGACTTATGGATATATGTAGTTTTTATTTCCTTTTATACCCCTGCATTATGAATGTAAATGAAAGGAAATGCTGCAACATATACATTCACCACGGTGCAAATGAAAATCAAGTCCCACGGTGCTTCAAGAAACATGTCCCATCGTATTAGAGACTGCACCGCATAAGATGGACTCCCTTCACCTTTGGCCCAGGTCTGAGGGTTAACTATTCCACAAAAATTGCTCTGGATTTGCACCGACCTCATGCCTCTTTGAGACACACCACCCAACCTCATACCTTTTTGAGACACACCATCTATGTGGGGCGGTCAACAACAAGAGTGGAGGTCTAGTGGATGGCTTAATATCTTGTTGGCCCAAGTCTGAGGAATAACTATTCCACCAAAATTGCTCTCGACTTCCCTGAACAAGCAATGGATTCGACCACGTATCTCATAGTAGTGATGACATCTAAAAGTGCGTGCTCCTTTGTTTTTATCTCTCGTATATGGTATGTTTGGCTGGAAATATTGAGAGGGGTGGGTGAATCAGTGTTTCTTTTACAATTGTCATTTTATGTCAGTTTCTTTTACAATTGTTATTTTATGTCAGTTAACAACTCTTGATAAACTGGAACACAAAAATATATAACAAAAGAATAATTTTATTAGCAATAATGACGAGGACTCCAATCCTCTTTTACAACAATAATTTATACACTTACGATTCTTTCAGGGCTCCAACCCTAGACAAAGACTCCACTCTTCTATTTCAAACCAGGGTCCAACCTGTACTACACCAAGCTTCAACTTGGTCTTCTTGAAGACTCCAATCCTCTCAACAATTTAGATTCCAACCTAGTTTTCCACAAGGCTCCAACCTTGTGTGAGGACTCCAATCCTCTAGGGCTCCAACCCTCTCAATTTGCTTCAATTTTCTAGATAATTTTAGTGCTTCCTCAAGACTTCCAAAACCATCTTCAACAAGTCTTGAATATCATGTCCACAAGGTCTTCAAAGCATGTAAAGGTATAGCGAAAATGCCTGTCCAACTCAGCTCCCTCAACTCCCTCACCTTTCGGCAAGCTGTGTGATCCCTGTTGGTCTCAAACTCCCTCTGCGCGATTCCTGGCTGCCCAGAAATACGCACTCCCTTCCTATGTTTTGTTGTTGATGTGTGTCACTGCTCTGGAACTCCTGAAAACTCTCGTAGAACACCCTCCCTATGGCGGGCACGGATGGTCCCCTGAAGTAGAGGTTGTATCTCCCGCATGAGAGACTCGTGGCTAAACAACCGGTAGACTCGCTAAACAATAGAGTGAACAAATGTGTGTTTGTTTGCAAATGTTAAAAATGAAAACAAAATGAGAGCCGATCTCTCTTTATAACTCCTTGGCCCCCCTTAGCCTCATGTGGGCCCCTCCATCCACCCATTCGATTTTCCCTCCAAGCATATCGAATGGCTAATTCGAACTCCTATGTGGGTGGCCCCCACATTCCACTAGCAGCTAAATAAAGTCAATTTGGCCCCTAAGTCCCTAAGTCGAAAGTGTGGGGCCCCCTTCCTTAGTAAAAAATGTGTAAAATTTTGTAGCAGCACCCTGTTACTAATGTGTTTGAGAAGGGACATGACAATCCTCCCTTCCCAAATGTTGCTTGCCCTCAAGCAACCTCAAAGCTGGGTACTCCAAAATATGCTCACCCTCCCAGGCGGCATCCCCATCTAGCAACTTCTTCCAATGCACCAAACATCGCTTGTCCTCAAGCAATGCTTGAACAAACACCCTCTCCGATTGTGGACCCCCACTATCACTGCAAACTTCACCAGGGTCCCAAATGTGCCATTGGATCGTCCCTAATCGTTGTATTATCCTATAGTGAAGGAGTCCCTCGATACCAAGATCCCAAGCCAACCTAATTAACGTGAAGCCCCCCTTGCTCCACTCACTATCCTGCCAGATATGGGCATTAGAACCCCTGTGTCTATCACCAATATGTAGAGCATCCTGATGATGTAAGACTCTGCCTAAAGCTTTTCCTAGAGCTGCATCTTCATCAAATGTTACATCCCTGTTAAATTCTATATTTGTTTGAACATGTACATATATTCTGTAAGCTCTAGAATTCTCACAACTACCAACAAACGTAGCTTTCTTACCTGAAGCTTCTAGCTTGTTCCTTTTCTCTTTTGGGACATGGAAGTAGACAGGACAACCAAAGATCCTTAGGTGCCCAACTTCGAAATTTTCGCCAGTGAAGACTTCTTTAGGAGTCTTGTTGTTTAGGGCACGGTGAGGAGATCTATTTTAGACTTAGACAGCTGTGTTTGCAACTTCTCCCCATAGAAACTTTGGCAATTTCTGATCATGCAACATAGCTTTGAACGCTTCCATGATAGTTCTATTATATCTCTCAACCACACCATTTTGTTCTGGGTTATATGGTACAATGGTCTCTTCTCTGATTGCAGCTTCTTTGTAGAAGTCAATGAAGTCATTGGAAGTGAACTCTCCTCCATTATCAGATCTGAAGATTTTGATGTGCTTTCCAGTTTGTTTTTCTACTAGAGCTTTGTAATCTTTAAACATGTTAAAAGATTGACTTTTAATTTTCAGAAAATAAATCCATGTTTTGCTAGAAAAATCATCCACAAAGATAATATAATACAAGTAACCGCCAAGAGAAGTTATAGGCATTGTTCCACATAAATCAGAATGGACAAGATGCAATACTTGACTGGTTCTGCTTTTGCTTGATGGGAATGGTCCCTTCACTTGCTTTTCGCTTGTGCACCCTTGGAAAATGCCATCATGATCTGATCTGATTTCCGGCATTTCAAAAACCATCTTTCTCACATGAGGTAATGCTTTGTAGTGCAAGTGAGGGAACCTTCGGTGCCAAAGTTGTAAAGTTTTGTAGATGTTCTATGCTAAGAGCAATTTCACTTTTCTCACAGCAATCATACAAGTAGATAAGCAAAATGCAGATAGAACATATAAGCAGATCTTACAGAAGACAAATCAGAAACAAGAAAAATGTATGTGATTGTTTCGGCGGTCAACAGGATGTTTCAACCAGCAAAGTCTCCTTTGGTCAGCCAGCCCAGCATGTGTCACAACAACCCTCCAACCAGTAGATGAGTCAACCCAAGTCAGTTCTACAAAAGTCAACGTTGTCCTGAAAAGTCAACGCAGGGGCAGCAAGCTAAAAGTCAACGCAGCAGCAAAACGGTCAACCCTTTGACCTCGATTTTTGTGCCAGGTAGTATGGCCTTCAAAAATCGAACCTCCCACAAGTTTTCAGCTTGTTTGGACCAAGCGTTGACCAAAGTCAACGCTGGTCAAACTTCTGCGAAACCCTAGCAGCAGAAACATCCTCTTCGTCCTTCCCACGTGGCTGAAATTCGTCCTCCAGGTAGCTCGTACTTTTTAGGATGAGAGAGGAAGATGTGAGTTGTGTTTCAATTCTCTCCAACTTTTCCTGTATATATATATCCATCAATGAGGGTGTGTGACACATCTGTTGGGCATGTGAGCCTACATTACAAAACTGGCTGACCTTTGCACATATAATTTATTAAAAATAATAAATTCAAAATATAAGTTCTGCTCATCGGATTAAGACTATTTTTATATGGATTTTACACCTCTCAGAAAGAGGAATCCAACAAAAATATTAGCCTCTTAATCTGAGCATCAGAACATGGAGTTTGGACCTAGTTGTCCAAATTTAACACTCCCTCTCAACTAGGGAGAACTCCATCTATTAGTGCAATTAACATCGTGAGTCATCCCGCCGAAACTTGCTTTGCTGGCTTCTTTATTTCAGAACAGAAGTGGGTCAGTCACAAAGACATCATTCCCTGACTGACATAATCAGTCCAGAGGTCCCAGACCTCACAAATCTTGATCCCAGATCAAGTGGTTGGACCATGCCATCCTAGATAGAGAGTACGGCAATCTCTGATGCGTCCATCAGTCTTTGCTAATAGTCTCTAGCTTTTCCACACCTCATTGGCCAAATGAGAGGTACTTCCCATGAGCCCTGAACTCAATGGGTAGGATGCATACGGGGCACAGATTAAATGAGTGGCGAACCAGCTCAATAATCACAAGGGTGGGGCAGAAGCATTATGAGTGCTTATAGCTCCGAGAAGCTATCCCCAAAGCCCCCCAGAGCTCCCAGAGCTCATCGTCCAACAGGACCCACATCATAGGGTCTTTCCACGACACCAAGACTCTCACGGAAGGTTAGGAACTTGACCTTCCCCAGGGGCTTAGTGAGAATATCCGCGACCTGCTCATCAGTTCCTATATGATCGAGCCTTACGGCGCCTTGTTGTACCATATCCCGGATAAAGTGGTACCTGATATCAATATGCTTGGATCGGTCGTGGAACACAGGATTCTCAGTCATACGAATCCCACTCTGATTATCACAGAGTATTACAGTGGTATCTAGCACATGTTGGAACAGCTCACTAAAGAGCTTCCTCAACCAAACTGCTTCACAACAGGCCATACTAGCAGCAATGTATTCGGCCTCCGCGGTGCTCAAAGCCACCGACTTCTACTTCCTGCTCATCCATGAGATCGAAGCAGAACCAAGATTGAAACAACATCCAGATGTGCTCTTACGATCCACCACACTGCCAGCCCAATCGGCATCAGTATATCCCCGGAGTATCACACTCCCGGCAGTGTATCTCAGCCCATGGTTTATCGTGCCCCGAAGATATCTTAAAAGATTCTTGGCACCAACCCAGTGAAAATGATGAGGCTCAACCATCTGTTGACTCAAAGTATTCACTGCAAAACATATGTCCGGACGGGTGTTCACTAAGAACATCAAAGCTCCTATGAGTTGACGATACTCAGTAGGATTGGCCAAGATAGGCCCTGCAGCGCTGCCACTCAACTTCTTAAAGTTGAGTTCCATTGGTGTCGACACGGACTTACAGTCCACCATCCCAAATCTTTCCAGAAGCTTCACAATATACTTTCCTTGAGAAAGGAAAATCTCTCCAGGTCTCTGCCAGACCTCCAGGCCTAGGAAATAGTGCATCAGTCCTAGGTCTTTCATCTCGAACTCAGCTGCAAGCTCCCTCTTACATTGATGAATGAGAGGGTCATCACCTGTCAGGAAGAGGTCGTCCACATACAGCACTAGAATGAGAGACTTTCCTTCAGATCTAGGAAGATCTACTACTTTCTTCAGGGAAGCATCTTCGTCAAAAGTGACATCATGGCTTATCTCTACTTCCCTTTGACCAGGTACATAGACTCTATATGCCTTAGAAGTCTCACTGTAGCCCACAAACATTCCTTTCTTCCCAGTAGCATCCAGCTTACTTCTCTTTTCTTTCGGCACATGAAAATAGACAGGACATCCAAAAATTCTAAAATGTGAGACATCAGGTTTCTTACCAGAGAAAACCTCTTTGGGAGTTTTGGAGTCCAAAGCGGAATGAGGGCATCGGTTTTGAATGTACACAGCAGTATTTGCAGCTTCTCCCCACAGAAACTTTGGAAGACCCTGGTCACATAGCATGGCACGGGCAGCTTCCACAATAGTCCTATTCTTGCGTTCAGCAACACCATTCTGCTCAGGAGTATATGCAGTGGTAGTCTCCCTCTTAATGCCAGCTTCTCTGCAAAAGTCTTTGAACTCATTTGACTCATATTCAGTGCCATTGTCAGTCCTCAAAATCTTGATCTTCTTTCCGGTCATATTTTCCACCAAGGCTTTGAAGGTACGGAACCACATGAAAGCCTCATCCTTCTTCTTCAAGAAGTATATCCAGGTTTTGCGAGAGAAGTCATCAGTAAATGTCATATAGTAAGAACATCCCCCCAGGCAACATACCGGAAAGATCAGAATGGACCAGTTGCAATATCTTAGATGTCTTTGTGACACTTGAGGGGAAAGGTCCCCTTGTATGTTTTCCTTCAGCACAGCCCTTACATACACCTTTATGATTATTTCCAAAATCAGGCATCCCTGTCACCACCTTCCTTGCTTCGGGAAGAGCCTTATAATGAAGGTGTCCAAATCTTCGGTGCCATAGTTCGGTTTGACGGATAGTATCACAAGTCATAGCTCCCAACGGACTCCCTCCAACCTGGTAGAGTGTACTAACTCTAAAACCAATTGAGATAGCTTCCTTGAAGCTCTTCTTCCACATGAGTACCTTTTCATCAGAGAAAGTTACATTGAATCCTTTGTCTTCCATGGCAGATACAGACACAAGGTTCTTCTTCAATTTGGGTACATAGAGTACATCTTGTAGATGGAGGACTTGTCCTTGAGACAAGTGGAGGGTCACAGTCCCGGTCCCTTTCACAGGATAAGTGGCATTATCCCCAAGGATAATTTCTAGATTAGTATCCCTTTCAACCATGACAGAAAGTGCTTCCTTGAATCCGGTGATGTGTCTTGAGGCACCACTATCGATTAGCCAGACATCCATAGTGTCGGGCGGAGATGCAGCTGAGAGAGCAGATATTAGAATATACTCATTTCTTTTATCAACAACATTAGACTCCTCATACCTGGTATTTCTGGTCCTTTTAGAAGGTGGATGGTTTCCTTCAAAGTGAGCCTTCCTCTTTCCTTTGGATTTGTCATTTCTTTGATTCCCATTCCTTCGGTTGTTGTTTGTTGTCGTCACTATCGGGAGAATTCTTCTGGAAGGGGCATTCTCTAGCATAGTGTCCAGTCCTATGGCAGGTGAAACATTTACCCTTCTTCTTTTTAGTCTTAGTCCTTCCTTTGTCCTTGGAACCACCAGAGTTCTTCTTTCGAGAATGAGCAACATAGGCAGCATTTCTTTCATTATCAAATTCCTTCATCCTTGTTTCTTCTTGCATACATCTAGACAGAAGCTCATCAAAGTTAGGGATGGTATTATTGTTGAGAATGGTTGCCCTTAGGATCTCTACACCATAAAGACCACGACAACACTTCACTGTATTGCTTCTTTCATTATACTTAAACTGTAATAATCATGTTACTACTTCTTGTGACCCTTGTCATTGTGACTGCTTCTGAGATCATATTCATGTCGAGATCACTAGATCCGAATACAATGGAGACTATTGATATGATATATCTCCTTTTTCAGGGATGCCGAGAATCAATGTCATCACCTAAACATACTTCATTAATCTGGTTATGCTGAGACAGTAATATATATGAAATAGAGATAATATTCAAGATGACCTTCGTTGATCCGAGAGAGTTGATCCGTCACTGCTCCGTTTGAGTATACCGAGACTGTAGCTCCTGATTTGATTGTCACTGCTTAGATTGCAGTAGACACAGTCATCATTGAAATTCTCTTCAACGAGATTATATGCCGAGACTGAGACAGTATCTTCAGGATCACTGTGATCTCTATTAGGCCGTGAATATGATTAGCCCAGACTTCATGCCAAAACTGCATCCTCATCTGAGATCTTCTCTGGTCCATCTATCCGAGATTTGCACCTGCAATTTGAGAATGTATTTAGCCCAGAACTTGCCTCACTGTTGTGTCCTCATCGAAGTCATTACTGCTCCATACAGCCGAGATCATAACTGTATCTAAAACCGAAACAAAGTGCAGTCAAACCCTACTGCGACTCCTTCATTTCTTGCGGATTCATTATTCCTCAACTGCGGCTATAATTGTCACACTTGTATGGCGTATATATATATATATATATATATATCATGTATATGTATCCAAACTTCACGTAGAATGGCCATACCTGTATAGCGTATATATGTATCCCAAGTTCACGTAGAATGGCAGAGAGGAATGCAAAGTTCTGTTGCGTGAACAGGTCTCGTTGACTACGTTTTATTGACCCATTGATTGCGTTTATATTTCTTCATAAGCCTGTTGCTTACTGCGGCTAGGGCATCATTGCATCTAGGGTATCACCTGTGGCTAGGTATCTACAGCTGGGGCAACGTACAGCAGCGAGGGCATTACTTTAGTGACCAGCCTATCATTCATGATATCTCTCACCTTCACCAAAATCCCAGACGTGGAGAGGAGGAGACTACTCAAGAATGTGTTTAACAGCAGCAGAGGCATTTGATGGAGGTTCTTGAA
This sequence comes from Pinus tabuliformis, assembly GCA_031772625.1. Lineage (NCBI taxonomy): Eukaryota > Viridiplantae > Streptophyta > Pinopsida > Pinales > Pinaceae > Pinus > Pinus tabuliformis. Next base: position 993,362,965 of record CM062812.1, on the reverse strand, counting down.
TCTTCCCTGTCACATGATCTAGGAGATCATGATCTTCTAATTTGAGATCTAATAACATCTTCCAGGCATGGAAGTCATCACTTCCAGTCAGCTTGTCATTCTCCCTGAATTCAAGCTTAGAGGAATCCATTTCCTTCGATGATGATTGCTATAGATAGAGTTTGTCTTCACCTCAGCTCTGATACCATGTAAAGTTTTGTAGATGTTCTATGCTAAGAGCAATTTCACTTTTCTCACAGCAATCATACAAGTAGATAAGCAAAATGCAGATAGAACATATAAGCAGATCTTACAGAAGACAAATCAGAAACAAGAAAAATGTATGTGATTGTTTCGGCGGTCAACATGATGCTTCAACCAGCAAAGTCTCCTTTGGTCAGCCAGCCCAGCATGTGTCACAACAACCCTCCAACCAGTAGATGAGTCAACCCAAGTCAGTTCTACAAAAGTCAACGCTGTCCTGAAAAGTCAACGCAGGGGCAGCAAGCTAAAAGTCAACGCAGCAGCAAAACGGTCAACCCTTTGACCTCGATTTTTGTGCCAGGTAGTATGGCCTTCAAAAATCGAACCTCCCACAAGTTTTCAGCTTGTTTGGACCAAGCGTTGACCAAAGTCAACGCTGGTCAAACTTCTGCGAAACCCTAGCAGCAGAAACATCCTCTTCGTCCTTCCCACGTGGCTGAAATTCGTCCTCCAGGTAGCTCGTACTTTTTAGGATGAGAGAGGAAGATGTGAGTTGTGTTTCAATTCTCTCCAACTTTTCCTGTATATATATATCCATCAATGAGGGTGTGTGACACATCTGTTGGGCATGTGAGCCTACATTACAAAACTGGCTGACCTTTGCACATATAATTTATTAAGAATAATAAATTCAAAATATAAGTTCTGCTCATCGGATTAAGACTATTTTTATATGGATTTTACACCTCTCAGAAAGAGGAATCCAACAAAAATATTAGCCTCTTAATCTGAGCATCAGAACATGGAGTTTGGACCTAGTTGTCCAAATTTAACAAAAGTTCACTTTGATGATTGATGTCATGGATTAGTGCATGAATAGGTCTTCCATTGATTTTGTATAGACCTTCACATATAGATCCCAGAGTGAGAGCATCTCTCATGTTGGATCTTGATGGCCAAGTGAGAACTTTACCATTTATGAAAACGACTCTCATTCCTTTATCTTCTAAAGCTGATATGGACACAATATTCTTCTTTAAACCAGGTACATATAAAACTTCTTGAAGTGTCAAAGTTTTACCTTGATTCAGATGGAAAGAAACGGAACTAGATCCCTTTATTGTTAGAAACTTAGAAAGGTAGAAAGATTTTCTTATATAGATAATTACTTGTGATTCTTTTATCTTTTAGTTTATCAAGCAATTAACAAAACAATAGCACAACGACAACATATGTAGGTGGACAGCCAGGGCAAAATCCCTATCTAGGGGAAAACCCAGTCAACAGTTCTTCCTTCAATAATTTCTCGAGATAGTCCAAGACTCTTTGACCTAGACAAAGACTTCCTCCACACCAAGTCAACCCTCAATCCTTCTTGTAGATGATAACCCTTCAAAAGCAACTTCGACTTAGCAACATCAACATGCAGTAGCGACAGCCTGACTAGACTAGGAAAACTTCAATCTCCCTTGATACACCTCAGAAGTGAGAGAGAGTTGGCCCAAAATTTCGATCTTGGTGTCTTCTATCTTCTTTCAAAAACTCGTACTCCTTTCCAGCTCTCCTTCCAGCCCTTTTCCAACTTCGCACTTCCCAGCCTCCAACTTTAGATATCGAATTATGTGTGAGAGAGTGAGTTATCTCCAAATGAATTCGAACTACCTTGTATATATAGCCTTCTAATGAGGTTGAATTACCCTTCTTGAGGCCGACTTGGTGTGGAGGAGACTAAATTCATTTTTGACTCAAAAATAATTCTTTTTACATGATTCGAAAGCCCAAGAAGGGCCTCTATAAATGTACAATGATTCTAATGACTCATAATAAATCCTAGAAGTCCTCAATGGGGACTTTGACCTACAACATGAAGACCCAAGCATGAAACCCATGCTTTAATAAGTCATAATAATAATAATAATAATAATATTTTCTTCATTCTTTTTCATAAGTACATTACATAATGACTCAAATACATTTATGAAGACCGAACCTAGTTACATATTTCAACATTTATAAGATATGTGGAGTTATCTCCAAGAATGATCTTCAAATCTGTCTCCTTCTCAACCAAATTAGAGACTACTTCTTTGTAGCTGGTAAAGTGCCTTGAAGCACCACTATCAATCAACCAACTATCATAAGAATCCACAGGAGATGAACTAGAAAGAGCAGAAACAAGAAAGTACTTTGATTGAGTCTCAGTTGCATTATTATCATACCTTTGGTTCCTTGAGGAACGGTAGTTTCCTCTGCGAGTAGAAGAAGCTTCTCTTCTTCTATAATCAGATTTGTTGGAATGACTGTTGAAGTTGGATTTAGATGCTCTTTTGTTTTCTGAATAGTCACAAGCATAGTAACCATGCTTGCGATGGTTGTAGCATTGAACTTTTGATAAGTCTTTGGTCCATTGAGAGGAGCTGTTGGGAGTAGGATTTTTGGAATAGTGAATTACTATTCTTCCTTTCTTCTTCTTGCCTTGTACAACAAAGGCAGTAGGTTCTCCCTCCTCATGCTTGGGAATTCTCCCTCTGGAAATCATTCTGGCTTCTTCTTGACCACACTTTCCCAGAAGCTCATCAAATGTGGGAAACTTATCATTGTTGCTGATGGTAGTAATAAAAGTCTCCCAAGAAGAAGGAAGACCTCCAAGTGTAATCAACACCAGTTCTTTGTCAGGAACAACTTCACCAGAAGTTGACAACTGATCTTTGATTTTTGATATCATCATGAAGTATGCTTGAATGGTCTCTCCTCTATTCATTTTAATATCCTTGAGCTGATTCTTCAAGGCAAGAATTTGACTCAAGTTGTTCACTTGATACATTCCAATCAGCTTGTCATACATTTCTTTGGATTTCTTTAGGTTGGCAACAAAAGTGATGAGGTGGTCTCCAAGAGAGTCAAGGATAATCTTTTTAGCCTTGATTTCTCCTTTCTTGAATTTGGCTTTGATAGCAACATTGGAGTTTTCAGCTGGTTCTGCTCTCTCCCTCAACATACTCAAGAACATCATGTTCCTCAAGAGTAATATCCAATTTGGCCTTCCAAGGGAAGAAGTTTGAAGCATCAACCAACTTCTCTTCATTCTTAAAGTAAGAGGAAGACATCTTGATTTGCTCAAAATTTCAGTAGCAAATAGAGAGGGACAACAAGAGATATATTAGCAGAAAATGGACTGCAAAAAGAGTGGACAACACTTGATATTTCAGTAGAAAAATGAGCTGCAAGTAGAGTGGACAACAAACAAAAAATGAGTTGTAACTGGAGTGGACAACAAGCAGAAAATGAGTTGTAAATGGAGTGGACAACAAGCAAAAAATGAGTTGTAAATGGAGTGGACAACAAACAGAAAATGAGTTGTAAATGAAGTGGACAGTAAACAAAAAATGAGCTTAAATGGAGGGGACAACAAGCAGAAAATGTGCTATAAATGGAGTGGACAACACTTGATATCTTAGCATAAAATAGGCTGCAGAGAGAAGGAACAACAAGAGATTTCCCAACAGGAAATGGATTGGAGCAACACTAGTCTTCTTGAGCTTGTCTTCACCAAATCTCTGATACAATGTTAGAAATCAGATGTTGTATGCTGTTACAATCACTTAAATCCATAATTTCTTTATGCTGCAATATAGGTTAAGTAATTGTCGATGGAACATAAACCATATAAACCATATGCACAATAGAAGACAACCAAGAACTCAATGAGACACTGAGAAGTTAGGTCAATGACTAGGGCAAAACCCAGAAGGGGAAAATCCAACCAGATTCTTCTTGTATTAGAAATCAATTGTTCAATAGAGATACAGAGTACAATGAGAGAATGAAGAATTTCACCCAAATCTGAAGAAAATCTCTGGTAGCAGTAGCTGATGCAAACGTTGAATCACTTTGGCTCTCCAAGATTCTCTTGCTCTTCAAGACGCTCTCTCTCTCTCAAGTTGAATTCTCCTTTCACAAGCACAAGTAAGTGTGTCAAGTGAGGATGGGAGGCACACATATATAGAAAGAGCAAGGAGGTCAAATTCATGAGGGAGTAACTCCTATGCCTTGAAGAGGAGTTACACATGTCAAAATATGAGTGTAACTTATGCCGTAAAGGACAGGAGTGTAACTTATGTATTAAATAGGTGTAAGAGAAATCTTTTTTTGACGAATCATTAAAGTGTGTTAAGAGTGTAAGAGGTTCGTAGGAGTATTAAAAGGAGAGAGGAATGAATCCTTTAAGAGAGAGAGAGTAACAGATGCATTAATCGAGGGGAGTTACATATGACATGATTGAGTCCCATGATTGAGAGACTTGAATTTCTTTCTAATAATAACATAATAATATCATAAAGAGGATAATAGTAATAATAATAAAAACATTGATGATTAAGTTAAAAATTAAACAATTGAGATTGATTAAGGACAAGTTAAGTGATTTTCCATCATATATATATGATTATGAACTGATAGAAGGTGATTTACTATTTTTGGAAAGTCATGGTTGCATAGATAGACATGCCTTTCTATTTTAGAAAGTCACTCTAGAAAGGTCGGAAATGAAATTTTATTCAAGGATATTCATCCATAGCTATCAATTTTCAACAAGAAATCGAAGTGATGAATTGGTGCTTCAATGAGGTCGAACTGCTCTCTATATATACACATCTAGGAGGTCGAATAGGTGCATTTCTGGGCTGACTTGGTCTTGTGGGTGACAAATTAACTCTTTTAGCTCAAAATAAAATATTTTTCTTTTCTTACAAATAGTCCAAATGGGACTTTGACTCAAGAGAAATTTTCTTTTGACACAATAGACCCTAGAAGCATGAAGCACATGCTTTGACTAATGAAAATAATAATAATAATGATTTCTTTTTCTTCTTTTGCTTTTACATGAAATATATAATGACACAAGTACAATGACAATTATGAATACCGAAGCTAGTCACATTTCCAACACCAAAGGCCAAAAGGTGAGTTGTGCTACCGAATTTGTGTAATATGATGCTCCCTCTAGATTCAGAGGCATTCTTTTGCGTATTTTGAGCTATTATACCACACAGTTTGGACTTATAGTTGGGAAATGATGTATATTTTCAATTATTTCAACAATGTCTAACATGTGGGCCTTTATTGTTTGATCTTTTAGTTTTGACAACAAAACTTTTTATTGGTGAGTGCGTGTTGTGTACTTGTTATGCACCAAAAGTGGGTAACCCCTAGGAGAAAAAATTTCCCCTCATTTGACACCCAGCCAACTAGCAGCCCCACGATAGTCAACACATAGCACTAGGCCAAATTTCTCCACCTATTGCTCCGGTTAGATCTCTCTCCCATCTGACATTTCTTCTTGAAGGAAGATAGATCATCTATTGGTGGGTACTCTAACCATTCTTGCAATTATGTGCTTTCATTTAATGTTATGGGCAATTATGTGCTTTCATTTATTTGTGGGGCAAATTGGATGATTGACTGATCTCAATTGTATTCTTGGTCCCACACTTAATTTGGGAGGTTAGTCTTTGACTCTAGTCCAGTGGGACCTCTTCTCAGGCCTTAGGGTTTAGGAAAGGCACTACTAGGGAGACATTGATTAATATAGCATGTCCAAGGTAACCCATACTCACCACTTTCCATCTCTTGTCATGCATCTTCATTCTTTGGGCTAGTGGTCATTAGTCATTGCAATTGGCCTCCTTCATCCACATCCTTGAGATAGGGCTCGGAAACTGGGCCCCAGAGGTTGATGCAACTAAAAGAAAGTTAAAAGCATATAAAGCCACAATGAAAGAAAATGTAAAATGCAATAGATGGTTGGGACATAATTGAGTGCGTGGGAAAAAGGCTAGCATGAGCTCTACCCCCCTTATAAGCCATCACCTAGTTCCTTGAGCATTTAATGTTTCATCTAAAGAAAGGAACTCTTGAAAGTCCCAACCTTGATGAGCGAGAAATTGCTACATCTTAAAAGGGTATTGAAAAATATAAAAGCAAGCTTGGGCTCCTAAGCTATGCAACGAGTAAAGACAAATCATTAAAGTAAAAGGCACACTAGAGGGGTGGAAAAAGTGGGCCAAATAAAGGGGTAACTCATGCCACCACGACTACTCTCTCCTTACATCGATATACTTAGGACGTTGGACCCCCATTAGCTAGTCTCATAGCTATGACGCTTGCCTTGAAGTTTTTTCCACTCCGTGACCATTATTCTCACACACACTTATGGATTGATGGGCTAAGCTGGGACATGTCATTCCCCTGGGGTTGGAAACACCTAATAAGGTTGTTGACCTAATCATCCCTAACATAAGTTAGGTAACTTGTTTATTGGTCCTAATATAGTTAGACATTTGAAGGTTAGTTTTGTGTGAAGTATTATTGTGCCCTTAACATTAGATTTGGTCCACCATGATGCTTTAATGGTTTTTGTCCCCAATGATTGTTGATTTCACTTGATCTTGAGACGTTTGTGTTAGGTGGTGATATCATAGCAGTAGAGATCCCTTAAGGGATGGGGTCGACATTCTTCAACACCACTCCAGAGGATGTTTTAACCCACTCTAAGAGTAGTTATGACCTTGATGCATCAACACTGCTCTGCCAGAGATGAGTGTTGAGCTTTGTGATGATTTCACATGGTACTACATCCCCTCATGTACCCCTAGATGTTGAATTACTAAGCCATAGAGCTTGGGCATTGGATTACTTGATGATGTGCCCAGATGGACCTAGGGCGCCTCCAGGCTAGCCTTGATCTTGTTTGATGGATGTTGCTTGTTCCAGAGCCCAAATGAGGATGATTTAACTTGGAAGGGCTTGCACATTATCCTTGAACGAAAATTTTGGTCTTGCATGATGCGATGTCACGCCCACAAGCCCTAGAAGGGCGATGTAGACCTCCTCATGGATGATGTCGTGGTTGAGGGGGCACTTTTGGGAGACATGCCCATGCATTTTGAGTATTTATTGGAGTGAGGAGCACTCATGGACCTATTCATCACTTGATGGATCTAGATCATTTCTAGAGGATGACATCATGGTGGAGACATATATTTCCCACACAAGTGGGCTATTTTTGGCATTTTTGCTATTTTAAAGTTGCCTTGTGACCTTTCGTACTTGTTGAACACTTAAGTGAACTTCTAAGGGTTTTGCTTGTAAAATTATGAAAATGAAACTTTTTTTCCCTCATAAATAGAGGGAGGTCTCATTTCACTTTTATCATCAGTCACTCATTACACTCTCCTCTCTTTGGGAGTGCGCATTAGTTCCTTGCCTCTTTTACTTGGCCGGAATGTGATTTTATTGGTGCGAATTGCTCTTGGAGGTGGAATTTTGCTTGAAGTTGGTTTCCTGGGATTGATTGAAGTGATTCTTGTGAAAATTTTGTAAGTTTACTGCATATTTTCTATATTTTGCATGTTATATTGTTTGAAGTAGGTGCAATGGTTAAAATTGCTAAATTTATTTAGAAATCTTGCTCCTTTTGGTATGCAAAATTGTTTTCCTTGAATCTTTCAAGAGAACTTTGAGTTGTGAATCTTTTAAATTTAAATCTCACTAAAAAGGAAGCTACTAGGTTTGTAAGTAGGTGCCCTTGCCGTATCACCCACTTCAACAAGGCTGTTCTCATTGAATTTGCCCTAGAAGACTCCATTTACCCATTTAGAACAAGGCACTAGTGTAGGTGATGTTGATCAAACACTTATTTATACTAAATTATCTTTCTTCTCTCTTAAATTCTAGATATTTAGGGTTAGGTTTTCTATGAAATATTGCTAAAAAAATAATTTTGCTTGATGTGTCATTGCTCTTTAAATAGGAATTACATTGACATTTGTCTAAAAGCAAAATCTAGCCTTTATTGCATGTTAAGACCCTATTTTTAGGGCTGATGTCATCTTTTATTTCTGTTTTATGCATGCTTCAAAAACTCCATTGCAAACCCTAAACTCCATATCTAATTGACAGTCTTGATCCTTTGCTGATTTACCATTGTAAGACTTTCTTCTGGCTGTTATATGACATTATATACCATATCATTGAAAATCTACAAAACCCTAACTTTTAACGGCCCTCTAATTTACTTTAGTGGACTAAGGATAGAGTGCTTGAGCTTTGGTGAAGATTATCTTATCCCTCTAGGCTTTGATAGTACCCTATCCCAATCATTAGACCTCATCCATCACCTTAAAGCATTCTTATTGAATATCCTTTAGGTGGTCCTTATAGGAAGCCTCCCTTGTGGTTTACACACCACTAAATAGCTGGAGGAAGGCTGCTGAGGTGACAGTGGTAGCTGATCTCTTGTTGCTTGAGGTTTGGAATTCCCTAGTGAGACTTTGTACTAGCGCTACTAGATTTTGAGGTAACAGTACCAAACCACAAAATATATTGGGTAATAGACTCTATGTACATGAACTATTTTGTCTGTTAATAGACTTTTATGTAATAAGGGCCTTATCACTTATATTAGACATAAGCTCCTGCTTTGATTTGTCTTGTGATCTGATCAATATTCTAGTGACAAGAGAGTTTGTTCTCCACCTTCTGTTAGATATGATTCTTACTTCATTGTCTAGGGTTTTACCTTCTTGGCTTTACCGCTATGCATTGTTGTTTTAATTTTTGTTCTTGTAGTTTTGCTATTTGTCCTTTCAGAAGATGTATTAGGCATTCCCACTTTACTGTCGTTTCTTGATGTGCATATCAGTACAATTGATCTATTTTGATCATTTGCTGACATTAATAAAAGTTCTCTTTCTTCTTTGACTTCTATAAGTTCACCCTTGGAATTTTTCATTCTAAATGGGTTGACTAAATGTTATGCCAAGACAGAAGATTTATGTCAAACAGGGAACCACACATTTAAGTAAATATTATAAATGGCTTTTCAGACTGTTAGATTGAGGAAAATATGAATAATATAATGTCTATCAATTGATATGATGACCTCATGCTAATTTTTCCATGGATGTATGTTGGAAGCGAGCTTAAGGCCACCTACTAAATAATATGCTTGGATAAAATAGATTAAACAATTTCTGCTCCTAAAGTAAGTTTCAACAACTTTTGTAGAGCAGGTCCTCAGCTATTTTAAAGCCAAATTATTTTGAGTTCATTTTGATAAAAGCTAGGGCCACTTCTTGCTGCTTTACAATTTAAGCTACAATTTATCTGATTTATTGGAGCTTCATACTACATTCCGTCAATTAATTCTGTTGAGACAAGTCAAGCCTAGATTTGGTCGAAATCTGATTTTTTCTTCATCTCTGAAGAGTTAATGCCCTACTTTTTTTAAGGTTATACAGTTTGTTACTTTGATTTAATCTATTAAAAAAAAGTTGATTTTATAAGCCACTCTCATTTTGGCTTATCCTAACTCATCTACCACTATGGAATAGAATGAACTCATACATTTGTATGTGTGATTTATTCTTCAGGAAGATTTATATGGGAGGCCTGTTATTTTGGCTGACAGAGAAATGGTTGAACAAGGAATGGAACAAATATTGGAAGAAGCTTGCACATCTGATGTCGCTTTTCTTGTTGTGGGAGACCCTTTTGGGTAGGTTGTAAAATCTGAGAAATAGTATATATGCTTTTAGAAATAAATATGCTTCTCTCCAAACAAATATTTCATTGAGTTTCTTTATCTTCTGTGCGTTCTGAAAATTTTAGTCGATGCCTTATTTGGTTGCTACTAGTCTCTTTGTAATTATTTGGACAAAGTACACTGGCATTTGTGCTATGTGGGGATGCATGAGTTGGCATTTTAAATTTCATTAGAAAGCATCAGCAATAACTCTGGTAAAAGAAAAAAATGTTAAAAACAATAACAATGAAATCTATGAAATATTGGGGTGTTTGGGGATCAGTGAGTGAGAGTCTAGACATGCTATTTGGATGGCCACTGAAAACGGCACCAAATTAGTTGGCTGGATATAAGCTACACTTATGCAACATTAAGGAACTTCACATAATGAAATACTTTTATTATTTAAAGGTTCTTTTGGGCGAAGCTTTCTGCAATAGAGGAACTTTGACACAAATTCATGTTGAACAAGTGGAATTTGATAGTTTGTGCTCCTTTCAACTATCATAGGGTCTTTACAGGGGCATGCATTATTTGGGCCAAAAGGCTACTGCACATCACTGTAAATAGAATTCAATTATTCAGCGAACATTCACATGCCCAGTTAATCTAGCATGCCTTAAGTACAGTCTGTACTGGGAGCAGGAGTGACAAACTGCTAATTCCCAAAAAAACCCAGGAACTATTTTTATATAATACATATCTTAATGCATAAACATTCAAAAAACCTTGCAGAATGCAAAATTAGTTTCAGAAAATCTGAAAACATAGATTTTCTCCTACTTGTACATGAATACTACATTTTAAAGAAGCTATAAATGTAATCCACGGTAGATTATTCTTTAATAGTTAGAGCATTATCCGTTTAGAACACAAAGAACATCAGTTAAACATCTTGCAGTAATAAATTATAACATCAAACATAATAATGGGTTTCAACAGATAACTGTTAACATTTGTTGTCAACATCTATGATCTAACAGATAACATCAACCATAAAATTTAATAGCCCATCTAACATCATGGCCAGAGAGTTATAATGTGCTGTCAACTTTCATGTATTGTTTACAAAAATAGGCCATGTGCATAATTTATAAAATAGATATTAGAAACTAAAAACACTAAACTGAGATAAAGTAATAAAGACTAAGAGTCTAAGACGGTGAGTACGATTAGGGTTTTGGGTTTCTGCAGGTCTTTGGAGGGTGCTGCCGCCGCAGGTCAAGACAATTCTGTTCGCAACAGGGGAGGTCTCCAGATTGCGATGACCAAATGTTTTCTCCTATCATGCTGACGGACGCAGCGGGATGCTTTTGCTGGAGGTCTGATTGCCATTCACCAGTAATCTATTGTTTTTCCATGATACTGGAGTGTAGGGTAGAATCTTAAATCACGGACTCTACCAATCCAAGTATCACAACAAGACTGCTTTGCACAATGGAATAATATATGGCGGTAAATCCTCTAGTGCAAAAAATATACACAACTTTTTACAAATTTATACGAAAACCCAACTTTGTTATATTAATCAATTGATAATAAAATTGTCTAGGGCTCCCGTACCAGGGATAATGGCCTTCATACATCCACTAGTACAAGAATACAAGATACAAGATACACTGATGGTCTAGCTGATGTAGTGCACAATCACAACTGCTTTGTTGTATCCTGTACACTATGGGTCCTTTGCTTCCATTCTGCAGGACTTGCTTCTATCAAAACACCAACTCTTTTAAGCCACTAAACTCGGCTCTCCAATCTGCCCTCTAGCTGATCATAAGTCCATCTACAATCAACACATAAGGTCTTCATGCTGACTATTTGCTCTTTTGTCCTTCAAGGCCACAACACTTTGAGACTTCTTGCTCATTGTTGCTCCTCAGCTACTCAGGGATTTGTTACCACTCAAACTAGCAAGGGTCCTAGAAGGGGATCCTATAGAGCAACTACTAGGTCAAGGGGCAACAATGGAGTGATAGTTCACTGTCACCTCAACTAAGGCTCCCTGCTATTTACGGACTTTCACCAATGGGAGGAGACCCAGTAGAAGGGGAATCACAATGATGAATAGATCAATGATCGGATAAGGAGTGATTCTTAAAGCCTATTCACAAGAGAGACTCAATTAAATAGCTTACTTGCTTGAGAAGCAAGGTGATAGGCTCTCTAGGAAGGGCTAAGAGGACACTTGAGCCTAGGTTTAGAGGATATGCCTTGACAAGGGGCTTCCTAGACTTAAGGATCCTTATGGAGAAATGGATTCTATGTAATCCTTGTGGAATTTGAGTTATAAAGTTGTGGGACCATAGAGAACCCAAGTGGACCCAAACTAGGTCAAGGGTATGGAGTTGATTGACCAAAGAGGGGCTTGACCTAATTAGGAAAGAGAATAGGATCAAAGGACTAATTTTCTTTTGAAATTTGAATGCAATGATCCAAATGAGGACACTAACCCAAATCAACCTAGGGAGAGAAATGATCCTCGAGCTAGGGCTTGCGATATCTCGGGATTCCACCATCGGACCGTGCTCAAATTTGGAGGACCCTAGTGCAATTGTGGAGCTGTTGTCGCTCAGATTGTACAGGCACGGTGTGACAATGACTCAGGTCGGGGGCTGTCACTCTGATCCTTGACCTCTCTGTTCTAGCTGTCTCCCATCAACGGGCTATGAGCGGTAGTCCCTATGAAACGAGAGAATGCAAGACCTGTTGGCAACCAACAAGTCCGGCAAACACGATTGAATGGCCTAGCCACTTCGTTGATTTTAGCAAGTTTTAAGGATTAGATTGAATTATGATGTGAGACCAGTGATCTATGGAGTCAACTACTTGCTTTAGATCAATTATAGGCCAAGTGACCGAATGAACAACCGCTGCTTAAGGAATGCTTAGCTATCTTATATGAAATGCAAGATCTAAAATCTAGGTGAAATGCAAGATCTTGGTTTATTTTAATTAAATGTCTAACTAAATGTATCCCTGGAAGGCTAGATCCTTATCTATTTTGAGGCTAGTCTCTAAAGTAGGTGGTAGAGAGAAGTCAAGGTGAAGCAAGCAAAGGCTTGGTTAACGATACCTCTCCTTGAAATCTAACGTACTCGGTGCCTCCGGCACTGCAGAGACTGTGGCTCTGACCACTACAAGGTCACCGTTTTAACCACTAGAGAGGGTCTAGCATTCGCAAGCAAGAGATAAAGGGTGTTCCTATCTTTCTATCAACCAAGCTTATGCTTGGAGGTAAATTAATTAATGCACGTCTAGGCTTAGAATGCAAATGAAAATTAATTTGAGTGCTCTTTTATGTGAGATTACTTATGATCTTAAGTACTTAATCACAATTGGCCTTTATTACACAAGAGCACTTAAATGACAAGAAGATGATAACCTCAACTAAAGAGGGCGCTTAACTCAACAATGCCCACAATATATAACCAATGAACCAAAATAATTGCTCTAGTACAAGAGATAAAATTGGTGCTCTTAATGATTTTACCAATATGAAATTTAGCATTCACAATAGACATCCAATTTAAATATGAACAATAAATCTAATGACAATAAAAGATTAGAGCACTCTTTCACTTAGAACAATTAGTCAATGATTCTTCAATTAGACACCAACTTAAAAAAAAGATGAGATTATTGTGCTTATGTGAGTGAGCTTATTAAGTGCCAAATTGTAACTTCACAAGAGACAACAGTAAGTTAGTGCTCTTATTAGCAATGAGATGCTTCACCAATTACCAAATCACTTGAATAATTTTAATGTAGACAATCCTCTTCACAATGAGGCTATGAGCTATATGCTTATCAATGAGCCAATGTTAGGAACCTTATGCAATGATAGAGCACTAAATCAAATCAATAATCCTTATGCAACTTATGTTCCAATGACATTAAAGACTTCTTAGAACAACAGTAAATGAATTCAAATTTAGAGCACTTTAGGATGTAATAGATGCAATGCTTATGACTACAAAACACAAATGAGGAAAGCCACTTTAGCAATGATGCAATGGAGATAAGAGAAACAAGTTAGAGCTCCTTTTTAGATGCCAAGACCACTGTTATATATCAGACTTTACCACTTATGACAGTAAGCAATAAATCATAAAATGAGCCAAACAATAAATTCCCAATTGATGCAAGTGACTTAGCAAATGTTAGAAAACTTTTCAATTACTTTTTATGTCACTTAGATGGATGTTTTACCACTGTTGTCAATTGATTATCTAGCTGTAATGTGAAACAGTGAGAAGATGAGGCTTTAGGGATCAAACCACTATGTGTTTAGGCCCTAGAGATGGCACACTAGCTTGCCCACAAATTCTTCTAGATACTAGACCACCTGCAACCACAAAAATTAGCCAAAAACTGCAAACACCAATAGTTAGATGCAAAAAATCAATGATACTCCAACGAATTACTGAAATGATGCACATTGGTTAGGAGAGGGCTGAAAAGAAGGCAACAAAGCCTATTAGGCTTGCGGCTAGGGGTGCAAAGGTCTAATGAGGCCCACAGCTAAGGCAAAGAGGCCTCTAGGCTTGCCGTCTAGGCCAAAGAGGAGGGTCGAGGCCTTAAGGCTTGCGGTACAGGAGTGGAAGGCTAGCTAAGGAGGAAGGAGGGAGGCCGAGGAGGAAAGAGGGAGGCTGAGAGGGAAGGAGGTTGCGGCAAAGAGGGTAGAGGCTAACGGAGGGGCTAGAAGCCCACAACAAGGGTCTAGAGGCCTAGCCAAGGTTGCAAACTAGGGAGGACAGCCCTTTTAGGGCTGCGACCTATGTCACAGGACATGTCCCTCAGGGTCTCGTGTCTCGTATTTCACGTGTCGGACACGAAACATACCATAAAAAGTGTCAAAAACGTTTTTCTTCGTGTCCTCCAATTAAGACACATGTTTTGGACGTGGCGAAAACGTGCCCTAATGTTTTCGGCTCTTAGGACATGTGTCCCATGAAAAGTGACATTTAAAAGCTACAACATGGTTTTTTTTTGGGTTTTTTTTGTCATTGTTCGCCGTCGAAGTCGAGTTTGCTTGTTTCCAAATTCAAATTTGTTGTTCAATGTGAGGAATTCCATCAGATTCGAGCGCAATGCTCACAACTTCACATCAACCTAGCCCTGGATATGCAGGAGACGAGCATTCACGTGCTTTGTTGAGAGTGTGGAGCACTTAAATTTCTTATGAGTTGTGTTATAGCCTATGGAACTTAACTTTATTATACACCAATGACCACATTTTATGACTAGTAACCATGTATAAATCACGTGTTGAAAGAAAAGCCCAACTCCCCGTCATGTGCTCACTCCTCACTACACCTTCGAGGTCTAAAGGGAGGGAAAGCTCGATTAATGCTCTGGTCAATAGTGAAGCTTGAACAAATATAAATTTATAATTTATAAACTACCTTATGTGAAGTTTGAACATGATCGAACTTGTTTGAAGTTATTAACATATGCTATAACATGAACAATGAGATTTGAACTGTGAACATCAATGATGTAGTCAATTAATAAACAACTAGTAAATTACTAAATAGTAAATAGTGTATACTAAATACTAAATAGATATCATCATGATTCATATCTATATGGATCAGGCACTATCTTTTAGTATTTTTTTAATATATATATATATATATATATATATATATATATATATATATATATATATAGATAAAACGTGTCCCTCATGTCCTGTTTCCGGGGTCGTTGTATCTCGTGTTGAATACTTGTATTTACGTGTCCTCCGTGTCTCGTGTCATGTGACTTAGGCTGCGACTTAGAGAAAAAGGGGAGTGGAGGAGGCCTAGGTCCTTGGGAAGGGCCGCGGCCAGCCCTAGAAGGCCCTAGGGGCTGACGGATAGGGTGATTAGGGCCACGACTAGCCTAGGGAGGAAGGGAAAGGATGTGGCTAGGGTTCAAACTTCAAAGGCCTCTAAAAAATTTTAGACCCCTACAAAAATAAAAAATCTCACTTCTGATCTTAAAAATTACCCAAATCACTACAAAATCTTCCTTCTTTGCTTGGATGTTGAGCTTGGCGGTTGACAAGAGGATGGATCTTGCCTTCCTAGGCCTAGATCCACCTCAAAACCCCAATGGAAATTTTTACAAGGGTAGAAACCCTTGAAACCCTTCCAAAATCTTGGATCTGCCTTGACAAATCGCCTGCACAAATGAAATAAAATTTCTCCAAAACCCCAATATATACAAAATTTAAAATAAGCCCCAAAACCCTAAAGCTGCAAAACAAGGGTTAGAAAAATATTTTACAAAATTATGGAAAAATATACAAATATACAATGCTTGTAAAATGAAGTTTTTATGAGAGATAATTTTTTAGATAACGACAATGGTCCTGTTACCACTCAAACTAGCAGGGGGCCTAAAGGGGATTCCTACAGCGGACAATTGCTAGGCCAAGGGCAATAATGGAGACTTAGCCCACTGTCACCTCTGCTAAGACTCTCTACTCTTTACAGACTTTCACCGATGGGAGGAGACTCGATATATGGAAGTCACTTGTGAAGGATGAATCAACAAATGGATGTGAAGTGGCCCCGATGATCCTTTTCCTAGAAGGGGGTAAAGATTGGAGCTTACTTTCTCTTCAAGCAAGGTACAAAGATTTCTAGGATAAGGAGGGGAGGATTTGAGGGTTAGGTTAGATGAATATGCGTTGTAAAGGAGTTTCCCGTTCCTAAAATCCTTATTGAACTTGGATTCCCGAATGATTATTGAAGAATTGACCTTTGAAAGGTATGGGACCACATGGGACCAAGTGGACCCAACCTAGGTTAAGGAGAGAGATTCTAGCAACCAATGATGTTCTTAACCCAGACAAGGAAGGGGAAAGGATCAAAGCAAGAATTTCCAATTAAAGGTGTCAAATTGATCCTATGAGGTGCTAGCCTAGGGAATGCCAGGGCAAAGTTTGATCTCAGAGATAGGGCTTGGGTTATCTCACAACTCCATTGTCTGAATGGCTTCAAAATTAGAGGAGGTCCTAAGGACACACCAGCGCAATAGCAGGTAGGGGATCAAATTTTTTCTTTGGCTATTTTGTCGGGAAAGTGATGCCCTAGGTGACCCAACTTGGATAGACCTAGAAGAGAAAGGGAGAGGTGGAGAAAAAATGTTCTTTGAATGATCACCTATTGGTGGACCAGTGCCTAATCCCTTGGGGAGAATGGAGTCAAGGAGAATGATCAAAAAGGAACTTGTATTTCAGTCAAGGAGGCCTTAAGGGCTTCTTCGCTTGGGCTTTAGGGCAAGAAGAAGAGACCTCAAAGCTTTTATACTTTGCTTTGCAAAAGGAAATGGCTTATCAAGATACATTCACCGATGGAATTATCCCTAGGAGATTTCATTCATAAACATGACCCAAACATTGAGAAATGCTATATAGAAACAATAATTCCACAATTTTGCAATTATTCAATGCAACCATTAGCCCTAATATAGTGAAAATCCCATTCAATGCATATGACAAAAGTAAAACAAGAATAGCATTAAACGTGTTTACTTACATGTAATAGAACATATCCAATCATCAACAATTTGACAATAAAGAAACTCCAAGATAAAATACTCCAATCCAAACATCAAAATTCATCCATGCTCCAATTCATCATCCCATAAAAAGTGCGAAATTATCTAAAGAGAAGAATGATCCAATCCAAAGTGATGATACAAATGAATTCATGTCTCTCCTATTTATACACTCATTAGGAGTTCGAATTACCTACTTTGAGCCTACTTCAACCCATCAACTAAATTAATGTGCAAATAACTATCTATTGGTGACAAGCCCACCACACTAGCTCACAAATAAAATAATAAGCCTCTCAAGAGGTTGAATGATCAATAATGCATGTCATTGGGCTTTCTAACAGGCTTGATGAAGTCCATAAGTGCCAAAATGATGAGTTGGACTTCCAAAAGTAATGCGTAAGGGGTTGGCCCCTTGTTTTCCACATAATAAGCATGTGGTGCTCCCAATGGCTATGAGGGCACACAAGTGACCTCATGGGTCTCCAAGTAAGTCAAAGATGCTTGTAGACCATCTGTAAGGGCTCAAATGATGGTGTAGGTGATCCCACATCATCCTACAAGTCGTAGGTCAGCTGCCAAGTGCATGGTACATCTGTGGGGCTGGCTAGGCAAAGGTGAACCAGGTGCATTTTCCTCATCCAATAAGCGAATCTTGAGCAATCTCTGAACATATCTGGGGATCCATGGAGTGTTGTCTAATGCTGTGGAGGCCCAAGGCTCACAACACACACCCTACATGTGCCAATGTAGCCCTCTTGAGGGTTAGAACCCCGTATAGCGAGACCAAACCCAAGATGGAGACCATTTGCAATCCTGCATCAGATCTAATGCATCCCCTAGCTTTCCAGTACAACAAGTCATCAAGGAAATCCATTAAAAGGTCTTACAAACCATGGACCACAGATGGGGACTTCATAATGGCCTACCCTTCCATATTGGACTTTGGCATGTGCTATTGTCTCCAAACTCCAAGTGGAGTTAACCGAGTATCTTATTAGGTGGTTTCTACCTTTAAAGGGGATACTATGTTGAAGGTACATCCTTTAAAAGGTGGTGGCATCTGATAAAGAGGTGAATGGAGTAGGGAATGAGAAGGGGCAACCTTGGGCCACATACTGGGGTACAAGGATAGCTAGTAGAAGGGAAGCCCACACTTGGGTATATAATGTATAGGAGGGAGCAATTGTGGTACATGAGGTGTCCCGCCTTGATTTTTCCACCCTTCTTTATATGCCTTTTTCCTTTTTATGATTTTTCTTTGATTAACTGCTCGGGGCTCAATGGGTTAAAGCATGATGTGTGAGATATAGCAAAGGATACCCCCTTTTAAGGTAGGGCGGTTCATTGCCCACTAGGGGTTGGGGCAATCATGGGTTCCTATATGATGAAGGAGGCTCATAGAGCTTGTAGGAACCAGGGTGATGGCCATGATGATGGGGTAGAGCTCATGGGTTGGCTTTTGCCCACGTGCTAAATGTGTTTGTCCCGTTCATCTTTTGCATTTTGTTGTACGTTTTCCTGTTGAATGTGGCCAATTATGCTTTTACTTTTCTTTTTAGCTACATCAACCTACGTGGCATCATTCTAGGCCTGACCCAAGGTGTGGGCAAGGGGAAGGGGAGAGCTAGCCCTATGTGGACCTAGGTGGGATAAATGCTGAATGGGGTAATAATGAGTGGAAAGGAGGGAATATATGTAGTTAAGTGTTAATTTTAGATAAGAATGGTATGTTTTATGTTTAGCACAATTTACTTCAATGTTCCTTTAGCAACCTAATGACAATTTCCAATTATTTCTAGTAGAAATCACATTGACAGTAAATGCAGATAGAACATAAAACATATGCAGAAAACAAGCCAAGGCAAGAGGACACTAGATTTGGCGGATGCCAGGGAAAAACCCCAATATGGGGAAAACCCTTTGATCAAATCTTCTTATTATTATTCAATAGTTCAGCAGAGAGAGAGTACATAGATCAAATTCATTTGCCCAATACACAGTCAAAACAACCCTGTCAAAATCAACAGTCAACAACAGTCAACTTCAGCCCTAACTAGAAAGTCAATGCTGGTCAAGTCAGCAACAAACTTGTCCTTTGCAACTTGGTCAAAGGTAGTCAACTCGGCCTACAAGAAGGGTCAAGTCAACCCAAAATAGTCCACCCAACCTTAGTCAAATTCGGTCAAACTTCAGTCAAGGCTACAGTCAAACAGGCCTATGGTCAACACAAGTCAAACTACCTCAAATTCCTTGATTTCTGTGCCAGCAACTACGGCCTCAAGAAATCGAAATTTTGCCCAAGAAAACACAGTCAAAATAGGTCAAACTAGCCTTGGTCAACATTGTTCAACGTTGGTCTGCAATGTGGAATTTCGGCCCACACTTTGTCTCTGAAATTTTCGGCTTCCTTGCCACACGTGTGTGAGAGAGAGAAGATCCCAAGCTATACGAACCAATCTGATGTGGAGAGAGAGAAGGATGTGTGAGTGAGTGATGTCCAAATGAGGAGAGAGGTCACTCCTATTTATACAATATGTTGTGGGTGAGGAGACACATCCATTGGGCTTCTTGAGCCTACCTTTAATTGGGGCCGACCTTGACAATTTGTGCATGAGAGAGAATAAATTCAAAATTCCACTTATGCTTGTTCGAATGAGATGATATTTATATCGAACTTGTACCTCTAGAAAAGAGGAATCTAATGCAATAATCATCTCCATCATATGAGCTGTCCCAAGGTGGAATTTGGCCCTAGTTGTCAATTTTAACACTCCCTCCCAACTAGGGAGAATTCCACCTGCCAATCCATTTATCATTATCATGTCATCCTTTCATCATGTACCATCTCTGTCATCACTGCTCTGCTGAACCATGAAGTAATAATGAAGAAGAAGTGATTGAGAGTGAGTTATAAGACCTTAACACTCTCCACTGACAAAAGTCAGTCCTTGATCGCAGATCAAGTTGTTGAACACCATACATCTTAGTCATAGGGAGTACGTCAGTACACGATGCGTCCATCGATAGTGCTATGGTCCCTAACCATTTTTCCCAACTCATTGTCCAAATGAGAGGTACTTCCCATGAGTCTTAGACTCTATGGGTAGGATGTGTGTTGGGGCACCGACAGGAGAAGGTGAACCACTCATCCTGCTCATATGCCATAGGAGAAGGTGAACTTCTCATCCTATGCATATGTCAATCATAGGGGAAGGTGAACCACTCACCATGTACATAGCGCACCACTAGGAGAAGGTGAACCACTCACACAATGGTCGCTCATAGCTCCAAGAAGTACCCCAAGCCCACAGGAGCTCCCAAAGCTCAGTGTCCAACTCATACAGGACCCTCATAGGAGGGTCTTTCCACGACTCCAAGTCTCTCTCGAAAGGTTAAGAATTTGACCTTCCCCAAGGGCTTTGTGAGAATGTCTGTGACCTGCTCATTCGTCTTGATGTGTTGGAGCCTTATTGCTCCCCGTTGTACCATATCCCAGATAAAGTGGTACCTGATATCAATGTGCTTGGGGCGATCGTGGAACACGGGATTCTCTGAAAGGCGAATCTCGCTTTGGTTGTCACAGAAGATCATGGTGGTATCTAGAACATGCTCAAATAGCTCACTGAAGAACTCCCTCAACCAAACAACTTCATAACAAGCCATACTCTCAGCCAATGTTGCACGAAGCGGGGACTTTTTTGGAAGCGGGGACGCGTAAGCGTCATTTTCCAAAAATCTAGGAAGCGAAGCGTCCGCGGAAGCGTCTGCTATATATATATATATTTATATTTTTTTGCATTTATACTCAAAACAAACATCCCAAATACCAAATTAATTGTAGAAGACATGAAAACATGCATATATTTGCATAAATCAAGATAGATATGGCATCCATGATTCCATTGTAGTTACTAGTATGTACAACGATCATCTATATTCTAGCTATTACAAACATACATCAAATTTTTAAGCATATTATAAAACATAAAACATTTAAGCATATTATAAAACATAAAACATAGAGCATATTATGATTTATCTAGCAAGTGAGCAACTGTCAACATTTGTCATGTCCAAAATTCAAATAATAATGTTTACAAAATATGTCACTTGGTCACCGCCAAGACAAAAAAGGTTCAAAATTCAAATTCACAAGCCTACAAGTCTAATGAGTAATCTATGACAAAAAGTAGTAGATTGTGAATATATCTACTAATCTCTCCTCCTTCCACCACGAAGAGAACATGGCGGCGAGCCTCCATGTGGTGGAAATGAAGAAGATGGTGCTTGTGGAAGTTGTGGCACTGAAACTGATGAAGAAGAACCCCCGCTGTTGGTGTTGAACCATGGAACCTAGGAACCAAGGGACCAGATGGGGGTGGGGGTGGCATATCAACATGATGATCATCATCCTGGAATCTCTCAAAAAATTCATGCAAAAAAAAACACTAGTTAACAAAAAAATTAAAAACATGAATTAGAGAAATGCTTTATAAGGAAAAATTGGAAAGTTCATACCACAATGGACATACCTGGATAAGAGCATCCTCTAATTTCTCTATTCGCAACACTCCATCCTCCAAATTGGGCTCCTCTGGATTCTTGTCCCAAATCAACAGGTCTTTATTAGACTTTGCATCTTCACAGTAATGGGACAACAATCGCAAGTTGTAATGAACATAAACCAAGCTCTTTGCCTGGTCTAAACTCAACCTGTTCCTTTTAACACTGTGGATGAAAGAATAAGAGCTCCAACACCTCTCTGCAGAAGAAGTGTTTACCACCTGTGATAGCACCTGCAATGCCAAAGCCTGTAGAAGTGCAGTACCCCCTCCATGCATGTTCCACCACTCAAGAGAAGAAAAAGTCTTTCGATCTTTAATTGCATGCATGCTCCCAAATGGACCAGTGTTAAGCGTATAGTTGCTTACCTGTCTCCGTACCAATGCAGCCTCCTCCTTATCAGGGATTAATTTACTCAATGCAACCATATATTTTCTGTGAACCTCTTGATCTTGGTGTGGTTTTCCCCTGCTTCCCCCCCAGGTGCTGGTGTTGAAAGCCATGATGGATGATAGTATTTAGGTGTCAAAACATATGCTAATGCATGCAATGGAACATTTAGCATTTCCCATCGATTTTCCACCTCTACACGAATATAATTGTGCAAGGTGGTATCTCCAGGCTCAAAAATGTCTTTAATCTGCCCCAACATGCTATCCATTTGCTCATACACCTCCCCAATTATTGGTCGATCTGAATCTGCAAACTTGATCATGTAATAAATTGGTTTGGTGAATTGCAAAACATATTTAACCTGTGCCCAAAAGTAACTGTCAAAAACAGTGTCCTTGACTGCATTAGCACCATCTATGTCAGTATTAATTTCATCCCATGTTTCAGCACACACCAGATTACTTAAAGCTTGTCTCACCTTCACTAGCCGCCTAAAGGTGAGGTAATAACTAGCAAATCTTGTCTTTGCAATTTTAAGCAACTGCAACTTGGAGTAAGTGCCATAGAAGTAGTTTACCCCTGTATGCCCTGTGATGAATTTAATGAGTTGCTTCCCTCTCCTGTAAAGCTCAATAATCCACCCACATTCTTTGTGCTTCACAATATCATGCATCAAAAGGTTCAATGTGTGAACCAGGCACCCAGACCAAAAGATGTGTGGATGAGTACGCTCAATAATTTTTCTTGTTGCCTTACAATTTGCTGCATTATCTGTGATCACTTGAACCACATTATTCGGACCAACACCTTTGATTGATTGCAATAGGAGATCTGCAATGTTTTGTGCAGATGCACTGATGGAGGAGGAGTCATGACATGTAATAAATACTGCACCACTAGAAGAAACACCAAGAACATTTATCAAATGTTGGTTTCTACTATTTGTCCACCCATCTGATACAATGGATACCCCAGAATGTACCCACTCATTCGTAAAACGTGTCAAAGCTCTTTGAACCTTAGCATTTTCTCTTTCTAATAACACTGTTCTAGCTTTCTCATAGTTGGGGGCCTTGTATCCTTTTGGGGCTTCATTGATGGCCTTTACCATTTCATGCCAATAGGGAGAGCGAAGCACATTGAGTGGTACACCGCAAACACAAAGAAAACGGACTATCTTTCCATCCACATCATCCCTCCCAGCAACATTAAGGAAATCCCCTATTGTTCTTCTACCTCCAGAGCTTGCAGAAGTACCATGAGGAGATGAGCAGCTACCAAATTTAGAGGTTGCACTTGATTCAGAATGAGTTTTTTGTTTCTTGTTTTTTTGTTGTGCAACCATCCCTATTTGGATGTATTTTCTTCTTTCTTCAGTTGAAATGTTTGGGAAAATTTGTACCCCCACAGGACCCTTATTTTCATCACTATCCAGCACCCCACAAAGATGCCTCCTCAAACGGGTATATGAACCACAATATGGTTTTCCTCCATGACAACCATGAGGGCACACATGGTATATGAACCACCCTTTCCCCCATCAAGTTTGGTCACATAGTTCCACAAGGGTGTTGATGTAGCTTTCCCATCTTGTGTTTCAGTGTCCCCTTCAGGTTCATTCCCTTCCTCTTCAAATCCTTCCTCCTCATCATACATTGGGTCACTCATATTGGGACCACTATCCTCTTGTGTTTCTTCCCTTCTATTCCTATTCCCCTTTGCCATCATTAAAACCAAGAGTGGAATGATACATAGAAGTCAAAAGAACACCATCTTGGAATATGGATATAGGTGGTGGACAACCTGTAAGTAAAGGAACAAGTAGAAACAATGGGAAAGAGTAGGAGAGGGAGGAGAAAAATACAAAAAAATTGTCAAAAAAATAAGGGAGTTTGGGGTTTGAACTTACCTCTTTAGCTCTTGTAGATGAAGTCCTCCAAGCTCTTGCTCCAAGCTCCTCCTCCTTCACTCCTCCAAGTTCTCCTCTCTTCTTCTCTCCTTTCCTCTCTTCTCTTCTCCTCTCCTCTCTTCTCTTCAACTCTCATAAACTCAAAGTGAGAAAATGAGGAATGAATGGGGGCTTTATTCTCTTCATTCCTCACCTTAACCTCACTCTAACCTCACCCTAACCCACTGTTAAATTGGCAACTAGGGCAAAACTCCATGTGGGTCAACTTATTTATGGCAGCTGATAATTTTATTGGATCCCTCTCGTCGAGAGGTGTAGGATTGATCCAAAGATCATTCGATTCCGATAAGTATTTATGGAGATATGAATTTATTTTGTTTATGTAATTATTATCAAGCCGACCAGCTCTTATGTAGGCTCTAGAAGCCCAAACGTCGTGTCTATTCATCATCTACACATTAGTATAAATAGAAGAGGATTTGAAGTCATTTGGCAGCTCACTCTCTCGTGATCTCTCTTCATCCTGTTTTGGGTTTTGATGGAGAAGAGATCTAAAAGGAGTGCCCTAATATCTACGTTGCCCTAACGAAGATGAAATGCTGGACATCTAGACGCAGCCACAGAGGATCCTTATACGATGTATAAAGGTGATCGTAATAAGCCCTAGCTGCAGTGATAAAAGGAGGCACAACCGCAGTTGAAATGGAGCCATCCTATACGCAGTCTTGGGAGACATCTAACTGCAGCCCTAGAGAGGAAACCTAGCTGCTATCATAATAAAGCCGTAGCTGCAGATTATGAAGCCATAGCTGCAATCATTAAGGAGACCTAGCCGTAGTCTTGAAGGAAGATCTAGCCGCAGGTGAAGAAGAGACTCAAACACAAGTCCTAGCCGCCTTGAAGAGATATCTAGCCACAGTCAAGAAGGCCCTAATCCACAGCAAGAGAAGGAGCCTTAAGACAAGGAGAAGGGTCTCTGTTTTAGGGCCGCAGGTTAGGGCAACTTCAGCGAAGAAGAGAAGGACGTTAGGGTCATTCTCATGACTGTTTTGAAGTGCAAATGAACCAACATCAAGGCCACATTACAGGAGTCTACTTCTGGGTTGTTTGTAAGGGCATTTGTGGCAAGGTTTATCTCTGTCTTGAGCAGCGGATTGCACAGAAAACATTGCGGATGGACTGAGCCCTTTTAGTGAGCTGTTGGGTAAGTACAGGGGCTGGTTCTAGCCTTATACTCCAGCGTTTGACAACAGCTAGGAAGGGAGACAATACCGCAGTCTATTATGCCTGATCAAGAGGCTGTGTTGAATCTGATGGGTGTGAATAGGGTGCTGTAGCAGACGGAGTTTGTGCCCCAACCAGTGTAGTGATGAGGTTGTTCATGAGGACAGTTTAAGGTGACCTATCTAATAAGCAGTGACAGCTAGAGCAGCAGCATGATGATTAAGAGCAACAAGTTATGTACAGCGTACAACTCAGCAGTAAAGCAGCATGTTGTAGCTCAGGAACATGGTATGATGTTGCAATATGATGAGGTGCAGCACATGGACAAGATACAACAGAATGATAGGTGAAGGAGTCACCTTGAGAATCAGTTGAAGCAGAATGTCTTCAACTGATCTCATCGCTATACGAAATGATCTATGCTAGATCTAGATAAGTCAAATTGTTGACTTCTGTTGTAATTGTACTCTCTCTCTCTCTCTCTCTTTCTCTGCTGAACTTTGAAGATAAAAGAAGATTGATCAAAGGGTTTCCCCACACATTGTGGGGTTTGTCCTTGGCTCGCGCCATATCTTGTGTCCTCTTGTCTTGGCTTGTCTTCTGCGTTTTATATTTATGTTCTATCTGCAGTTTATCATAATGCTGATGTGATTGCTAACTGTGAAAATTTAAATAAATTGCTCTAGCATAGAACATACCTAATCTTAACACCCCACCCCTTTATGCTAAGTTAACATAAAGTTAACATAAATTTAAAAAAAAATAAAAAAAATAAATTATTTTTTGCCTTGCGCGCGGCCTCTTCCGGAAGCGTACGCTTCCTCCTCCGAAGCGCCGTATGAAGCGCGCTTCGGAGGCCTGGAAGCGACGCTTCTGTACCACGCTTCCAAATTTCTAGGAAGCGGCGCTTCCGAATTTCGGAAGCGCGCTTTCGGCCAAGCTTCCTAGGCGCTTCCGTACAGGACGCGCTTCAGGGCTTGGAACCGGGAGGGGGGGGGGGGCACTTCGTGCAACATTGCTCGCAGCTATGTATTCAACGTCGGTGGTGCTTAAAGCAACTGATTTCTGCTTCTTGCTCATCCAAGATATTGAAGCAGACCCTAATCAGAAGCAACACCCAGATGTGCTCTTACGATCCACCACACTGCTAGCCCAATCAACATCTGTATATCCATGTAGCCTCAAATTCTCGGCAGTGTATCTCAAACCATAGTGGATTGTGCCCCGGAGATATCTCAAGAGATTCTTAGTAGCAATCTAATGAATGTGATGAGTCTTGACCATAAATTGACTCAACGTGTTCACAACGAAGCATATGTTAGGATGGGAGTTGACCAAGAACATTAGGCTCCCCACAAGTTAACGATACTCGAAAGGGTTTGCTAATCCGGGCCCAAGAACACTTCCATATAGCTTCTTGAATTTGAGTTCCATCGGAGTAGACACAGACTTGCAATCCATCATCCCACATCTCTCAAGCAGCTTCACAATGTATTTTTCTTGAGAAAGGAAAATCTGACCTGGGTTTTGCCAGACCTTCAGTCCTAGGATGTAGTGCATCAGTCTTAGGTCCTTCATCTTGAATTTGAAAGTCAACTCCCTCTTGCATTGATGAATGATAGGTTCATCACCTGTCAGAAAGAGATCATCCACATAAAGGACCAGAATGAGAGGCCTGTCCTTTTCAACCTTGAAGTATGGGTTCGGGTTAGGACACTCCTTGTAAATCCTAACTTCATAAGATAGTTATCAATCCTCTCATACCAAGCCCTAGGAGCTTGCTTCAACCCATAAAGGGCTTTCTTCAACCTACATACATGTGTCTTACGATCTTGAACTTCAAACCCCTTGGGTTGTTCTACATAGACTTCCTCTTTAAGCGAGCCATGCAAGAAAGCAATTTTGATATCCATCTGGTGTAGGCTCCAACCTTGCGAGGCAGCAAGGGCTATGATCGATCGGATGGTGGTATATCGGGCAACCGGTGCAAATATCTCATCATAGTCTACTCCTTCCTTTTGAGAGAAGCCTCGAGCAACGAACCTGGCCTTGAACTTTTCAGCACTCCCATCAGCTCCATGGTTGATTTTGTCAAGCCATTTTGAAGTGGCCACAGACTTGTCCTTGGGTCTGGGAACCACATCCCAAACATTATTCTTCATGATTGACTCATATTCATCATTCATCGCATCCTGCCAGACATGTTGTTTCCCTACTTCTTCAAATGTACATGGCTCAGATTGTACAATGGTACTCATGGCAGCTAAGTTGTTAAAATTGGCAACTAGGGCCAACTTCCACCTTAGGACAACTCATATGATGGATATGATTATTGCATTGGATTCCTCTTTTCGAGAGGTACACTTTTGATTTAAAGATCATCTCATTCTGACAAGAAAAAATGGAATATTGAATTTATTGTTTCTCATGGACAAATTGTCAAGGCCGGTCTCAGTCAAATGTAGACTCATGAAGCCCAATGGATGTGTCTCCTCACCCTCAACAAAGTGTATAAATAGAAGTGACCCTTCTCTCATTTGGACATCATCTCAACTCATCACATCATCTTCTCTCTCCTCTCTTGATTGGTTCGTACAACTTGGAGGCTTCTCTACTTCGCACGTGTGGAAGAGGACAAAATTCTGGACTTTTTTTGGAGGATGAAATTTCAGAGATTAGGGCATGCATTGACCAACGTTGACTTGGAGTATTTGACCAGCGTTGACTTCGGTTTTGTGGGTAGAATTCCGATTTCTGCAAGCTGCATGTAAGGACTGAAGTTAAGATTCAATTAGATGGACAAATATTTTTTTTTTGTAAAATTCTATCTGGTTAATTCTATCAAATTAAATGCAATTGCGTACCTAATTCTCCCATCTTGTGTCGATCCATGTTGCCCCGAGTTTACTAAACCAACCAATTCCTCCCTGCCTATCTGGGATCAACCTTTGCGGTTCCTAGATCCAGTGGACTTCAAAATGGAAGTCCACTAGCCCCCGTGCCCAAAACTCCAAGAATAGCTCAAAATTCCCAATTTTCAGTTCAAAATCGAGCCCTTGGCTCGTCCCTCAAATAGATTGATTTTCTATCACCATTCTCTGTATTTTCTCCTCTCTGCACCATATCCCAAAGGTGAAAGCAATCCTTTGTTTTCCCAAAAACTGATTCCCCCCCCTCCCCTACTTCTTCTTTCCATTTTTTTTATATAGGAAAGGTTTCTTCCCTTCGAAGAAACCCCACCTTCCTTTCCTCCAATCAATCCTAAGATTTAACGTTATCCATTAAGATATTTTAATTTTTTACTTGAGTTGGTCATTATACATTAAATGAGATTTTAACTTTATCATCTCAACTAACTTCGAGAAGAGTATTTTCTTTTAAGTACCTTATCATGAATTGTCCAAAGATTTATGAAGTAAAACATATCTTCTCCTTTGTAATAATAATTATTTATTATTTAAATAAAATAAATTAATATATTTTATTGTACTACTTAATAAATTAAATAAGGTATTAATTAATACTTTTAAAAACTAATTCATTTTCCTACATAGACATTTATATAATTAAATTATTATGTATACTAGTGCAATGCCTGCGATGCATGTGTATGTAGCTATCATACACACATCTCGTAAGCATGCTAATAATCAGTAACTCAAGTTGGGTCACTACATACACCCCTCCTTCAAAGAAAACTTCGTCCCGAAGTTGATTTTATATAGTATATTAGTAATTATTTTAACAATTAATATAATTTGTGTAAGGACTATGTCTCGTAAATTTATTTATTTATTTTAAACATTTATAAGTTTACAACTTTAATAGTCATACCTTGTCCCAACTAGGTTCCCAAGCTATTCTAAAATCATCCTATCCTTCCTAATCGCTTTTGCTCCCATCCTATCCGTCCTCTACTGGAGTATGTCATGGCGTCAGTTATACTGACCTAACCATTCATAACTCTAAGGATGGCAGCGTCAACTATATCGACCTGATTTCCTTGTAGGCATCCAGCAGTCATCATCACACGTCGAGGGGAGCGTGACTCACATAGTCCTCCCATGACTCCAGGTTTTGGAGGATAAACAGTGGGCAACACCTCCACCCCTTCTAGTAGAATTAGGGTCAATACCCTACAATGGAATCTCATTGAGTCTCAGTTGTTCTTAGAGTTTTGTCATCACATAGTCGGTTTGGTAATGATACTATCTGCAATGTAAACACTTGCCCACAAATTATAACATATGCATCGATATATTCAAAATCAATTGTATTCAGATAACGATTTTCTATTCATTTTAATAAACTCTCATCTATGATATTGATCTTTGAGTTCATATAACATACTTGGCTATGTCTAACCAATATATTTGTAAGTTCATTTTCACATCTAGTAGTCAAGTGTATTCATTATTTTATTTCCATCTCATCATTCATGTTGATATGTAAAATAAAAATAAAAATAAAATTATAAATATCACATCCATAACATAAGTCATGATTTATATAGGTATCCATGTACCAGCAATGTTAAGCATAATAATTGGAAATCATTCTTTCGTGTATTGATTATGCATGAAACTTATGGCTTTCATTCCTACATGTTTAACGCTAAACATAGGTATAGCTGTTAGTCGAGAAAGTCAAAGGATGTTGAAGTAGTGAATGAATAATAACATTGAAATGACTCCGGGTACACAATGTGGAGGAAAACTTCATCATTGAAAACCTTGGAAAGGACATCAAGGAAGCAACAGTAGTAGGGTCAGATGTGCCAGGCGTGACGGAAAAATTTGCTGACAAAGATGAAGAAGAGATTGAGAAAGAAAAATTTAAGGTCAAGACTTTAAAGATTGGTGTTGAATTTGTTTCATTACAACTGGAGAATGTGGGCTCTCACCAGGTAGTGTGTTCGCAGATGATAGTGAAGAATCTGTGAAGGAGTGTGCCATTCCTTTGGTGCTTTGATCACAGTAAGAATGCAATAACTGAGGTAGTTTATTCAGAGTCCAATTTTATGTTATTTTTGAATGTACAAAATCCAGTGGACATTAACGTCAGTAGTTAGTGAAATTAACATCGATAATGCAGTGAAGCATATCATAGGGGAGAGACAACAATTTATATTTGTTACTGGATGAATCCAGTCAGAATGATGTAAGAATGCATGTTACAAATGCTCTGGATGAAGTTTCCGCAATGGTACATTTGCAAAGATTTCCATTGTATGTCTAATGATAAATAAATAACTAATTTTAGTGAAACTCTAAGAAGTTTCTGTGGAGGAATTGGGAGAAATCTCTGTTTGATTATCAGAGAAATGATAAATCCGAAGCATAGTAGAATTTGTAGGTGTTATCAATATGCTTGAGTCATAGAATTTGAGAATTCAAATGCAAGGAATTTTTTTTTTTTTTTTAATTGCTCATTTTTGGATAAAAATTGCCAAACTATTCCAGAGATGCATGCCATGGAGATTGTTGAACTAGACATCACAAGGTTGGATTGCAAGAGGTTTTAAAACCTCTGGTTCACATTAATGAGAATCCTCCTAAACATGAATTTAATCAAGGGTTTAAAGGAGAGTCACCTGGATGGATTACAATTGTTAGGAAATGACAATGAACAAACAATTGTCAATTCTTGATGGATTTTTTTTGATAAATTTCAGACTGCTCACATGCTTACCAAATGAAAATCTCTGACCAAAATTCAATTTAACAGGCACAATGAAATTAATGCGTTGTTGAAAGATTCAAAATGTCATGGAAGAGGAGTTTGCAGTCATAGATGTAGAAATGGAGAATGATAATGAGTTTGTTTGGAAGAAAACACTTGGTACTGATATTATTATGCTCCAAAACGTTGAGGATTTGAAGGTTTTGCAATTGACAGAATCAAAGAAATTTAATAATTCTGTCATTGCTAATTTGAGTGAAAGTGATGTAGTGAAAACTCAGAGAGTAAAAAATAAATAAAAAATTTCTAATTCGATAGAACCTTTCCCTTTCCAAAAGGTGAGTTATTACAAGTCTAAATATAAACTGAGGGAAAGCATTTCTCATTCTCCTTTTATTGGGCTCTTCACAGATTGCCACGGATTAGAAGCCTCATCTTAAAAAGCAGTCCAATGAATTAGTATTGAATGTGTGGAAAAGTGCAACTAATACTTGTAGACATATTATGCAGATAGTCAAAATGAGTATGGAAACAGAGGATGGAAGTATAGGTAAGACTTATCCATTGGTAGACAAACACAGAAATAGAGGCTGATTTCACCCAGCAGTGTGCTCATATGAAGCCAGAATCTCCTTTAGTCTCGAATTCTTCCGTCCTCTATTTAAAATACTGTTGACCTATATAGTTCTGCTTTCTGTAGTATGCAAATCTATAGTAATTAAAGCAGCTGAAGCACCAAATGCTGAACTTTTCTTAGAAACAGTGTCCTTTGTTGAAGATTCATCAAATGTCAAAGGGTGCTTTGATTCAACTTCTTGCCCTTCAATCTCTAATAGACCAGTGTACTCCCTTTCGTAGGTAATATACTGGGCTTTTCTCCATCCATGCAATGGAAGGAAACCTCTCTCTATGTTCTGAGATTCATGGTAAAAGTTTCAACATATCAGTTTTGCAAATCCAAGTTTGTTTCTTCATCTGCTCTCCCCAGAATTGTCAGGAGCACTATCTTCATCTCTCCAACTACCACGTACTGAATCAAAATCACTAAAATTATCCAACTCAGAGTACCACTCTTGTTTGAGTTTATGTGCTGCTCATGTAGATAATTGTGTCTTGCACAACAGCTCGGCCATTTCCTGTGTAATGAATCATCAATGAAAGACTTTTTCCTTCCTTGAATATCCTTCCAACATTCCCAGGACTATTTCTATTACCAACATTATCCAATTCCTAATTCAGTTGCCCAGTTTGTAGCCCAACAGGGATAATCATAGATGCATCAGGCTGCAAAGGAAGAGCTGACTGTAACATTTCATACCCAATAGAAATTACGTTTTCTTGTTGTTTCCCAGAAAGTGAAATATTTGCCTCCACCACAGGAACAGCATTTGCAAGACTTATCTGGATATCCCGGATCTCTCCTTTATATAACACTGTTGATCCATCTCCTCCAACCACATAAGGAATCAAGAGTGGCAATTATGGCACTACCGATATATTTGGATTGGGAACGCTTCTTAATTTGGGTATGAAATTAGCAAATGTACCAGAATTTGAAAAATGAAGTGGTTCAGATTTATTGACAGCTCAATTGAGAGGCATTAGCAAGGGTAGAGATTGGAGAAGCTGTGCAATAGCTCCTAATGTTTTTTTTTTTTTTAGGTTGATTTTGAGACTCAAGTGAGGGTGGAACATAATGGAAGGGGTCATGGGCATTAGTAGAAGGGATAGAGGAAGAGTCTTAGTACCTACATTGAGGATTAGTCCTTATGCCAATTAGGATAACATCCTTGGTAAGGGTGCCAAGCTAGTACTTTAACCAAGGTCAAGTTACAAGTATCAACTGAAATTAAGGATCCATATGTACATGAAGCATCTCCAAGGGATTAATGCTGGGTGGGTGAAAACATTTTTGGAATAACCCTAAAAGCCAATAAGGTAAAGGTGAAGAACCTTTGCAATAGACAAACATACCACTACAAAAGGGTGTTCCATTAAGAGCCCAAAGAAGTTTTACAGCAACATCCAAATCTGCAAATTTTCTAATGAATAATTACTAAAAGTAGATAAGATCTATTGCTGAATGCCCAAGGGCAGCCTTTAGATTCAAAATCTCAATCATGTAAATGCCGATGACTCAGTGTTGGCTACAAAGAAAAATGCATATATAGGCTGTGCTTTGGGAAGGAAACATAGGGGAGGCCTTGCAACATTCCTATAATGATTAGTTAGATAACTGAACATATCAGTTAATTCATTTAATGAGGAGGATGTCCAATCAAGACACCTATTGGCATGCTTTATAAGCCAACTACAATATCTTCATAAATCATCTGTGGAGATTATGGGATAGTCATTGAATCACATGAATTATTGACCCAGCTGCTTGATAATTTTCCTTTTAAATTCAATATTAGCATGAGCTTGGTGGGATGCATAACACCTACTTGTATACTAATTTTCAGAACCAGGGTTCAGGTTTCTTTCTTCAATGATCTCCCATATTGTATTACTAATGTAATGCTTTCTCCATCAAATATTTCAATCTTTTAGACAAATGGAAATTTTTGAAAGTAAAGCTAAACTTTTACTAGCTTGTTTAGATGATACCTCCTTATTCCTCGATGAACACTGAACTCCACTGTCAAATGAACCAGATTGCAAACCATTCTGCTGAAATATAATTAAGCCTCCTTCCAAACATATTTATGATACTCTGGACTATGGTATAACTGGTCTGACAATGCTTGAAATTGGCAATTCCCATCTCCTTGGATCTTTAATTCACATAAACCATATACAGTCAACCTATCATGCAAACGTTGATGATCTAATGTTGCTTTATTCGCACTAGGTATATATACATTAATCCGAGGAGTATGCGAGATGGACTGCAAATGTGATAAGCATCGCGCAACTGAATGGTCCAAACTTGCATATTATTCAGATAGGATTGTAGCAATCATCCTATCATCTTCAACATGTTGTTGACTATTCGAGACCCTTGAACTGGAAGTTTCACCAATATTATCTTGTTCTCTTTTCATATTACCTTTAAGCTGTTGACTGTCTTTTGTTCCGCAGTCGACGATGCATTTGGAATAATTCTAATCATAATACAAATACACAATTTTATGAAAAACGCTTCCGCTTCGGCCACGATTTGCTTAAGGTATGTCGGCATCCCCGGCCATCAAAAGTTCCTTTTCCACAGCTCAGATGGACCGCATTATTGGCAATCGTTTTCTCATTGATGGATTTTAATCCGTGTGTCGACTTGCGGGTGCGTAGATGTATTACCGACTTATAAAGGATACATTGTGCCTGGCATCTTTGACAGGTGGTGGTTGACATACGTCATAGGTTTGGACTATTATTATCATTGTTCGACACCAAACGCCACTAAGCCATCTGCAATATCAACACCGACATAGTACTCGATCCTTGCTTTATCCCACTTGATCAAATCACCTCCCTTTCGTGCCAGAGATTTTTGTGCTATCATCTTCGACGCCATGATCTTCCCTTATGTGAATACCATTGTGAGATGACAGCCGAGGTTTTGAGTGCGGAGGCGAGGAAGATGAAGAAGTCTCTTCGTAACCTCACTTCATCGTCTTCAATTTAGCCTTGAACAACTGATTTCTTTAGCTAAACACAGATGAAAGGGGGTTGGGAATAGTGCTGATGCTCTGATTTAGGATGATGCCAGAAATTCAGAAAGTGAATTTAAGGAGTAAAGAAATGTGCAGTTTTACAATAAAAGAATGAGTATTTGAGAGTGAATGATGCATGGGACTATAATGTGCACGGATTCATTGCAATGCCTGTTTTTGAGCGTGATAATCAAAAGTGTGTTGCAATAGTGGAATTTGTGACAACAACGGAGAAATTTAATTTCAACAAGGATATTGATAATCTTTGCCATGCACTTCAGAAAGTGAATTTTACTGCTATTTTAATGGTGAGCCTTCTTCAAGGCTACCAACAAAAGTGTACACAAGTACTCTTTATAAGTTCTTAATGATTGCTAGCTCAAATAGGCCACGAAGAATTGCTTGTAAACTATTCCTGAGAAGTGGGTCTGTTACACACTTCTCAAATATCATTGATCTTCAGGATTTTGGATCACATCTGAGAACTCAAGTATGGGAGAAGAGTTGCAGACATGGATATTAATGGTCACTGCTAGAGCTGCTGCAAATATAGCAGTGATCAAGCACTGGGGAAAAAGAGATGAAAAGCTGATCCTTCCCATCAATGACAACATCAGCTTTACTTTGGATCTAGACCATCTGTCAGCCACAACCACTTTAGCAGTTAGCCCATCATTCACAACTGATAGAATGTGGCTCAAAGGCAAGGAGGTCTCCCTTGGAGGGGAGAGATATCAGAATTGTCTGAAGGAAATCAGAAGCAGGGGAAATGATGTAGTGGACGAGAAGAAGGGAATTGTTATCAAGAAAGAGGATTGGCAGAGGCTTCACTTCCCAACTGCAGCTGGCTTGGCTTCTTCTGCTGCTGGATTCGCTTGTCTAGTTTATGGCATTCCATTCATTCAGGACTTCAGATCAGCAAGGACTTAAATCAGATGCAAATCATCGACCTTGGCTTCTTTTCTGAGGAAATCATCTTCTAAAATCGCCATCAATGTGCCATTAATAATACCGAGGAGGCTTACATAATTGTTTCTGAAGCTTATATTACTAGTTCTGACTTACTATATATATGATTTTTTTTGGTACAATGATTTGTTATATTTTTTTTTGTTCTTTGGTGTACATATATTACATAACATATGAGTTATATCATTACAGGGACAAATATCTCAAATAATAAATCAATACAGTGATAGATTCTCACACTAGCGGATATTTGAATTAAACAACATAAGACCTCTAATGAGACCCTGAAACCTTGTATGTATTATCGTGGAGTTTTCAGCAATAAGATAAGTAACCTTCTTAATAGACTTAACAAATCCAAGAGTTTGAATTGGCTCTGATACCAAATGTAAGGACTGAAGTTAAGATTCAATTAGATGGACAAATATGTTTTTTTTTGTAAAATTCTATCTGGTTAATTCTATCAAATTAAATGCAATTGCGTACCTAATTCTCCCATCTGGTGTCGATCCATGTTGCCCGAGTTTACCAAACCAACCGATTCCTCCCTGCCTATCTGGGATCAACCTCTGCAGTTCCCAGATCCAGTGGACTTCGAAATGGAAGTCCACTGGCCCCTGTGCCCAAAACTCCAAGAACAGCTCAAAATTCCCAATTTTCAGTTCAAAATTGAGCCCCCGGCTCATCTCACAAACAGATTGATTTTCTATCACCATTCTCTGTATTTTCTCCTCTCTGCACCATATCCCAAAGGTGAAAGCAATCCTCTGTTTTCCCAAAAACTGATTTTTCCCTCCCCCTACTTCTCCTTTCCATTTTTTTTATATAGGGAAGGTTTCTTCCCTTCGAAGAAACCCCACCTTCCTTTCCTCCAATCAATCCTAAGATTTAACCTTATCCATTAAGATATTTTTACTTGAGTTGGTCATTATACATTAAATGAGATTTTAACTTTATCATCTCAACCGACTTCGAGAAGAGTATTTTCTTTTAAGTACCTTATCATGAATTGTCCAAAGATTTATGAAGTAAAATAAATCTTGTCCTTTGTAATAATAATTATTTATTATTTAAATAAAATAAATTAATATATTTTGTTGTACTACTTAATAAATTAAATAAGGTATTAATTAATACTTTTAAAAACTAATTCATTTTCTTACATAGACATTTATATAATTAAATTAGTATGTATACTAGTGCAATGCCTGCGATGCATGTGTATGTAGCTATCATACACACGTCTTGTAAGCATGCTAATAATCAGTAACTCAAGTTGGGTCACTACACTGCATTTATTGGCACGAGTTTCAAGGTGTTTGGGGATTGTTTGACTGTGTTGATTGCTGCATTGACTTTCTGGTTTGACTGCAGAATTACAGTAGACTTTGACTGGGTTGATCGAGTTGGTTTTGGGTTGACTTTGACTCCCTTGGCAGACCGCTTTCTTTGCTGTTGACCAAGCTGCTTGGAGGATGTTTTGGGGCAGCTTTGACCACTGTTGAATTTCTGGTTAGGGCTGCATTGACTGCTGATTTGGCAAAACTGTTTTGGGCGTGTATTTTTGATATTTGTACTCTCTCTGTGTTGAACTATTGAAGAATAATAAGAAGAATTGATCAAAGGGTTTCCCCACATTCGGGTTTGTCCCTGGCATCCGCCACATCTTGTGTCCTCTTGTCTTGGCTTTTCTTCTCCATATGTTTTTATGTTCTATTTGCATTTACTGTCAATGTGTATAAGTTAATGTGATTGCTACTGAAGATAATTGGAAATTGTCATTGGGCTGATAAGGAACATTGAAGTAAATTGTGCTAAAGCATAGAACATACCATTGTTATCTAAAATTAACATGGTATTAGCGCTCAAGTGAAGACAAAACCCAAGCAAGAGTGAAGCAAAGCAATCGCTAAGAGAAGATGTTGGACAAGGACTTGGAATTAGTCCTTGTGAAAATTTGGAAGCCCAAATTTCTACTGCAACAACTGATTAAGTTCCTTCTATTTGTTAATCACTGAACAAATTATTTACTGCATCCTACAACAAATACCGAAACTAATACACTGCAACCTTCACCAATTAAATTAAATGCAGAAACAAGAAACTAAGTAAGAAAGAAATACACAACACATTACATCGTTACTTTTGGACAAATGTCCTTGGAAAAACCCAATGCAGGAAAACCGGTGTAGCAGATGAGGGTTTGTATTATTAAGCAGTAGTTTTCTGCATACAGTCTTTGGATGCCTTGCTAGCTATCCAATATAGAGAATCTGACTGACAGAGCGATTAGTGAGAGATACCTCACACTATCACTAGCGATCCAAGACTGATCCAACCATTGAATGGCTAGCCCCTAGCCACCTCTGCGCAATCACTGCGCCGCTCTGCGTCACAGCTTCTGGGAACCGAGTCACTCCTCCTGGCTTATCGATTTGCCTCTGAGACTTCAACTTCTACCCTCTCGGTCTCACACCCTGGATTTTGGCTCAAGAAATCGATTCTCCATCAAATTTGCGGATTTCCTTTGACGCTTTGCACTGCCTCTGCATGAGCTTATGCTGCCCAGCGTAGCCTCTGCGCTGTCACTTCTGGATTTCTCTTTGCCTCCTCTGCGATGTATTCCCTTGTCAGGAAACTCTCCAACCAAAACTATCCTTGCCCCTCATTGCAAGAAATCACTTCGATCGATCCTCTAGCAAATGTTGCACTGCCCTATTTGAGAAATTCGATCTCTTGATCTCTCTCTGATAAGTTTTCCAAATGCCCATTAAGCCTCCTCTTATAATCTTCTTGTTGAGAACCAATGACCCAAATTAGATTCTAATTAATGGCTCAGATCATTTTGGCTTGATCCTCGTCTTCTTCTAGAAGTTTCACCCACAGTTTGATTAATACCCTTTAATTATTTTAATTTCCTAATTTTAGATTTAGGGACCCATTAAAAATAATTAATTGTTTTAATAAAACTGTCTTCAAGTGGAATTTCCCAAAACGATTTGTGGGTATTGGAGAATGCATGTGTCTAAGCCTCCCTACAAATTTTGAGACTTAGAGCACATCCGATGCTACCAGAAATCAACACTCCCTCTTAGCGAGAAATGTGCTCTAGCAATGCACCCTACTGAAGCATTACTTTGTTTTGTAACATCTCCTTCTGCACTGCTGATGTTTGACATTCTGTCCACCAACTACTGCGCAAATGCTCAATCTATACTGCTACTGACCTTGCCACTGTCAACACTGCATACGTACTGCAACTCCCTCTTAGCTCTGCATCCATGTTGCTACTGGCACTACCACTACCAACTGCATCTGCACTACAACCTTCTCCAACTATTGTTGCTACTGCATCAGTGACGAAAAAGCATCCCAAATTACTGAACCGCTGTTCAGTATGATGCATCTCGTTGATGGAGTTTGACTTCTGCTAGTCTCTACGCTGACCCTTTGAAGCCTCTGCGTTGTTGTTGACCTTTGCTCTGTGCCATCTGCATGTTGATTTCTGGTAGCATCGGATGTGCTCTAAGTTTCAAATTTTGCAGGGAGGCTTGGGCACATGTATTCCAAATAACCCATAAGGTGTTTTGGGAAATTCCACCCGGAGACAGTTTTATTAAAATAATTAATTATTTTTAATGGGATCCTAAGTCTAAACTTAGGAAATTAAAATAATTAATGGGTATTAATCTAACTGTGGGTATAACTTCTAAAAGAAGACAAGGATCAAGCATAAATGATCTTAGCCATTGATTAACTTCTAATCTGGGCCATTGAATGTCAACAAGAAGATTATTTAAGGAGGCTTGAGGGTCATTTGGAAAACAAACCGAGAGTTGTTTAGTCAGATTGAATTGCTGAAGCTAGAGACAACACGGTGATTTGTAGTGATCACACAGGGAGAGGAAGAGGGAGTTTTGGCTGGAGGATATTCTCCGAAGCCAAGAATACTCAACAGAGAGGTAGAGATACACACAGAGAAGGCAGCGCAGAGGTCAGAGAGGGTGACACAGAGCCAGGAAGGGTTCACGCAGGCCCATGTAAAGCAGCGCAGAGCCTTCTATGTAGAAGTTCGAAATATGCTGGGGAGCTGGATAATCTAAGACGAGACGGCTGTAATCATCTCTAGAGGGAAAATCGATTCCCAGCAAAGGTGACACAATGCCTTAGAGGTCGACGCAAGGTCCACGTAAGGGCAGCGCAGAAGTAGCTAGGGACTTGTTAGTTCAGCTCTCGGATCAATCGGGACTTGCAGTGTAGAGTGTGCTAATCTCACTAATTTCTTCTGCCGAGTGATATTCTTTGTAACTGGATTGTCAAGAAAGCATCCAAAAGTTGTATTCAGAAATACTTCAGCTTAATAATAAACATTCTCAGATCTGCTGCACAAGTTTTCGTGCATTGGGTTTTTCCAGGGACATTTGTCCAAAAACAACTGTCTCATTTGTGTGTATCTTTCTCTATTGTTCAGTTTCTTGTTTCAGCATATTATTTAATTGGTGTAGGCCGCAGTGTATGTATTTCGATGTTTTCTGTAGGAAACTGCAAATAACTTGTTCATGTGAATCTAACAAGTAGGAGGAATATCATCAGTTGCTGCAGTAGGGATTCTCGGGTTTAAGGAATTTTCACATTGTATAAGAGAACTGTAGGTGAAGCAAGAAGAACAGTGTCAAAGAACCCTGCGCTGAGCAGAAAAGGAGACCAAAATAGTTGTAGGAGGTAGTAGTTCGAATCCCCAGAGGGATTGTGCTGTCTAAGCTGGAGGGCTGAATTTTCGAGGAAGTCTCTCTCTGAGTGAGTCGACAGAGAGGAAGGGCTTCCAAATCGAAATCTTGCTGTGACAGAGGGACCAACGCTGAGCCTCAATGTGAGGAAGAGTTGGTGGGACACAGTTTTTCTGCAGGCTGTTTTGCTGGGCAGAAAGACGTTAGAAGAGAGAAGAGAAGCACAGTGAGGGAATTTTTCCTCAGTAGACTTCCCGCCAAGAAGTCCGTTTTCTTATTGGCTGAGCAGCAATAGTAAGAAACAGAGAGGAGCAGTTCGACATTTTCGTGGTAGAGATGGCAACCAATGGGTTGAGAGATCAGGACAGGTTGGATGGAGCATCCAACTACATCATCTGGAAGGCAAGGATGTCATTCCTTCTAGATGAACATTCTCTCAAGACCTATGTCGATAGTGTGGTGGTTGTGCCTGCAAATCAAGATCCGCTGAAGAAGTACATAGCAGAAATGGTGAAGGCCAAGAGGATGATCCTGGATGGAGTAAAGGATCACATGGTTTGTCACATCGCTAACAGAGGGACTGCTAAGGAGATGTGGGATGCCTTGGCAACGTTGTATCAAGGATCTTCCGAGCAGCGGAAGATGTACTTAGAGCAAAAACTGAGATTTGCATAGATGCAGAAGGGGGAGCACATAGATCCGTTCCTCACGAAGCTTCAAGAGGCTCGGGACAAGTTAGCAGTTGTGGGGTCTACACCTCAAGGGTCCGAGTTGGTTAGACTGGCCCTCAATTCTGTCTCAGATGAGTGGCAAGTCTTTGTCTAGAGTATCCTGGGCTGGGCGATTTTGCCAAATTGGGATGAGATGTGGGCAACTCTTAAGCAAGAGGAGCTGAGGAGAGATCTAGTTAAGTGTAAGCTTGACAGAGGAAACAACAGTGGGTCGAAGCCCAAGGAGGAGGATGAGAATGCAACCCTTGCATCCAAGGGGCGATAGGAGCAACGAAGGCGGAAGAAGGATGTCTCGAAGATAAAATGCTTCATGTGTGGTGAAATGAGTCACTACACAACACATTGTCCTCTTAGGAAGAAGGACAAAGATGAGAAGCATGATCTGAAGGTTGCACCCACGAAGATTGAAGAGGAGGAGTTCACCAATTACAACCGAGATACCTCTAGGAGGGAGGTGGGCTGATTTAGAGTTGTAGTTCGAAAGAGCTACAGATGGGCAGGATCCTTGAGGAACCCACTTCTCAGATCAATTCCTTGCTATGGGAGCCCAGATCAGTAGTAGTAGAATGGACTAAGTGTCAGATAGTGCAGATGAGTGTTGGAGCGACAGATGTAGTGGCTAGAATGCCAAGTTTGAGCAACGTAGTGCAGAGTTGCAACAATGCAGGGAGGCATTGTGCAGTAGCAGCATCAACACAGTGGCTTCAGAGGGATAGTGTGGGACTAGCAGCAATGGGATCTTCAACATCGAGATGCATCTACGTTGAACACTTGTTCGGTAATTTGGGATGTTTTTCTGTAGCTGATGCAGTAGCAACAACAGTTTGCAGTGCAGGGGCAGTGGCAGTGCCAATAGCAGCATGGATACAGAAATTCAGAGGGAGCTGTAGTACAGATGCAGTGTTGACAGTGGCAGTGTCAGCAACAATACAGTTGCAGCAGTAGCGCAGTGGTTGGTGGACAAATTGTCAAACATCAGCAGTGCAGAGGACGATGTTATGAAGTCAGGGTAATGCTTCAGTGGGAGGCATTGCTTGAAAAAATTCCTCGCTAAGAGGGAGTGTTGATTTCCGGTAGCATCCGATGTGCTCTAAGTCTCAAATTTTGTAGGGAGGCTTGGGCACATGTATTCCAAAGAACCTAGAAAGTGTTTTGGGAAATTCCATCCGGAGACAGTTTTATTAAAATGATTAATTATTTTTAATGGGACCCTAAGTCTAAACTTAGGAAATTAAAATAATTAATGGTATTAATCTAATTGTGGGTGTAACTTCTAGAAGAAGACAACGATCAAGCATAATGATCTTAGCCATTGATTAGCTTCTAATCTGGGCCGTTGAATGTCAATGAAAAGATTATTTAAGGAGGCTTGAGGGTCATTTGGAAAACAAACAGAGAGTTGATTAGTCAGATCAAATTGCTGAAGCTCGAGACAACGCAGTGATTTGTAGTGATCATGCAAAGAGGGGCAGAGGGATTTTTGGCTAGAGGATCTTCTCTGGAGCCAAGAATACTCAACAAAGAGGCAGAAAGACACACAAAGGAACTAGTGTAGAGGCTAGAGAGGGTGACGCAGAGCTAGGAAGGGCTCACGTAGGCCCCACGCAGAGCGACTCAGAACCTGCTACGTAGAAGTTCAAAATTTGTTGGGGTGCTGGATATTCTAAGCCGGGAGGGCTGGAATCAGCTCCAAAGGGCAAATCGATTCCCAATAGAGGTGACACAGTGCCTTAGAGGCTGGTGTAGGGCCCACGCAGGGGCAGCGCAGAAGTAGCTGGGGACTCATTGGTTCAGTTGCCTGATCAGCTGGGACTCGTAGTGTAGAGTGAGGTAATCTCACTAATTTCTTTTACCGAGTGATATTCTTTGTAACTGGATTGTCGGGAAAACATCCAAAAGTTGTATTCAGAAATACTTCAACTTAATAATAAACACCCCCAACTCTGTTGCACCGGTTTTCCCGCATCGGGTTTTTCCGGGGACGTTTGTCCAAAAACAACTCTCAAATGTGTGTATATTTCTCTATTGTTCAGTTTCTTGTTTTGACATATTATTTAATTGGTGTAGGCTGCAATGTATGTATTTCGATGTTTGCCGTAGGAAACTGCAAATAACTTGTTCATGTAAATCTAACAAGTAGGAGAAATATCATCAGTTGTTGCAATAGGGATTCTCGGGTTTAAGGAATTTTTACACTGCATTGCTGCCAACTCTGCTCTGCACTGCTCAGTCTCTGGCGCTCCTAGCTTCTGCAACTGTCACTTCGGAACTCCTTTGCACCAACTGATATTGGTCCATCCTCCTACTTTTGATCTAGGCTCCCGTAGCAAGGAATTGATCCGAGAGGTGGGCTCTTCAAGGATCCTGCCCATCTGCAGTCCTTTCGAACTACAACTCTAAATCACCCTACTCCCTCTTGGAGATGTCTGGGTTGTCATGGTGAACTCCTCCTCCTTGATCTTTGCGGCAGAAACCTTTGGATCATGCTTCTCATATTTGTCCTTCTTCCTGAGAGGACACTGTGTTGCATGGTGACCAAATTCACCACACTGGAAGCACTTGATCTTCGAAACATCTTTCTTCTTCTTCCGCTGCTTCTGCTACCCCTTGGATGCAAGGTCTGCATTCTCTTCCTCCTCCTTGGGTTTTGTCCCAGTACTGCTGCTGCTATCATGTTTGCACTTGACTAAGTCTCTCCTCATCTCTTCTTGCTAAAGAGCGGCCCACATCCCTTCCCAATCTGGCAATCTCTCTCTGCCCAGGATGCTCTAGACAAACACCTGTCATTCTTCTAAGATTGAATTCAGGGCCATCCTTACCATCTTGGTAGGCTGAGGTGTTGACCCCCCAGCTACCAACGAGTCTTGCATTTCTTGAAGCTTTATTAGGAAT
The DNA here is from genome assembly GCA_031772625.1 of Pinus tabuliformis. Lineage (NCBI taxonomy): Eukaryota > Viridiplantae > Streptophyta > Pinopsida > Pinales > Pinaceae > Pinus > Pinus tabuliformis. The sequence goes on along the minus strand of CM062812.1, from coordinate 993,318,896 downwards.
GGATCAATGCGTTCCCGCTTTGATATATGCGTGGATCTCATCTTCTGCTCCAAGTACATCTTCCGCTGCTTGGAAGATCCTTCGTATAGCGTAGCCAATGCTTCCCACATCTGCCGAGCAGTATCTTTGTCGGAAATATGACACTACATGATCTCTCACTTCGTTGAGGATCAACCTCTTGGCCTTTGCCATCTCGGCCTTGTACTTCTTGAGCGGATCTGGATTCGCGGGTACAACTTCTGCACTGTCGACATAGGTTTTGAGGTCGTGCTCATCCAGAAGGCATGATATCCTTGCCTTCCAGATCACATAGTTGGATGCACCCTCCAACCGATCCTGATCTCGCAACCCATTAGCTGCCATCTCTGCCAATGAAATGTCGAACTGCGTCCTCTCTCCTCTGTACTGTTGCTGGGCTGGCCTATGCACTCCCCGCTAGAGTTAGTAGATCTATTGCTCCCTGCTGCTGTTCTTATCATCAAACAATTACCAAACTATGAAGATCAATGAGATAAGAAGACACAAAATGTAGGCTGCATGCGAGAGCCAAAACCTCTCCTCTTGAGAGGAAAACCAACAAGAATTCTTCTCTTCTTATAAAATGTTCAGATGACGAATGCCAAGACCTAAGACCCTTGTCAAAGACCCCTCCAAACCAAGTCAAACTTCTCCTTCTAGATGAACTTTTCTTTCGAGCTACTTTGATCTAGCAATTTCTAGCAATTTTGAACTAACAACTTCAACCCAATAACTTCAAGTGACTTCAACCCCCAGCAACTTCGACCCCCATCAAATTCCAACAACTTCGATTTGCCTAGCAAATTCTGCAATTTCGACTTCCCCAACAATTTTTTTTGCAACTTCGACTTGCCCAACAACTTTTGCAATTTCGACTTCCCCAACAATTTCTTCTACAACTTAGACTTGCCCAACAACTTTAGAAACCCTAACACAGAGAGAGAGAGAGAGAGAGAGAGAGGTCCAAAAACTTCGATCTTGCTCTTTTTCTTCTTCTTGATTTTTGTCCTTTTGTAGCTTCTTTCTTTTGGAGATTGAACTTCTTTCTTGCTTGATCAAATGTCTTGGATGTGTGTTCCAAATGAGGTCGGATGCCTCTTATATATAGGCTTTCTAGGGGTATGAATTGCCTCCATGAGGCCGAATTGATCTTTCATGTAGGCTGACTTGTTTGACAAGGTCTTGGAGGGTCTTTATGACATTTTTGACTTTACAAAAAAATTCTTTACAAGATACAACATGCCCAAAGGGGTCTTACATGTATGACAATGACTCTACAACAAACCTAGAAGCACTCAATGGGTGTTGTTGTCGCTCAAATTGTACAGGCAATACGCGACAACACTTAGGGTGGGGGCTCAGTCTGATCCTTGCCCTCTCCGTTCTAGTTGTCTCCCTACAACACCTATGGGGGTTAGTCCCTATGAAATGTGAAGATGAGAGACTTGTTGGCAACCAACAAGTCTGGGAGACACAATTGAATGGCCTAGCCACTTGGTTGAATTAGAAAGTTTAAAGATTAGATTAGATTTATCTTGAAAGACCAGTGCCTTAAATGCAGTCAAATACTTGCTTTCACAATTTATTACCAAGTAACCGGATAAACAGTTGTTGCTTAAAAGATGCTTCACTATCCTATATGAAATGCAAATCTTATAATCTAAGTGAGATGCATAATCTTGGTTTATTTTAAGGTAAATGCCTATCTAAGTGTATCCTTGCTCTCACCTGTTTTGAAGCTAGTCTCTAGAGTAGGTTGTGAAAGAGAAGCCAAGAGGAAGCAAGCTATGGCTTGATTAACGATCCCTCCCCTTGGGTTCTAACCACCCGATGTCTCTAGTGCTGCAAAAACTGTGGCTCTGACAACTGCAAGGTCATCGTGTTAACCACCAAAGAGGTTCTAGACTTCGCAAGCTGGGTGAGAAAGGTGGGCCTATCTCTCTATCGACCAAGCTTATGCTTGGAAGTAAGTTAATTAATGCAACACTAGGCCTAAGATGCAAGTGCAAGCTATGAGTGAAGACTCTTAAGGTGAGACTATTAAGTTCGTTAGTTTTTAAAGACATGATAAATGATTTTCAATTAAGAACAATGAAGTACTTAAACAAATGACAATCTTCACCATAAGAGAAGGTGCTCGAAATAAACGGTGCTAGAAAATGTTGCCAATCTTACCAATGGACAATTGCTTTAAGAGATAGACAAGATCAATGCTCAAACAATTAGATTCAATTCCCAATTAGTAGATCTTTAAGATCTTAACAATGGAATATCAATGTGCCAATTAGATACACAAGAGAGAGATTTGATTCCTTATGTGTTGATTTGGGGTAGCATCGGATGTGCTCTAGCCATAAAAATTGGTGGAGAGGCTAAAGCACATGAGATCTCCAAGACCCAGAAATGGTTTGGGTAAATCCTACCCGGTGAGAGAGATATTATAATAATTAATATTTTTAATGGGTTCCTAAGTCTAAACTTAGGAAACTAAAAATATTAATGGGTATTAATATAAAACTGGGTTAGAAGGTTCTAAATGACATGGATCAAGCCAAATCTAATCTTAGCCATTGATTAGAGATGTAATCTCGGCCGTTGAAGACTCAACAGAAAAAGTATAAGAGGAGGCTTGAAGGTCAGTTGGAGATACACCAGATTGATTAGTCAGTTTGATTTTCTAAAGCGGGGTTTGTTAAGAGAAATCGAACCAGTGATCACAGTTGCAGTGAAGGGCAGTGAGTGCATAGCTGAGAGGGAAAGATAGTGCCGGAAGACGAGCGCAGGGGCAGAGAGGCAGACGCAGAGCTAGCAGAAGCTATGCAGAGGGGCCAGAGGGCTTGCGTGAGTGACATAGAGGCTGCAGAAGTGACGCAGAGGCCAGGAGGGTTGACACAGTGCCTCAGAGAGGCGTTGGAGAGATTTCGTGGAGCAGACTTTTCGAATATCTACTTCTTAAGAGAGGTATTACTGCCAGATTGATTTCTCTGTAGGGTGATCTAGTTTGGCACCCGATTGTACTTAGAAAGCTGCTTAATAATAATACCCTCAGAACTGCTGCACCGATTTTCCCAAGTTGGGTTTTTCTAGGGACGATTGTCCAAAAATAATGTTGTCCCTTGTGTGTTTGTCTATTTCTTTCAGTTGATGATCTATAGATGGTTGAGAGTTATTGTGTTTATTTCAGTATTTATATGGTTAAATAACTTGTTCAGTAATTAAACAAGTAGGTGAAATAAACCAGATAGTGCAGGAAAATTTCTAACAGGTTAGACTTAGAAATTTCAACATGGTATCTGAGCGTTGCATATCACAGGAGAACTGAAGGCATCAACTTGATCAGAAGATTTGCAGCAGAAACAACTGTCCCGAGTGACAGAAGTTGTTCCTAAGCAGAAAGCAGCATAGAAGGGGTGACGCAGAGGGCCCGCGTCATCAATTTGAGCTAGAGAAGGGGGCAACGCAGAAGCAATGAGAGGCAAAAGAGGCTCATGAAGAGCCACGTCATCTTACTTAGCCAAGTAGGAGTGAGGCAGTTGGCCAAAAGAGCGATTCAGCCCTGTCGGGATTGCGCAGAGCTAAGAGGCTCAGATTCTTTAGCTGTTGGGGCCTAGGAAGCTGTGGGCAGATTGTGGGTTGTGAAGCTGGTGGGGTGATGTCACTGTCGAAGCAGAACAATACCTAATGGGACAGAACCAAGGTAGAGGGAGTTGCTACCTAGGCAGATTTCTAGCCAAGAAATCTAGACCAATGTTGCAGGAGCAAAGGGGATCGAAGAGGTGCGATTCGACTGTTGGTAGAAGGATTTCCAGGAGGGAAATCGAGACTCAGAGGGGGTCTAGAAGAGAACTTCCAGGAGGGAAGTATAGACTTAGAGGGAGTCAAAGAGAGAACTTCCAGGAGGGAAGAAGAGACTCAGAGGAGTCGAAAAGAAGAGCATAGATGGCAATGAACGGACTGAGGGATCGGGACAAGTTGGACGGAGCATCCAACTTTGTCATCTGGAAGGCCAAGATCCTGTTTGTTCTGGATAAACCTTGCATCAAGGCCTTCGCCTTGAGAACCGTGGCTATCCAAGTCGACCTAGCTGATAACGTAAAGTATGTGGATGCGATGGCCAAGGCAAAGTGCATAATCCTTGATGGGGTCAAGATCATGTAGTTCAGTATATTGCCGAGAAGAATTCGGCAAAGGAGATGTGGGACACCTTGACAACATTATATCAGGGCACTTCCGTGTAGAGGAAAGATGCTACTGGAGAATTAGCTGCGGTCGTATCAGATGTAGAAGGGGGAGCAGATAGATCACTTCCTCAACAAGTTGAAGGAGATTTGGGACCAATTGACTTCCATAGGGGCCACGCCAGATCAGGAGTTAATGGTGAGGACCGCCCTGAACGCAGTCTCTGAGGAGTGGGAGACATTTGTCTAAAGCATTTTGGACAGAGCGAATCTTCCAAGATGGAAAGAATTATGTGCAGATCTTTGCCAATAAGAGATCAAACGACTGACCAAGGCGGGAAGTAGCGGCAAAGGAGCCCGGGTCAAGAAAGAAGAGGAAGAGGATGCAACTCTGGCATCTGCGGGGTAGCAAGGGAAGAGGAAGAAGAAGGACATCTCCAAGATTAAGTGCTTCAATTGTGGGGAGCTGGGCCATTATGCAACCAAGTGTCCTAGAAGGAAGAATAAGGGAGAGGCTTCTGACTCTAAGGCAACGTTGGCTGAAGGTGGAAAAGGAGGTAGAGGATGATGACGATTGTGCCATAAGTGCTCATGTACCTCTAGAGAAGAGGCAGGGTGACATCGAGCTGTAGTCAAGAGGACTACAGGAGATGTGGGGCAGGATCCTTGAGGTACCCAAACTCTTGGATCATATCCGGCTACAGGAACCCCAAAGTGATAGTAGCAGGATGGCGGATGTCGATAGAAGCGGATGCGGATGGAGCGGGAGAATAGTGCTAGAGTGTAGTAGTCCCTGGCAATGCAGAGAGGGTAGCAGCAGTGCGAGAGGCACATAGGAGGTTGTAGCAGTGAGGAAGGCACAAAGGTGTTTGCAGCGGTGCAAGAGGCACAGAGTTTGTTGCAGTAGCACAAAGGAAACAGAGGGAGCACAAGATAGCAGCAAAGAGAGCTTCAACATCAGGGGGGTTTCTAGCCTAACAAGGATGTCAGTAGTTGGGTAGATCAATTACCACGGCTCAGTAACTGAGTTGCAGTGCAGCAGTAGCAGTGGTAGTGCTATAGGCAGCGCGATGCAACATGGGGAGAGAGGTTTGTAGTGTTGAGAGAAAGGACCAACAACAACACAGATGCAGAGGGAGCTACCATATAGATGTAGCTGTGGCAGTGGCAGAGCCATGGGTAGCAGTACAGGATGCAAAAGTGCAAAGGATGTTGGGCAGCAAGGCCAAACATTAGCATGGGTATCGGTGCCGGATGATCAGGGTGATGTTCAGTGAAGGAGCATTACTAGAGCACACTCCTCGCTAAGAGGGACTGTTGATTTGGGGTAGCATCGGATGTGCTCTAGCCATAAAAATTGGTGGAGAGGCTAAAGCGCATGAGATCTCCAAGACCCAGAAATGGTTTGGGGAAATTCTACCCGGTGAGAGAGATATTAAAATAATTAATGTTTTTAATGGGTTCCTAAGTCTAAACTTAGGAAAATAAAAATATTAATGGGGTATTAATATAAAACTGGGTTAGAAGGTTCGAAATGACATGGATCAAGCCAAATCTAATCTTAGCCATTGATTAGAGATGTAATCTCAGCCGTTGAAGACTCAATTGAAAAAGTATAAGAGGAGGCTTGAGGGTTAGTTGGAGATACACCAAATTGATTAGTCAGTTCGATTTTCTAGAGCGCGGTTTTCTAAGAGAAATTGAACTAGTGATCACAGTTGTAGTGAGGGGTAGTGAGTGCATTGCTGAGAGGGAGAGATAGTGCCGGAAGACCAGCGTAGAGGCAGAGAGGTAGACACAGAGCTAGCAGAATCTACGCAGAGGGCCAGAGTGATTGCGCAGAGGGGTTAGAGGGCCTGCGTGAGTGATGCAGAGGGCCAGAGAGCCTACGCAAAGCATCAGAGGGTTGTCGCAGAGGGTTTCAAGCTGATGCAGAGGCTAGCAGGATTGACGCAGTGCCTCAGAGAGGCGTTGGAGAGTTTTCGTGGAGCAGACTTTTCGAATATCTGCGTCCGAAGAGAGGTGTTGCTGCCAGATTGATTTCTCTGTAGGGTGAGCCAGTTTGGCACCCAGTTGTACTCAGAAAGTTGCTTAATAATAAAACCCTCAGACTGCTGCATCGATTTTCCCAAGTTGGGTTTTTCCGGGGATGATTGTCCAAAAATAACGGTGTCCCTTGTGTGTTTGTCTATTTCTTTTAGTTGGTGATTTGTAGATGGTTGAGACTTATTGTGTTTATTTCAGTATTTATATGGTTAAACAACTTGTTCAGTAATTAAACAAGTAGGTGAAATAAACTAGATAGTGCAGGAAAATTTCTAACGGTTTAGACTTAGAAATTTCAACATTATGGATACAATTAGATTTCTTATCACAATTATGATTAGACTTGATTAAGTACTTTAAGAGTATTAGATTATAAAATTCACAAGAGCAAATGTATCCACTTATCCATTAACAATGACAGCAATATGAAACAAGAGCATTAATCACAATGTATTCTTAGAGCAATTAGCCAGTGTCATTAAACACTTATCAATTCTATCAGAGCACTTATGTGTGTTAATGCAAGAGTGCAAATAGATGCCAATGGTGCAGAAATGCAGTATGGATCAGCCAAGAGACACATGATTGCAACAATAAGAAAATGACCCAATTACATAATTAAACAGTTATCCAAGATCCACAAGATGTAAGAAATAAGAGCTAAGTGAAATTAGATGACTTTCAACAATTTTTCTACCACTAAAAATATATATATCAGACCTTTATGCAGTAAATTTCAGACCTCAAATTATTATTTCAGCCTTAAATAATGATCAAATATGCTTAGAAATAGAAGCCCAATGAGTGCAAGTGACAATATAATTATGCAATATGACAACCAATGAGTTATTATGCCACTGTTATATAATTTTATTACTGTTGTAAGTGTTTTTAATGTGGCTGTAGCAAACATATCAGATACAAAATTAACTCAACAGTCCACAAGAAATTCACTTATATGCACTTAAATTGACCTAGCCTTATTTCTTAATGCTTTAGATGAATTATTAATGAATTTAGGCTTATTAAAAAAGTGTTTAGGCCTTAAATATACTGCTGTCATAAAATAATTCAGAAATTTGAAATGAGGACATTGATGAAACTAGAGTGTTAGAGAGCAAACCAAGAGGCCTTATGGACTTGTAGAGGGCTAGACAAGCTTCCAATGGACTTGAGAACCTGCAAGGACCAAGTTAGCTCTAAAACTATTGCAAAACCAAATGTTAGAGATGAAATATTAAATCAATGACTGAATAATGGCTGAATGAGGGTTAAGTAAATAGGCTAGGGCTAAGAAACCCCAAACCAGCGCTAGGAAAGGAAAATGAAAGCCTGGAAATGGAAAATAGAGGGCTGAACAAGGGCAGAAAAAGCCAAAGAAGGCCACAACCAAGGAGGAGAAGCCCCCTAAGGCTGATGTTAAGCCTCAATAGGCTGATGCTGGGCCAGAGGAGACCCTAAAAGGGATATTGACTGAGGGATAAGCCCTTTTAGGGTTGCAACTTGGGCTAGAAGGGGGGCCGAGGGACAAAGAAGGCTCCCCAAGCCCACGACAAGGGGAGAAAAGGGAAGCCGAGGCCCCTAGAGGCTTGCGACTAGGCTGAGGAAGGGGGCCGAGGGCCTTAGAAGGCATGACAAGCCCTAAAGGGGTTGCGGCCAAGCCAAGGAGGATAGATGAGGGCCCTAGGAGGCCCCTAGGCCTCACGACTAGGCTGGAGGAGGAGGATGACTAGGCCTTAGGGCCTAAATTTTTTTCTAAAGCCTGCAATTTCCAAAAAATGCCCAAAAATCTCTGCCAAATGTTGGACAACTTTCTCTCTTAAGCTAGACTTTGAGCTTGGAGGCAGTTGGGGAGACTAGATCTTACCCTCAAGGGCCTAGATCAACCTTCCTTGCTTTGTTGAATAGCCTAGAAAAATTAGCTACTTCAAACCCTTGAGCTATTATCTGCAAAATGAATAAAAGAATGCCAAACATCAAATATATATACAAAAATAAAAATCCCTAAATACCCAAGTGCTGCAAAATTAAATGGGTTAGAAAAATAATTTACAAATAATTTATAAATGCACAATATTTACAAATTAATAATTTTGGAGAAAATAATTTTGAATATATAACAATGGATGAATAATTTCGAAAAATTAGATATTGGCCAAAACCCTTCTGCAAATTCAATTACCACAATGAAATCTTAGAGCCCAAACATAGTTGGCTCTTCCCCACAGTTTGTGAATTTGGAGCCCAAGGGCTAGCGTACCTATAAATCTCTATAATTTTCTTAAAGAAAAATTGTTAGGTCATATGGTGAATCAGATCACCTAAGATAGCATGTACCAATAGAATGTTTTTATCATCGACAAATGAAATAACAATTTTAACAATATTCAACACAATATAGGATCACACATAGCTAACACATACCATAGATTAGCAGAAGAACAACACGTGAATTGAACCCCAAAGTCTTTTTATTATGATAAAATAATGTTCCCATCATAGCAACAAATTAATACCAGCGTTCAAGAATTTCATCATCCAAAGATATCAAATGGAAGCTCAATAGCAAAAGAAGAACACCGTGAACTGAACCCCGAAGTCTTTCTATTATGATACAATAATGTTCCTAGTAGAGCAACAACTCAATCCAACGTTCAAGAATTATATCATCCAAAGATATCAAATGGAAGCTCAACAGCCGAAAAGGGATGATGTGGGGGCCAAAAGGCTGACACAGGGGCCTAAGAGGCTAACGCAGGGCAAGAGGAAGCCGGATCCGGGCCTTGGAGGCTTGAAAAGTGAAATCCTTGTCTCAAAAAGTTATTTCTCTTTCGAATCTGAAGTTTGCTGTAAAATTTTTAGTGAATAGCCCTGCGAATTTTTTTAGAAACTAGATCTTACCCTCAAGGGCCTAGATCTAGCTCTTATTCAACTTGATCTCTTGATCCAACCTGCAAAAAATGAATATAAAACACCCAAACCCCAAATATATACAAAATATTTTAAACCCCAAAACTCAAGTTAGAAAAATTAATTTACAAACTAGATTTACAAAATTATTTACAAGATCTACAAATATACAAGGGTTTTGAAAATTTTAAATTTTGAGAAAAATAATTTTTATGGCTTTTCTTTGATGAATGACTAAAAATACTTTAGAAACCCCAATGTATACTATAGCCTTAGCGAAGATTTAATCTACCATACAAATATTTGGGATCTAAGCAATAGTCATTCCTGCCCAAGTTTGTGAACTTGGAGGTCAAGCACTAAAGTATTTGCAAACACTATGTATTTATCTAAAAAATAATATGTTAATCACATGGGGAATCAAACCACCTAAGATTAGCCTAAAACTATCAATAACATGATTTTATCTCCATCTAATGAAAAAACTGATCTTACCAATATTCAACACAACATAGAGATGTCTGTAGTCAACACATACCACAAATTAATAAGTAAGAACACCTTGAATTGCACCCCAAAGTCTTTATTATGATAAAAAAAATAATTCTCAGTGGGACAATAACGTTATAAAGATGCTTCAGCAACAATTTTCTAGCCAGAGATCTTCGCGCTGGAGACTCAAATGACTCTTTAATTTATAGATTAATCCTCCAAGTGTAAAAATAATGGCTAGTTTCTTTGATCCTTGTCAAAATAATCTTGGCCATTGAAAAATATTTGATCATCTTTTAATTTTGACTCTTGATTTTTTTTTTTTTTTTTATTTATTCTTTTTTTTTTGAGGAATTTTCGAATTTATCATTTAATTCCATTTTTATTAACTCAAAATTAATTATTTTGAGTTAATTTCCTAAAAAAATTGACTTTGACTTAACCACTAAGGTCCAAGGGTCCAAATTTTCTTGAAATATAAAATATTCCCTTGGTGGAGGACCTTTAAAAATTGATTCCTTTAAGACCTACGATTTTTTCCACTTGAAGAATTAATTTTCTTAAGACAACTTAATTTGACTCTAATTAGTTATTTTTCTGCCTTAGGATTTAATTTAATTTTGCCAGAAAAATTAATTAATTTACACGAGAGGATTTAATATTTTTTCCACCCTCTAATACATAATTTTTTTACGTTTACAACCCTCAAAGGAGGAATACACATCTGACTTAGACCCTCAAGAGACATACCCCATCTGCAACATAATATGAGCTAGTAGACCAAGTGATTTATAATAAAATAATTTAGCGAACTAGCTTAAATTATTCTCAAATGACTTTTACATTAGACTTTTACTAGAACACTGGACTTACCTAAGACTTTGACGAAGAATTCCACCCTAGCTTTGGGGTGAGGCTGGAGGGAAAAACTCTGCCGACCATCTGTGTTTAGAAACACACGAGTCAGTGAGACGAAAAACCTCCTAGGATGAAACTTTTCGCCAAAATAATAGGCTTACTTAGGTTGTTACATACACTCAAGGTCTTACTAGCATCATTTACATTACATAACTTGCAGAATGGGTTTACAATGTCATGCAGACTACTGATAGATGACCTGATCTTGTTGAAAAAATTTGGCACTTCCGCTTGTTTGGAACTTTGACAAATTGAGTGCAACAGTAACAATGTGTAATATTCCAAATGGAAAAATATTGTAGATAATAGAAGCAATGAACTAGCTACAACTACAAATTCATAAATGCACAACCATACAAATTTGAACACAGAAATATGAGCAAAAAATCTTAGTCATTGTATTAATTTTGATAAATATGAGTACAATAAATTAGATTAGAGGAATCTGGGCTTGCTACAACAAGCTATGGCAAGAACCCATGAATGATTACAATGCTCAAATGCTGGAAAGGTCCCCCAGGAAGAACTGCGCATGCCCATGAAGAACTACTCGCCGTTGTTGGAAGGAAATTGGAGGCCTGCTCTAAAGAGTGCCCAAAATGAAGTGAAACTCTATGGTGGCCTCCTCACTAGATACCCGACAAGACCAAAAAATATCTCATGAGCCCAAGTGGTGGAAATTGTCCCAGGGTGAACTGTGCCCTCCTCCAACAATTTCTACTTATGATTGTTGGATGGAACTAGGAATTCCTCCCTCGAAAGTGCTAACAAAATTTTGCAAAATTAATCCTAGCCTCCTCTCACCAAACCCACAAAAACCCAAAAAGGGTTTGGGCTGAATCCACCGACCCCTAGTGACCCCCAACAAGTGCAAATTGCCCAATCTGGCCAGAAAACGCCCCACAGTTTTGATATTACTAAATTATGCCCCAAATCTACCACGAGAAATTTCTCCCAGCTCCAACTAATTCTCCATTGAGAAATACCTCCTATCTCCAACCCTTATCTCTCCACAAATTCTTCTCCCTTCTTCCCTTGCGCAGGCCAAGCCAAAAACCCATGTGCGATGTTTAGAGTGGCAGAAATGGATTCTCAAAATCCCTGACTCACAGCTCAACAAATTCACTACAAAATCTCTGGCAACGTGTGGGAAAAACTCCTGCAAATCCTCCAGGACTCTAGCAATCCATAGTTGATCTCAATTCGCTACAACTTTTGATACGCACCAACTGGAAATGATTTGCGATGTAGCAACTTTAGAAATCCTGAGATAGACTTCTCTTTACTCTCCTAGGGTGACACTTGGAGTTCACCGAAGGTATAGGTGGAATTCCCGCTTGGGAATCCCTCGTTCTAAACAACATCGGTTGACTTGGCTAAACAACTCAACTTATGTTCAAAAGTTAGATTGTCAAAAGATACAAATGAATGTCTCTTCTTCTTATTTATAATTGTCGGCCTCCTTTTCTCCCTTAGTGGCCCCCACTCCTTCTCTCTCTTAATTCGCACTCCTTCCTCTTTTCTCTCTCCTCCAAGAGTGCGAGTTCCCTTCTTGGACCAAATTTCTCTCTTGTGGGCCCCACGTTCCACTAGAGTTGCAATTTCCTTTTTTTCTCCTAAGTCCCAATGCCGAAATTGCCTCTTCTTCCAAAAATCGTCTCTAATGCGGAAAATCAAAATTTGGGTATATCACAGTCCTCTCCGCCAAAAATTGCTTGTCCTTAAGCAATGCCTGAACAAGCGCCCCCTTTGACTACTAATCACCACTATCACCACCAGGAAATACCAGGGTCTCAAATGTGCCACTGATTCATCCCCTATCTTTGCACTGTCTAGTCATGAAGGAATCCCTCGATACCCAAAACCCAAGCCATCCTGATCACTGTGAAGCACCCCTTGCTTCGCTCACTGTCTAGCCAAGTATATGTACTAGAAGCCCTCTGCATATTATCAATAAGTAGAACATCTTGATAATATAGGACTCTGTCCAACACCCCATGAAGCCGCCCATACTGAGTAGTCCACCTCCTGCACTCCAAGGGTAAACTCCTAAAGATACAACCCAATCCCCATGGGGATGAAGTCTCTCCCGCATGGGCTTCCTCAGATATCCTCTTGCTGACCAACTGTAATATCCTTAAGGAAAATTAACAGTAAATATGCAAAGCGAACATAGACAAAAACACCACGAAACAGTAACAAACAATCAGACCACAAATTGGCACCAAAAACTGCATTGTTGTACACTTTTTATTAGTGAAAGGGGTGTACAATAAGGTGTTGGAATGACTGCACCTGGGCTTGTTCAAGGCAATCAAGCAAAGCCCAAAATGACAAGTGAGACACCCTACTTCAAACTACTACTATGTTGCTCAAGTACTGTGCTGTATATGCCCAGAAATGCAGTGTTTCACGGGGTCGCGTCCCCCCACCTGGGGGTCGAGTTTCCTAGCTCCTTCGCGTTCCAGGGACTTGGGGACGACAGGGGGTCATTTCCCCATGCTCCCAAAAAGAAGTGTACGTGAGGAAACTTGGAAGGGGTCGTTTCCTCGGGGAAAGGGGTCGTAAGGGGCCTTTAGGGGTTGTTTCCCTAGAAAAAATTCACAATTTTTTTTATGAAACAAAAAAATTGTAATTTTTAATATTTATTGACCGGGAAGGGTTTAAAGTTATGTTCATTTCACATTTCATTTTCTGATTTTCATGGTCTGCTCCTTCATTGAACAGAACGCTGCCGCCATCGCCAAGCAACCCGCCATTGCCAAGAGTTAAGATACATTGCCCGATGCCAAGGCTCAAGCAGCCCACCATCATTGACTCAGTGAAGCAACCTGACGCTAAGAACTGTTGCCTGCTGACTCGCCCAATGCCAAGATCCGCTGCCTACTGACTCGGTGAAGCAACCCACCATCGAATCGTTGCCTACTGACTCGCTGGACGCCAAGAATGTGAAAAATCGGTTACCTGATTCCTACTACAGCAAACTGATTATATTTCACCAACTTGTTAAATTAATTGAACAGGTTATTTACAATTTTCCACTGCAAACACTGAAATACATACACTGCAGCCTACACCAAAATAAAACTGCGGAAACTAAATACAACATAGGAGAGAAATAAACATCACACACATCTACACAGTTATTCTTGGACAAATGTCCCCAGAAAAACCCAATGCAGGAAAACCGGTGCAACAACTGAGGGTTTTATTATTATGCAATAGTTTTTCTGAATACAATCTCTAGATGCCTTGCTGGCTATCCAGTACATAGAATGTTATTGACAGAGAGATGAGCGAGATTACCTCACACTATCACTGGAAATCCTGGCTGATCCAGCCACTGAATGGCCAACTCCTGGCTACCTCTGGGTATTCTACGCAATCACTGCGTATGCCCTGCATCACAGCCACTGGGGTTTGCGTCACTCCTCTCGACTGATCGATTTGCTTTTGAGACTTCGACTTCTGCCCTCCCAATCTCACACCCCGACTTCTGGCTCTGAAAATCGATTCTCCAGCAAATTTACGAATTCCTTTTGGGCTTCTGCGCTGCCTCTGCGTGGCCCTGCATCAACCTCTCTGGTGCTGCGCTGCCTCTGTTGGATCTCTCTCTGCCTTCTTTGTTGAGTATTCCTGGATCAGGAGAAATCTCCAACTGGAACTATCCCTGCCCCTCACTGCAAAAGATCACTTCGAATTTCTCTCCCGACAACTGTTGTGCTTCAGAAATTTGATCTTCTGATCTCCCACTCGATGTGATTTCCGAATGCCCATCAAGCCTCCTATTATAATCCTTTTGTTGAGAACCAACGACCCATATTAGATCCTAATCAATGGCTCAAATCATTTTGGCTTGATCCTCGTCTTCTTCTAGAAGTTTCACCCACAGTTAGATTAACACCCTTTAATTATTTTAATTTCGTAAGTTTAGACTTAGGCACCCATTAAAGATAATTAATTATTTTAATAATACTGATTCCATGTGGAATTTCCCAAAACGATTTCTGGGTATTATGGAATACATGTGTCGAAGCCTCCCTGCAAATTTTGAGGCTTAGAGCACATCCGATGCTACCATAAATCAACACTCCCTCTTAGTGAGGAATGTGCTCTAGTAATGCAACTTGTTGAAGCATCACCCTTCTCTGTAACATCTCCCTCTGCGCTGTTGATCTCTGGTATCTCTGCCCATCAACTACTGTGCAAATGTTGCATCTGTACTGATGCTGACACTGCCACTGCCAACATTGCATCTGTACTGCAACTCCCTCTCAAATTTTGCATCCGTGCTGTTGCTAGCACTGCCACTTCCAATATTGCATCTACACTGCAACCTTCTCCAACTGCTGCATCTACATTGCAACCTTCTCCAACTGCTGCTCTACTGCATCAACAATGGAAAAGCATCCAAAATCACTGACCTGGTGTTCAACATGATGCATCTGTTGTTGGAGTTCTGACTGTTGCTAGTCTTTACGCTGACCCTCTGAAGCCTCTATGTTGTTGCTGACCTCTGCTCTGTGCCAATTGCACTGCTGCCAACTCTAGTTCTACGCTGCTCAGTCTCTGGCGCTCCTAACCACTACAATTGTCATTCCGACACTCCTCTACATCAACTGATCCGGTCCATCCTGTTACTTTTTATCTAGGCTCCTGTAGCAAGGTATTGATCCAAGAGGTGGACTCCTCAAGGATCCTGCCCATCTACAATTCTTTCGAATTATAGTTTTATATCACCCAACCTCTGGGTGATCATGGCAAACTCCTCCTCCTCTATCTGTGCGGATGCAGCCTTCGGATCATGCTTCTCGTCCTTGTCCTTCTTCTAGAGAGGACACTGTGTAGCATAATGATCAAGTTCGCCACATCGGAAGCATTTCATCTTCGAAATATCTTTCTTCTTCTTCCGCTGTTCCTGCTGCCCCTTAGATGCGAGCGCTGCATTCTCATCCTCTTCCTTGGGCTTCGTCCCACTGCTGCTGCTGCTACTGTCAAGCTTACACTTGACTAAGTCTCTCCTCATCTCTTCCTGTTGAAGAGCGACCCACATCCCTTCCCAGTCTGGTAATTTTTCTCTTCCCAGGGTGCTTTGGACAAACACTTGCCATTCTTCTAAAGCTGAATTTAGAGCCAACCTCACCATCTCGGTAGGCTGAGATGTTGACCTCGTAGTTGCCAACTCGTCACGGGTCTCTTGAAGCTTTGCAAGGAACGGATCAATGCGTTCCCCCTTTTGCATCTGCGTAAATCTCATCTTTTGCTTCAAGTACATCTTCCGCTGCTTGGAAGATCCCTGATATAGCGTGGACAAGGATTCCCACATCTCCTTGGCAGTCCCTTTTCCTGAGATGTGACACACTACATGATCCTTCAAGGAAAAATATGCTGCTCCCTTCTGCCTCTGGTAAGCTTCGATCTGGAGATCGAATTTCTTTGTCGAATCACTTAGAGAAATCGATTTCTCCTCAAAGCTTCGACCTTCTGGGCCTTTGAACTGCGCTACTCCAGGGGTTTTGAATTGTTGCCTTTGTAGTAATTTCGAACTCCTCTTCCTTTCTGCTTCTGAGCTCTTCTGCATACGATTTGTGCTCTGATACCATGTGAAAAACCGGTTACCCGATTCTTACTGTAGCAAACTGATTATATTTCACCTACTTAAATTAATTGCACAAGTTACTTGCAGTTTTTATGACAAATACTGAAATACATGCACTTCAGCCTACACCAAAATAAAACTGCGGAAACTAAATACAACACAGGAGAGAAGTAAACATCACACCCATCTACACAGTTATTTTTTGACAAATGTCCCTGGAAAAACCCAATGCGGGAAAACTGGTGCAACAACTGAGGGTTTTATTATTATGCAGTAGTTTTTTTGAATACAATCTTTGGATGCCCCGCTGGCTATCTAGTACAGATAATATTACTGACAGAGAGATGAGTGAGATTACCTCACACTATCACTGGAAATCCTGGCTGATTCAACCACTTAATGGCCAGCCCTTGGCTGCCTCTGGGCAGTCTCTACGCAATCACTGCATAGGCTCTGCATCACTCCTCCCGACTGATTGATTTACTTCTGAGATTTTGACTTCTGCCCTCCCGCTCTTACACACCCCGGCTTCTGGCTCTGAAAATCGATTCTCCAACAAATTTACAAATTCCTTCTGGGCTTCAGCTTGTCTGGCTCTACACTGCCTTTCTGGCTCTGTGTCAGCCTTTCTGGCTCCGCGCTACGTCTGCTAGATCTCTCTTTGCCTTCTCTGCTGAGTATTCCCGGATCAGGAGAAATCTCCAACCGAAACTATCCCTGCCCCTCACTGCAAAAGATCACTTCAAATTTCTCTCCCAGAAACTGTTGTGCTTTAGAAATTTGATCTTCTGATCTCCCACTCGATGTGATTTCCAAATGCCCATCAAGCGTCCTCTTATAATCCTTCTGCTGAGAATCAACGACCCAGATTAGATCTTAATCAATGACTCAGATCATTTTGGCTTGATCCTCATCTTCTTCTAGAAGTTTCACCCACAGTTAGATTAATACCCTTTAAGTATTTTAATTTCCTAAGTTTAGACTTAGGCACCCATTTAAAATAATTAATTATTTTAATAAAACTGATTTCGGGTGGAATTTCCCAAAATGATTTGTGGGTATTGTGGAATACATGTGTCTAAGCCACCTTGCAAATTTTGAGGCTTAGAGCACATTTGATGCTTCCAAAAATCAACAAAGAGCCGCTGCCTGTTGACTCGCCTGATGCCAAGCAGCTTGCCATTGCCCGACGCCAAGCAGCGCGCCATCGAACAGTGAAGTTCAAACCTGTGTCGACCAACCTCCACACTCGGTCGACCTCTACCAGTCCTCTCGCTCAGCCCATCGACGATTGCTCAGTCCATCGCTGACTCTCACTACTCAGTCCATCACTCACTCAGACACTCCTAAAACAAAATCGCTGAACCTTTGTCCATTGCTGCACTCAGTTGATCGACGACCCAGCCCATCGGCCCCATCCACAGTAAGTTCATTGTACAGTGCTCACTGTTGTGTAAATATTTTTAATTTTTAATTTTTCACTGTACTTTTTATAGCCGCATATGCATTTTTTCGCTGTAAATTTTGAATTGTTCACTGTAATTTTCAATGTAATTTTTCACTAAATTTTTTAATTTTAATTTTTATTGTTTTGATTTTTTTTTTAAAATCAATTCAAGAATCAAATTTCAAAATTGAAAAGTTAAAAGTTAAAACCCTTGTTGCAGCCTACAAAGTTACAACCTATGTCACAAGGTTTGCCGAATTTGAACCTCGAGGTTCGAAATTTGGTGAACCCAAAAAAAATTTCAAATTCGTTTAGGTTCGTCGAACCTCAACAAATTTGAACCTGAAGGCGAACCTAAAGACGAACCTGAAGCTAAATTTTATAAAAAAAAAAGAATTAGCGTTTGAGGTTAAAGTACAGGCAATTTTTGTTAGTTGTTTTAAGGTTTATGAGAAGAACCATGGGCACCGCATCGTTTCCTTTTGTTCCACTTCCCTCCAATTAGTTTCCTGCGTTGGCGACTGGTTTAGCTTTATTACCATGGTTGTCGATAGATTTTCACAAGCCAACTTCAGTTTGAGTGTACTCGCCCTATTGTGCTCAGTGCTGTGACTGTGTGTTGTATTCTCTACAATTTCATGAATTAAATTTCTAGATGTTGCTTGTCCCCACTGCTCGGAGCGTGAAGTGAATTGTGGTCATGATTTCTCCATGATTTTGCAATATAGTTCTATTGTAATTTGTATTTTGAAATTCTGATTATGTTTTTAATTGTGTCATTTTTTCAGAGATTGTAAGTATTTGACATTATACATGTTCTTTTCTTTTAAATTTTGGAGATTGAAAATTATGCCATTCCTTTTTGTATTTGAAAACTACTATAGTGTATGTTTACATTTTGATTTAACTAATGTCATTGATAATTAGATGCTATTATGATTAAGTTATTCATGTATGTTTACTAATAAGAATTCTTACTCATATAGCTTTATTGATTGATTTTGATTTTTTATTATTTTATGTCATATACATGTTTATATATGTTGAAAAATATGTATAGTTGAATTTAATGTCGAACCTCATCGGAAAATTCGAATTCGAATCGAATTTAATTGTTGCCGAACTCAAATTCGAACCTGAATCGTGTGGCATAGGTTACAACTATGAGTTAGTGTTATTTTGGGAACAATGGGAATAGTGAAAACAACTACAATGGTAGGAGTCACATGATGCACAAGAAGAAATTGAAAGCAGTCATATGAGGGAAGGAAATCAGAATAGGCCTTTGCATGGTGTAGATTCTGAAGGCCCACCAAGAGATCTGGCAAAATTTGCAAAGGGGACATTTAATCCTCTAAAACCGCTTCTAATCTATGTAACCCAACTTTCGGAAAAAAATCCAAAATTTGGTGGTGGCTCACGTGATTGGGTCTGCAATATTTGTGGGCATCACTTTGTTCGCAACTATACCAGGGTGAAGCAACATATTTTGGCTATTATAGGTAAAGGAGTCAATATGTGTCCCTCAAAGAACCTGAATCCAACTCAAAGAGAGCAACTTTGGAGGCTAGAAAGGGCATCCACTGGAAAAGGACTGTTTTCTAGCAAAAATATTGATCCATGCACAAATATGCCTCCATTCAGTGCTTCATCAAAAATGGCAAAGGGTTCTACTGGTGCATCTCGTTCTTGTGCAATGGGTGCTACAGTGTTTGGGATGTACAATGTTTTAGATCCAATTGACATAGATGATGCAATTGGAAAATTTATTTTTGCCAATGGAATTCCTTTCCATGTTGTTCGTTCTCCTTTTTACAAGGAAATGGTCCAAGCAATTGCAAGAATAGGGCCTTCATATGTACCACCTGGAGAACATAAGCTAAGAACAACAATTTTAGATAGACAAGTGTCCAAAATTAATGTGCAAAAAGAGAGAATGAGACAAACATGGTTGAGGTTTGGTTGCTCTATTGTTATGGATGGATGGACTGACATCCGAAAACGCCCACTAATCAACATCATAGTGACATCTGCAGAAGGTCCATTCTTTCTTAAAGCTGTTGACTATTCTGGAAAGCGCAAGGATGCATCTTTCCAATTTGAGCTTCTTCGAGAAGCTATAGAGGATGTTGGGGCTGATAGTGTGGTGTAGGTTGTGATAGATGCAACAACAATTTGTAGATCAGTTGGGTTATTGATTCAAAGTAGGTATCAACATATTTTTTGGACTCCTTGTTGTGTGCATGCACTCAATAATGCACTGAAGGACATTAACAAAATTCAGTGGATATCAGACTTGGTGACAGCTGCTAGAGATGTGTAGATGTTTATCCGCAACCACCACACCTCCTTGGCCATGTACATGGCTCACACGAGGAAGGAATTCCTCAAGCCCACCGATATTGGATATGCTCGCTATTTTCTCTTATTGGAGAGGATGCTAGAGGTACACACACCTCTACAATCCTTAGTTGTGAGTTCAGAGTGGGGAAGGTGGTCAGAATGAAAGACAGACGCAGGGAAGAATGTCGGGCTTCATGTGTTGGACAATGATTGGTGGGAAGATTGTTCTTATTTGGTGGCATTCTTGGGCCCTATTGTGGAGGTCATTCGTTACACTGATTTAGATGCTCCTAGTCTTGGAGAAATCTATGAGACCTTTGATAGCATGTTGGGTCATGTGAAGGCGACCATTCAGCAGAGGGAACCCTCATTAGAGTTCTATACATCCCAGATTCGACCCATCATTCAGCATACATGGGATCACATGAATACACCTTTGCACATTGCAGCGTATGCATTAAACCCAAAATGGTATGTTGAAAGGTCTCGGAGAGTGCCTCCTGTTGATGACCCTGAGGTAAAGAGTGACTTCTTAGATGCAATTGCAAAAATGTACAATGAGGAGGAGGGAGAAAAATTTCGAAGACAGCTAGTTCAGTTTGCATCTCTTAGTGGCCACTTCAACACACGTGGTGCTCGGGCAGATCGCATAGATCTAGCCCAATATGACCCGATTGATTGGTGGAGGATGCATGGGGATGGTGCTCTAGAGCTCAAACATCTAGCTATGTGTTTGTTGTCTTAGATTGCTAGTTCCTCTGCAACAGAAAGGAATTGGTCCATATATAGATTCATCCACTCTATCAAGAGGAACAAGCTTACCTCTAAAAGTGCTGAGAAGTTAGTCGCTGTGCACAGTGCCCTACGTCTTGAGCATCGGAAGACACTTGAGTATTTGAAGGGACCAACAACATGATGGGATGTTGATCCAGAGGATGATGCACAGGTAGATATGGAAGAGAGAATTGATGAGACACAAATGGGGTTGGTTGGTGTGCCACTTAGCATGTTTGAGAATGCAAATGATTCTGATTCAGATGGTGACATGGTTGATCCTGATTTATTCATGCAATAGCTGGGTGTAAAGACTAGCGGGGCATTATCTTGAGCAATTATTATCTTTTGATATGTTCTTATGTTATTAACTTATTTGCTTTTCTGTTTCAGGCTTCAGTTTATTTTGAATCTTGATATATGAATCATGATATTTTAGACTTGAGTCTTGACTCTTGATGTATCAGACTTGACTTTAATTTCAATATTCAATATTCATTGTTCATAGTTGAAACATCAATATTGTTTAAACTTTAAAATTTTGAACATTTATTTTCATTGTATATTGTTAGTAGTTACAATGTACAATTACAAACTTACATGTATGATTCGTTTTAAATTTGTTTCAGTTATATGATTCATCGATTTATAATTTATCCTTCATTATGTAAGTGTTATATATTATATAATGATAAAGACAATTACGTTATAAATATTAGAATTTCAATGATATATATTCATAATTTTATATTTATAAGTTTTTAAGAACCCAACATCTCCCCACCTTTCCTAAAAAATGGTGGGGATCTTTTGCATAGGCCGCTCCTGCGTATCCCTGTGCCTGCACCCCCTCATCTCGGAAACTTGGTGGAACATTGCAGAAATGTGCTGCTGCCTGAAAGGATCTGCTGCTAGGGCCCTCTCCACTACTTAGAAAATTCTGGGAAATTAATCCTAACCTCTCCTCAATAAACCTAGAATAACCCACGAAGGGTTTGGCCAAAGCTTGACCCCGGAAATTCGACCCTCTTTGGCTTGAGTGGCTTTGCTACTGGGCAAATCGACCCACCTGTAGAATCTGCTGCTAAATGCCTCAAAAATGCCTGCAATCCCTGTTAGAAGGCTCCCCAAGCCTTCCCTCCAAGTTTCCACCTCAAGCTCCTCTCACTCCTCAACCTACCGGAGTGACTCTACCTAATACTTCACAATCCCTACTCTGCTATAGCTTCCCCTCTGCTATAGTAGGACCTCACTACTGCTAGTATGATTTGGGACTAAGTAGAATTCCCTCCTTGGGTTGGCACTCGAAGTTCACGAAGCAAGGGCTAGGATCTCCGCTTGGAAACACCCGTGTGCTGAACAACACATGCAGACTGAAATGATATATGAATGACCAAAATGAGAGTCCCTTCTTCCTTTTGTCATGCTGCCTCTAAGATTGCCCATGTGGGCCCACATCGAATTCCTCACACCAATTCCTCTCCATTGAGAGTGTACTCTCCATGTTGGTTGAAATTCCCTTGTGGTGCCCCACACGCTCCACCAAGGCCGCAATCTTTCCTCTAACTATAACGTTGGAGTGCCTCCTATGCCAAAAATCAAATGTGGTTCCTCTAAGCCCACTTCCCCTAAGTGTAACCATGTAATAAACCAAAATTGAGCAAAATTGATATTTACTTAGTAAAATACTAAGTAGGAATATCACAGTCCACCCTGCCAAAACGTTGCTTGTCGTGAAGCAACTACAATGAAGGATGTTGTAGTATCTGCTCCCCCTCCTACGTGGCATCCTCATTTGGTAGATTCCTCCATTGAATCAAAAACTCCCTGATGACCTTGTTACGCAGATGCCTCTCCATGGTATCCAAAATGGCCTCTAGTTCCAACACCAAATGCCGCTCATCATCCATAGGGGGTAGCTCTGTAGCTGTTGTAACCTGCTGTCCCAGTGCCTTTTTTAGGCAAGACACATGAAATAATAATTAAATATGGATTAATTAATATATATTATGGGATATAATGACCATCTTAATTAAAATATGTACGTCTCTTAATATTTGGGATAATAAGAATAATACACCTAATCATTTTAAATTTACCAAATGGACTCCTTTAATTACCTAATTTTAGCTTTTTCGAGAATATTAATTGCCTTTTTTAGTAGTTTGACCAAGGTCACTAGGTCAAATTAGCCGTTAGCATTTTAACTGTTGGAGTCTCTGCACGCTCTATTTAATCACGCTAAGCTGGATTGGTTCTTCAACTTGTCCTGACGATGAACCACACTGGTTGGTTCGAAACGCGTCGACAAAAGATTGGTTATGTGATTTTGCCGAAGATTATCTTACAATATTATGGATCACAGAGGTCTAAATTCATCAACACATGAAAGATGTTGTGCACCCAACTCCTCAGGGCTAGCTCTAGCTCATATGCCATGTCGCTTCCTAAATCATTTTGGAACAAGATTAATTTTTGTATTATGGGGCCAATTTTGGAGTTAGTGGACCCCATTCAATTTTATTAGGAGATTAGACTATGAGAAGATGTTTTTTTTTGTAGTTAAGTTACACATGGGGGCCACCCTCATTAGGGAATTACGCACTCCCTAGTTCGATTTGCATGGAGGGGGACAACTTTTGCATGGTGTTGGTTAAGTGAGGGCCCACAATGGAGGACGAAATGGAGGGAAAAGTGCTCCACGAAAACTATATAGGACAACTCTCCTCTTCTCATTATTTCATGAGAGTACATCGATTTCTCTTTGGTTGCTCGAGCTGCTTAGCCGAGTCACTGGATGTTTAGCTCGAGTTCTTCAGGCGAAGAGCTCACCCTTTCTTCGGGGGACTTCGAGTGCCACCCTAGGAAGGTTTTCTTCATTTCTTTAGGAGGATCAAATTGTGATTTCCAGCAGTAGCATTTCCTTCCAGGTGGTGCGTATTACTGGAGGACGCAAGTGGGAGAGGAGGCTGAGTTGTTGGTGGTGCTTAGCAGTGGAGTTTTGATGTGGGATTTTCTGACGAGGAGGCTAGGGAGGATTGTCAGCATTTGGTAGAGTTTGGGAGCTGATTAAGCTTCTGGTTTGACAGTGTGTCTTTCACACTACCTGGGCCAGCACAGAGGCAGTGTTTGGGAGCTCATTTTGGTGGGTAGAGTATCATCCCTTGAGGATGAGATTTGTCGTGGAGGTTGGAGGAGTTATTTGGAGTGGTGTTTGCTCCCTTTTGAGAGCTTGGAGGAGGACTTTGTGGCCATTCCTTGTAGGCCATATTTCTGGAGCTGTTTGGAGGGTGTAGGCCATAGAGGAGGTCAAATTTGGGAGGTTGGATTCAGGCCAAACCCTTTCTGGGTTTTTGTGGGTTTTGGCCAAGGAGCTTGTGGCTGAAGTTTCATCATTATCTGAGCACCAGAGACGAACTTCCTTGCATCTCCTTTACAGCCAACAATTGTAGTTACTAGGAGACAACGTAGAGCATTAGAGGAGCAGTGGCTTTCTAGCATTTGGATTATTGTTTGACACCTGGGTTCTGTCAAGCTTGCCCTTGAGGCAAGCCCAGGTGCATTTTCCACACTATTGTACTTGCTCCATTCCATAAATAAAATGGCTCAACTGGTTCTCATTTCTGTTGTGTATTGAGTATTTGCTGATCGTTTAATTTTTCTGTGCATAAATCGAATTTTCTTTTGTATATCACTGTTTGTTTAAGTTTGGAACATTACATCATATGCTACCTCCCCCACCCTCCGAGTGACACGATATGGTCCATAGAAGCGGGGTTTGAGCTTCTTGATTCCCTTTTGTTTGAGTGTAGATTGCCGGTATGGTTGGAGCCTCAAGAATACCAAGGCCCCTACTCTGAAATGCCTCTCAACCTTTCCCCTATCTGCATAAAGCTTCTGCTAGTTTTGGGCCATCCGCATGTTGTCTTTTAGAGCCCTCAAGATATCTTGGCTCTCCTGTATCCAGTCCTTTGCCCTTGGGGCCCTGCTGTCTCCAAACATAATGTCAGCGAAAGACAATGCATTGTAACCATACAAAGCTCAGAATGGTGACATACCTATGGACATCTGGTGCATAGTGTTGTAGTAGTATTCACCCAAGTGTAGCCACTGTATCCATGCTCTCTGCTGACCTGTCACATAGTTACACAAGTAGCCCTCTAGCCACTTGTTAACTATCTCCGTCTGCCCGTTTGTTTGAGGGTGGTAACTGGTACTCGGGGTGAGCTCAGTACCCACCAACCGGAATAGCTCCTGCCAAAATCCACCCATGAATCGACTGTCCCGGTCACTGACAATGGTCTTTGGGAGACCATGTAGCCAAAACACCTCCCTGAAGAACAATTCGGCCACTTGTGAGGCCGAGTACTGGGCTGGGATGGCGAAGAAGTGAGCATACTTTGTTAAGCGGTCCACCACTACTGTAGGCAGCCCGGTAATGAAATTCATCGATATGATCTCCCATTTCCCCTCTGAAATGGGAAGCAACTGCAATAGGCGTGCGGGGTGTGTCTGCTCACCCTTGTTCCGCTGGCATGTGTCACACTCCCGGATATGCCTCAGAACATCATCCTTGAGGCCCCTCCATGCAAAGCGCTCTCTAATGGCCTGGTATGTCTTCGTGAACCCTTGGTGCCTTGCTAATGGTGAATCGTGGGCAACTTATAGAATCTTCTCTCTCAGTGGGGAGTTGGGTACCAAGTAGATCTAGTCTCTTGATCACTCGATACCGGTCATCTATCACCAACCCATCAAGGATCTCACACGCGAACCGGTCCTTGGAGTACTCCACTAGTAACTGCGCCCTCCAATCCGAGGCAATGCTCATCAAAGAAAGAGTGGTTGGCCTCCTGGACAACGCATTAGCCACTACATTGTGCTTCCCTTTGACATACTCAATGTCAAAGTCATATGCTTGGAGCTTGCTCACCCACTTTTGCTGCCTCTCCTGCAACTGTTTCTGCTCCAAGAAGAACCTGAGGTTGTTGTGATCTGTCTTGACTTTAAACCTGTTCCCCACCAAATACTGCCTGAACTTGGCCAACACATGCATGATGGTCAACATCTCCTTATCATGTATGGAGTACAGTAGCTCATGGTGCAGTAGCTTTCGACTCTCAAAAGCTATTGGGTGCCCTCCTTGCATGAACACGACCCCCACACCCATTCCTAATGCATCACACTCCAACACGAAAGGTTGAGTGAAGCCAGGAAGTGCCAACATCGAACAACTACTCATGACCTCCTTAAGGCAGTCAAATGCCTCCTGCGCTGTAGTGGTCCACTCGAAAGCCCCTTTCTTCGTCAAGTCTGTGAGGGGTGCTGCTAATTGGGAGAAGCCCTTCATGAACTTCCTGTAATAAGTGCAAATGCCTACGAAACCCCTTAGCTCTGTCACATTTCGGGGCTCTGGCGAATCCTGGATAGCCCTGATCTTCTCCTCATGTACTCACATTGTCCACCCCAATGGTGTGCCCTAGGTAAAGCATCTCAGTCAGCCCAAACTCGCACTTGGACAATTTAGCATAGAATTGCTGCTCCTCCAGAATGTGCAGTACTATCTCAAGGTGCTGCAAATGCTCCTCCCAAGTCCAGCTATAAATCAATATGTCATCAAAGAACACTAGCATGAACTTCCTCAACTGCCCACAAAACACGTGGTTCATGCATGACTGGAAGGTAGTTGGTGCGTTGGTCAGCCCGAAGGGCATAACCAAGAACTTGAAGTGCCCATAATGGCACCGAAATGCTGTCTTCGGGACATCTTGGTCCCTCACCTGGATCTGATGGTACCCCGACCGCAGATCAATCTTCGAAAAGAACTTAGCTCCCCTCAACTCATCCATCAACTCATCTATACGTGGGATGGGGTAGCAGTTCTTCAGTGTCTTCTTGTTGAGGGCCTGATAATCGATGCACATACATAAGGACCCATCCTTCTTCTTCACCAGCACAACCGATGAAGCAAAAGGACTAGAGCTGGGTTTGATATGTCCAAGTGCCAATAGCTCGTGGATGGCCCTCTCTATCTCATCCCAATACCTTGGGATGTTGATAAGGAGTGGTGATGACGACATGCACTCCTGGCTCCAGCTCGATAGTGTGCTCAAACCCCCGGTCAAGTGGTTGACTCGGTGATATGTCCCAAAATACAACTAGATACCTATCAAGAATAACCTGTATCTCCAGATGTGGTGGCTTGGGCCTTCCCCCAACCTCTCAAATCCTCAACTCCATAGCCCACTCAATGTCCCCATGTCTCAAGTTAGCCTCCATCCTGTGGGCCGAAATAGTCTGTGGTGGGTATAAGTGCATTCCCTGAAGCAACACTGACTTGCCATCTAGCCCTACAAACTCCATCTCCAACTTCCTCTAGTCGGTTGTGACTCTGCCAAGCGAATAGAGCCACTGGATTCCCAACACCACGTTGGTGTTCAGTACGTCTACTACAAAGAAATGATCTGTCATGGAGTAGTTCCCCATGGTCACTGTCAAGGATAGCACATAGTGAGTGCACTGCATGGCTTTGTCCCCACGCACAAGAATTGAGAATCCCTCAAACTCCTCATTTGTGATGCCCCTCCTCTGAACCAACTGAGCATCAATGAAATTGTGGGTAGCCACACTGTCCACTAGAACTGATACACACTACCCCTCAATAGTGCCACTGATCCTTAAGGTCAAAAATTTGGGTAGTCCACGCAGTTTGGAAGGACACCTCCGGAAAGTGCAAAGGAAACTCCCCCTGGTGGTGGTGGTCGTCCCTCCTGAGGTGTTGCGTTGTCATCTCCACCCATCTCAAAATAGGTCTAATCCTCTGCATCGCTTTCAGAGAAGACCTCAATGTAGTGGGCCTTTCCTGCTGCACATCCGTGCCCTGGTGCGCATGACTCCTGACAAGTGAAGCACAATTTTGTCCTCTTGAGGTCTCTCTAGGTCTCCTCATCTAACTGTCCACACCCCTGATTGGCCCTCGATGGTGGAGCCCTGGTGTCTTTCCCCCTCTAATGGAAACCCTGTGTAGGGATTTGTTATGCACTTGACCTGCGAGAAGATGCCAGAATACCAAATATACGAAGAAATACAACCCAGGACACAAAACAAAATTAGAAAAAACAACAAGTATTTTATTATTCTGAGATGAAAGCAATGTTCACTTGCGTCTTCGAGGGGGCAACCTCCAATAGAGTAGAGCTCGATTACCAAATAAGACACGATGCCCCTCAATGGGGAGTCTCTATCCTTTATATAGGATTCATACATGCAATACTATGGGTCAGTACCATGGTTCTCTCAATACCATCTATCTAATACCATGGCCCGTTTGCAACTAACTGTGGTCCCTTTCTTTAATTGCGGGTCAACCACTTACAATTATTAATACAGGATTTATTGACTCTTTAACTAACTATAACTCGACCCTATTACATAAATAAAGGGGTTAGGGTTGGACCCTAACATGCCCTCCCCCATAAAAAACAACCTTGTCCTCAAGGCTGAAGCTGCGGGAATTGCTGAAGAATAGTGGCTGGTTCCCATGTCGCATCTTCTGGAGAGGTGTCTTTCCACTTGACGAGGACTTCCTTGATCGTGCAGCCGCGCAGATGTCGTTCTCGTGTGTCGAGGACCTGTTCAGGTTGGAGCCAGAGTGAACCTTCTTCATCCAATTCAGGTAGACTAGTTTGAATTTTGCAATTGTTCCCCACCACTTTCTTGAGGCATGATACATGGAAGACGGGATGGATTTTTGCAGTTGGTGGCAAGGCTAGCTTGTAGGCTACTTCTCCAATGCGCTGAAGTATTTGATAAGGTCCGTAGAATTTTGGAGCTAATTTCTGACAACCCTTGTCTTTGAGTGATGTTTGCTTGTATGGTTGCAGCCTCAAGAATACCTGATCCCCTTCTTGAAATGTGCACTTTGAACGATGTTGGTCTGCCTGTTGCTTCATGCGATTCTGAGCTTGATGGAGATTATCTTTGAGACGGGCTAGCATGGTTGCATGGTTCTGTAGGAGTTGATCCACTGCTTGCACCTTAGAGCATCCAGGGATATAAGAAGTAGGTGAAGGTGGGAGTTGACCATACACTGCTTCATATGGAGTCATCTTGGTGGCGGCATGATAGTTAGTATTATACGACCATTCAGCTAGAGGTAACCACTGTACCCATTGATGTTGCTTTTCTGAAGTGAAGCACCTTAGGTAGGTCTCCAAACATTTGTTGACTGCTTCAGTTTGACCATCAGTTTGGGGATGATAGGAAGTACTTAGTTGGAGTTGGGTGCCTTGTAGCTTGAAAAGTTCTTGCCAAAAGTCACTGTTGAAGGTTGGGTCACGATCAGACACAATGGAAGTGGACATGCCATGCAGTTTGAAGATCTGGTCCATGAAAGCTTGAGCCACCAAAGTGGGGGTAAATGGGTGGGGTAGGGCACAAAAATGAGCATATTTAGAAAGTCTATCCACAACCACCATGATGACTGACTTGTTGCCTGACTTTAGAAGACCAGTAATGAAATCCATAGAAACATCCGTCCAGATTGAGGCAGGGATGGGCAATGGTTGTAAGGTGCCTGGGGGCTTGACTATTTCTCCTTTGTGGCATTGACACACATCACATTCAGCTACAAAAGTAAGAATGTCAGTTTTCATGCCTATCTAAAAGAAGGAATAACGAGTGCGAGCATAAGTCTTCTGAAAGCCTGTAGTGGGAGATGAGTGCAACTTTGCCAAAATGCGCGTTTTGAGGGTGGATGTTGGCGATATCACTACTCTATCCTTGTAGCGAAGAATCTCATCCTTCTAAGAGTAGTCCACTGTGGAATTAGGATCTGCTCTCAAGTTATTAATGAGTTGGGAGAGAGAGGGATGTGAAAACCATTCCTTGCGGGCTTCTTCAATCCAATTTGGAATGGGAAGAGAGATTGATAGCAGGGTGCTGTCATCCTCAAATTGGCATGATAAAGCATCCGCTACTACATTTTCGCGCCCTTTCTTGTAAATTATCTCATAATCATATCCCAACATTTTGGCCAACCATTTATTTTGCTGGGGCGAGGATAGATGTTGCTCCAAAAAATATTTGAGGCTTTGATGGTTTGTGTGGATTTGGAAACAATGCCCCAATAAATATGGTCACCAGGTGTCTACTGCATGTAAGATGGCCATCATCTCCTTCTCATAGGTAGATTGTCCCAGATGTTTCCCACTTAGTTGTTGGCTGGTGAAAGCCAAGGGTCAACCTTCCTGCATTAAGACAACCCCAATACCAGTGCCTGAAGCATCACATTCAATCACAAAAGATTTGGTGAAGTCGGGTAGTGCCAATATGGGAGTGGAACACATGGCCTGTTTGAGAGCCATAAACGCTTGTTGTGCTTCATCAGTCCAGAGGAATGAATTTTTCTTGAGAAGGTTAGTGAGGGGTCTAGCAATGCGACCATAATTGCGGAAAAATTTGCGATAGTAGCCTGTGAGACCCAAGAATCCCCTCAAACTCTTCAAGGTCTTTGGTTGGGGCCAATCCTGCATTGCCTGGATCTTTTTGGGATCCACCCTGACACCTTCACGACCCACAATGTGGCCCAAATACTTGACTTCTTCCATGCCAAAAGAGCACTTGGACAGTTTGACAAATAATTTATGCTTTCGAAGTAGTTGCAAGAGCAGGTCTACATGCTGAAGATGTTTTTCCCAGGTGAGGCTGTAGATGAGAATGTCATCAAAGAAAACGAGGACAAATTTTCTGAGATATGGTTTGAGCAGGTGATTCATGAGGCTCTGAAAAGTGGATGGGGCATTACAAAGACCAAATGGCATGACCAAGAATTCATAATGGCCTTCATGAGTTTGGAAAGCAGTCTTGGGAATGTTTACTTCATTCATGTGTATTTGGTGATAGCCCAAGCAAAGATCTAGCTTAGTAAAGAATTGAGCAGCATTTAGTTCATCCAACAAATCATCAACAACCAGGATAGGGAATTTATCTTTGATTGTAAGCTTATTGAGGGCCCTGAAGTCTGGACACATGCGCCATTCCCCATCTTTCTTGAGCACCATGACCAATGGTGATGAATAAGGATTGATGCTAGGACGAATGACACTGGCTTCCAGGAGTTCCTTGATGATTTTTTCAATTTCATTCTTTTGGGCGAAAGGATATCTATATGGGCACACATTCGGCGGTTGTGCCCCTGGGACCAAAGTGATGCTATGATCATGTTCCCCTCTAGAGGGTGGAAGCTCTTTAGGTTTGTCAAAGACCTATTGGTGGCGGTTTAAGACCTGTTGCATCTCAAGATGAATATGAAGAGTAGTGGGCTCGATGGCCTGGATGGCATTAAATTGGGCGATAACTCCATGATGGCCCTTTTTCAACAACTTTTCCATTCGATGCGAGCTGATGATAGAAGGAGCACTTGCCTGGAGTCCACGGAGGGTATGCATGTGGTCATTCTGCTTAAAACTCATATATAACTCCTAGAAATCCATTGTGATTGGGCCTAGTATGCGAAGCCATTCAGCACCCAAGACAATGTCACAACCACCCATGTTGACAGCAAACATGTGGGTCTTTAGGTGGTAATCTCCCATCTGAAGTTTGATATTTTCACAGTGGCCTTCACCTTTCATTGCCCCCCCATCAACAATCTGGACTTGGAAATTAGAGACTGCCTTGACAAAATAATGAACAGCTTTGGCGACTCTCTGATGGATAAGGTTACGAGTGCTGCCACTATCAATCAATACTACTACAGGGCGATGTTTAATAAAACCTTTGATTTTGAGAGTTTGGGGCGCAGAAATGCCTGCCAAAGCATGTAGTGAGATAACTGGTTCTTCTGGTGTAGTTGGGAGCTCATTGTCCTGCTGGGTGTCCTCATCTTCCTCCTTTGGTCCCTCAAGGGGTGGGGCTTCCTCAGATGAGCTGTGATCAGTAACATCAATTTGGAAGAATTTGGGTTCCTTGCATTTATGCCCCGGGGAGTATTTGTCATCATAGTAGTAACACAATCCTTGTTTTCTTCTTTCAGCCATTTCTGCGGGGGACACCTTTTGAACCTTAAGTGTTTGGGTAGTGCCCTGAGCCTAGGTGGGGCGTCCCTTGGCTATGAAATTTGGACGAGGCGACTGGGCAACTAAAGCACGTTCCACTTCGATAGCCTTTTTGCAAGCATCCATCCATGTGGGTGGGTGGTGCATCCGGACATGGGCTTGGATGGCTTCTTTGAGACCACTTATAAAACATTCCAAGTAGAATTCATCTCCCAGACCTTCTGTGCGGATGGCCAATGTCTCAAAGGCTGTAATGTAGTCTTTTATTGTGCCTGTCTGTTGGAGCTTAGTAAGACGACCCAAAAAATTAGATTCACGGTCAAAGCGGTCACAAATGGATTTTGAGAACACCTGCCAAGTAATTTTCCCGGGATAGCATTTCTGATGCCACTGCCACCATTGCCATCTCTCTTGGTCCAAGTAAAGGCCTCCCACACATAGTTTAGTTTCATCATCTACGATATCATTCAGAGTGAAATATTGGTCCATTTGTGCTACCCATACTGCCGGATTAGAGCCATCAAATTTGTACATGTCCAGCTTGGGTGGTCGAGGGTGGGAATGTTGGTGATTTCCATGGAAGTGAATATGATGGCTAGATTCGCCTTCAAGGTCTTCATTAAACCCATGTGCCTCCGATTGCAACCCCGACTTGCCCCTTGTGAATGTGTCCATGAATTGCTGCATCTGGTCCGCTAGGCTCTTGAAAGAAGCCAACTGTTTTTCAAGGCTCTCGATCTTCTCGTTTTTACCATACACAGATCCTGGTCACTTGTCGTCACTCTGAAAAATTTTGTGACCACCCGAAAATTGAAGCTGCTTGTCCAATTGATCATTTGTTGGAAATACTTTGAATACCATCTAAGGATTACATATCCATTATTTCTGAGAAATCTTGGGGATTATGAGATGTGTAATAGAGTAGTATTTTGTTTCGCTGTTCTTGCTGGTGTATGAGATTTTGATTATACACCAGTAATACTTTAAGTTGCTTCCAACTTCGGTTTTCCTCTATGTTTGGAATCATATATATATGCTACATTGAGTTGTATGAAGCGTCACAATGAATTGCAGGCTTCTTGTCTACTCCTATAGTCATTTAGGCATTCCCTTTGTCAAATACTGAAGAGCAATAAGTTGAAAGTTCTTTGGAAATGTGCACAAGTATGTTTGCCATCCCTTGTCAGTTCCCCAAGAAATGCAAAATGCTATTAAGCTAAGTATTTTCATAACTTTTGATGCGTATTTTGAGAATCTGAGATGCATATTCCTTGCCCACTCATTCCTGCTCATCTTTTTTGTTGGTGGCAATGCATATTTACATCATGACTGTTTGGATCACTAGTGCTTGCTTGATTCAAAGAACTTACATAAAAATCAGATGTTGATTACTTTTTTTATGGAAGTCGTATTTTTATCTCACCATCTGTTCAATTTCATTTTACAGTAAAGCATTATGTTCTTTCCAGTATTAAAATTTGTATGATGTCATTACAGGGCAACTACACATTCTGATTTAGTGGTCCGAGCTAGGAAGATGGGAGTTGAAGTTAAAGTGATTCATAATGCATCAGTGATGAATGCAGTGGGGGTTTGTGGTTTGCAGCTTTACCGATTTGGGGAGACGATTTCCATACCATTCTTTACAGAAACCTGGAAACCTGATAGTTTCTATGATAAGATAAAGGCAAACAAGCAACTTGGATTGCACACGCTGTGTTTGTTAGGTTTGATTTTGGGAACTTGCACAGTGCATTTTGAAGAAACTTTAGGAGGAAGTTCAGATGTCTTAGGTTATTTCAAGAATATTAGAATGGTTTTCTTTTGACTATTGAAAATGCTTCCTCTGCAGACATACGTGTGAAGGAGCCATCAATAGAATCTTTGTGTAGGTGAGAAAAGATTCAAAACTTAAAATGTTATTAGTCTAGTATTTCTGTAAAATAGCAATGCATGCTGCTAATTTTGCATTAAGATTTGAATATGATTTACACTAGTAATACACATTTTTACTTGTTAACTCTATGTCAAAATATTTGCATGGTGCTTAATAACGAAAATATAGAGTGCAAGGTGGAATGTTATATGCATGTATTAACTCATAACAACAATTTTGACATCCTTAGTGGGTCTGCTTTACAGAGGAAAGAAAGATTATGAACCACCAAAGTTCATGACCATAAATACAGCTATTGAGCAGCTACTGGAGATCGAAGAAAAGCGTGCTGAATCTGGTAATCTTTAGTTATTTCTTGATTGAAAAGATCAAAATAATTTTTTTCACTGTTAATGCACTGCTTGTTTATTGTTACTGCAAAATCTGGCACCCCGGTGTTAGGCTGTCCTAGATCCTTGACAACCATGGGATCCACCACCTCTGTCACCTCAGTAGTGGATTCCCCTTCTGTTTTGTGGGAAGATGTTCTCCCTACAAGGGAGGCTTCCCTGACAAGACTTAGAGGTTAGATAACTAAGGGATCTTAGCAAAATAGTGTTGAAAATGTAACTAGTATCGTCTTCATAATTGTTATTTAGCTCTTGACATAATGTAATTCTTATGTGTATATAAAGAAAGAAAAATATTTTCGTGCCAAAAATGAGTTCTTGGAGACTATAAATATATGGTGACTTCTATCTATTGTGTGTTGAAGAATGTAACTAGTGTCTGTTTTCATAATTGTATTTGTCAAAAGAAAAATTTATTGAAGCATGGGTTTCATGCTCTTTCATTTATTTTCTAGGCCACAGCCTCCATTAAGGCTTCTAGGTTTTGTCAAGAGTCAAAAGAGTCATTGTCACATTAATTAGACCCTTCTTGGGCTTTTGTATCATGTAATGAAATTTATTTTTATGTAAATGAAGTTATTTAGGCCTCCCCCACCAAGTCGGCCTCAACCTAGACAATTCGACCTCATGGAAGCAGTGTAAATAGAGGGAGCTCGACTCACCTGGAAGCACACACACTCTCAAGTTTGATCTCAAGAAGGAATTCACAATTACAGGAATTCAGGTGTGATTGTAGGAATTTGTGATTACATGAATTCAGGTACAATTGCAGGAATTCGCGATTACAGGAAGAAGGGTACGATTGCAGGAATTAGAGTACAATTGCAAGAATTCGCGATTACAAGAATTCCCGTATGATTACAAAAATTCGCAATTACAAGAATTCAGGTACAATTGCAGGAATTTGGGTTCGATTGCAAGAATTTAGGCACGATTGCAAGAATTCACGTATGATTGCAGGAATTCACGTATGTTTGCAGGAATTCATGATTACAGAAATTCGCGTATAATTACAGGGGATCGAAGTTGCAGGTTGAAGCTGGTAGATGCAGAATCAGGGAAAGACTTGTTGAAAGGCTAACTTGGTGATTGTAGGAGGTCTTTGTCTAGGTCTAAAGGGTCTTGGATTGTCTCATCTTGATTTGAATCTATGAGTGGAAGAGTTTGACTAGGTTTTCCCCTGTATAAGGGTTTTATCTGGTGCGCCTATATCTGGTGTCATTGATCTTCACGTTTTGATTTGATAATTGCTTGATGAAAAGAAGATAAAAGAACATAAAGAAAGTTAATAAGACTACAAGAATATCACAAGTAATTATCAACATAAGAGAATCTTTCTATCTTTCTGATTTTCTAACATGGTATCAGAGCTAAGTTAAAGCAGGAAAGAAAAAGACAACTTGAAGTTCTATTGAAAGGGCCAAAGAAAAAGGATTATATAAGAAGAGGAAGGCCTACTATCTATATCAAGAAAAGAAGACATGACAATGAATATTGAAAATAAGTTAGAAGGAGCCTCCAACTAAAGGGCATGGAAGAAGAGGATAAATCTCATCCTTGCTAAGCACAAAGTATTGGATTTTGTTCTAGGAAAAGTTGCGAAATCAATAGATGGTGCAGGAAAGGAAAAGTACAGGGAAACAAACATCTTGGCCATGAATCTAATAGTAGATGGAGTAAAAGACAATATAATCCCCTACATATCTAACATAGATATTGCTCAAGAGATGTATGAAGCTCTCTCCAAACTATTCACCATCAAGAACATTGGACAAAAGGCCAGTCTCAAGAATGAACTAAGAACAATGAAGAGGACAAAAGGTGATACTGTTTCTTCATATTTTGTTAGGATCTCCCAAATAAGAGATGAACTACAAGCCATTGATGAAGCTATACCAGAAAAGAAACTTGTGATTGTTGCACTATTAGGTCTACCAAAATCATGGAGCTCTTTTGCATTAGGTATTAGTAGTTGGAAGGACACACCATCCTTTGAACAAATGTGGAATGCTTGCAGTCAAGAAGAAGCTCGCATCTCATTAGCAAATAATAAGAAGGAAGAAGATGAGGACAACACCTCCAATGCATACTTTGCTAATCACAAGAAGAAGGGAGGATATAAATTCAAAGGACCAAAGAAGAAAGTTGATCTATCAAAGATTGAATGCTACAATTGTCATAAGATGGGACATTACAAGAGTCAATGTCCTGAAAATCCAAGGAATAAAAAGAGAGAAAGAGAACATGCAAATGTTGTTGATGAAGCTCCACCAAAGAAGAACAAGATTGAAGAATCTGAAGTCAAAGACTTGTACTATTAAGTCTTTCCTTGCATATCCTTCTAAGACATTATTTTAAGTTTTGTAAAGTTTGTCTTTTATGTTTTGATCTAATATGTCTTGTTAGAAATTCTTGAATTGTTTTGATAAGTTATAGGTATCCCTTAGAAAGATTGGATTAAGAGGGAGCCTTCACCATTTTACCAAAAGATAAGTATATTGTTCTTTGTTTCCTCTTTCATGTTTGATTTCCTCCACACACCTAGATTTATTTGTATTGTATACTCATAATCCTTTCTTTGTATTTTCCTTGGTAGGAAAGCTTGCAGGATTACACAAAGTTTATGGATGAAACTTCAAGAAAAGACTTGTGTCATGAAATTAGGCTTGTTGCTAAAAGAAAGTCTACAAGGTTTGTTAAAGAACAACTCAAGCTATGTTTTGATTTAACTTGTTGCAGAAGAAGGTATGAATATTCTTCATTTTGAAATTTGCTTCATACTATTAACTCTCTTATGTCTAGGGTTTTGTATCATAAGAATTCTTGTTTGGGTGATTAACCTATAGATTGAATCTACCCTTATCATTCTATCTCTAGCTGTTTGCTCATTTTGGTGAAACCCTAACCTTTAGGGTTCACTATAAAACCTAAGCGTTTTGATGCTTAGGGTATACTAATGATGAAACTCTAATCTTCTTAGGGTTTATTGATAAAGTTTAGATCTCTTGTTGAAATCCTACTCTCTTAATGTTTAGGAATGTTATGGTAAAACCCTAGCCGTTTAGGGTTTGTTGTTGATGTCTAGAAACCCTAGTTTTTCTTAGGGTTTGATATATTAGGGATTATGACTAAACCCTTGTAATAGTCAATATAAAATCCTAGAAATGGATCTCTGGGTATATATGATTCTGTATAATTGAAACCCTATATTGGTCAAAATTATTATATATTTTGGAGTTTGATGTTTGTATCTAGGGTTTACGATAAAACCCTATTATGAGAATGATATAAGTCTCTAAGAAATAATAATGGAACCCTAGAGATGAAATGCTGGTATGCTAACTTGATTGTTGATATTCATGATTTAGTTTTTGAAATCTAGGGTTTGTAACAAAACCCTAGTAGAGATTGATATTCTAGGGCATGATAATGAAACCCTAGAAGTATAATGTTTTTGAATATTGATATGATTATGTTTTAATGATGAAATCTAGGGTTTATGACAAAACCCTAGTAAATGTTGCTACAAGAAGTCTAATGGATGAATTTCTTGATTGATAAAACCTAACTAGGTTTAGGTCTTGAATGTCTAAAATCTGATTTATTATGCTCCTATTATAATGACATGCTTCATGCTTTTGTACATATATATTTGTGTTTGGTTGTACTTGTTGTTAAAGGTTTACAGGTACATAGTCTTCAAGATGATGAAGATGCTTACCTCATATTTGATGATAATTTGATGACAATGTGAAGCATGATGGTAAGAGGGAGCTGTGAGAACTTCAATGACATGACCATGTTACCATGTGAAGGAATGATGAAGTTTTGGAAGGTCTAAATTCTCCGATGAATTGTTGATGCAAAAAGGAAGAGCCTGTGTGACTGGAAGAATAAGATAGTTGATGAACTTGTCCTCTAATTACTTGGATAAAGGAAAGTGTATGTCTCCCTAGTTGAGAGGGAGCTTGAAGAGAAGTGAACGACCTGATGAAAAGGCCATGAGGATGTTTGAAATCGGAGAATAGCTGAAGCAATATTGATGGTTATTCGTGATTGATAAAGTTGTGAACAAAACTTGGATGTTTTTGGAAGAAAGTGCTAAGGCTGAGTTTGGTGCTGTTGAAAAGTTGAAGAAGTAAAGCTTTCAAGTAGATGTGTTTGATATGATGATGATCTAAGCAACATCAAAATGATTAAGAACCCCAAAGGTTTGTGTTAAATATGTATAATGAAAGTTTATTACTAATTGGGGTTGTGTTTGTGCAGATCTCCATAAGAAGGTTGAATGTTTAAAGCATGCTTGGATTGATGGATATATCTGGTTTAATTGATAAGGAGAGATGAAGCATCTTGGGGCGACAAGATGCTTGGGAGGACATCTGGTCAACGTGTGATGATGTTTAGATCCCGAAGTAGGGAGGGTGGCGTTGGTCTTAGAGCTTTGAGCTTGGATGCATGCCTAGATCTCTGGGTTGGTGTTAGAGCTGAAGTCTGATGGTACCTATAGAGGCTAAAGCTTGGAACACACCTTAGTCCCACCCGATTAGATACCCTGGTTAGGTATCTAACCTGTAGCACTACGTGTGTTGTGACTCTTCATAGAGCACATCATTTTGAGATCTTCCATATACCTATGTATATATGTAATTATGAATACCTCCCTAGTTAAGAGGGAGTGTTGAAGAATGTAACTAGTGTTGGTCTTCATAATTGTATCTGTCAAAAGAGAAAATCATTGAAGCATGGGTTTCATGCTCTTTCATTTATTTTCTAGGCCATAGCCTCCATTGAAGGCTTCTAGGTTTTGTCAAGTGTCAAAAGAGTCATTGTCACATTTATTAGACCCTTCTTGGGCTTTTGTATCATGTAAAGATTTTTTTTTAGGTAAACTAAGTTATTTAGGCCTCCTCCACCAAGTCGGCCTCAACCTAGACAAGTCGGCCTCAACCTAGACAATTCGACCTCATGGAAGTAGTATAAATAGAGGGAGCTCGAATCACGTGGAAGCACACACAATCTTATGTTCGATCTCAAGAAGAAATTCGCGATTAGAGGGATTTGGGTGCGATTGCAGGAATTCACGATTACAAGAATTCAGGTACAATTGTAGGAATTCACGATTACAGGAATTCGGGTATGATTGTAGGAATTCACGATTACATGAATTCAAGTACAATTGCAGGAATTCACGATTACAAAAATTTGGGTACGATTGTAGGAATTCACGATTACATGAATTCAGGTGCGATTGTAGGAATCCACGATTACATGAATTTAGGTACAATTGCAGGAATTTGCGATTAAAGGATTTCAGGTACAATTGCAGGAATTCACGATTACAATAATTCAGGTATGATTGCAGGAATTCGCGATTACAGGAATCCGTGTATGATTGCAGGAATTAGCGATTATAGGAATTCTCGTATAATTGTAGGAGATCAAAGTTGCAGGTTGAAGCTGGTTGATGTAGAATCAAGGAAAGACTTGTTGAAGGGTTGACTTGGTGATTGGAGGAGGTCTTTGTCTAGGTCTAAAGGGTCTTGGATTGTCTCATCTTGATTTGAATATATTAGTGGAAAAGTTTCACTGGGTTTTCCCTTGTATAGGGGTTTTAGCCCTTGCTGAGTGCCTATATCTGGTGTCATTGATATTCATGTTTTGATTTGATGATTGCTTGGTGAAAAGAAGATAAAAGAAGAACATAGATAAAGTTAATAAGACTACAAGAATATCACAAGTAATAATCAACATAAGAGAATCTTTCTGCCTTTCTGATTTTCTAACATTGTGATGCAATTCAATCAAGGAATTTGATTTGCTACTTACGTGGAAAAAGAAGTGTGAGAAAGATTAATGAAGAGAAGAAAATTTTTCGATTTTACCCTAGGAGAGGGGTTTTGCCCTAGCTGAGAGCCTACATACTGTGTCACTTGTTGTCTTGATCTTCATGCTTTTGTTTTTGATAGTTACTTGATGATAAGAAGATAAAGGAAGAAATAAAAGAAGCTAATAAGAATTCAAATATATCACAAATAATTATCGAAATAAGAAAATCTTTCTGCCTTTCTAACATGGTATTAGAGCTAAGGTGAAGTAGAAGGAAAAAGGCATCTTAAAGATCTTTGACTCTCATAAGCTTTTGAACGATTCTATTTGCAAGGAAGAAAAAAGAAATGTTGGTAAAGGATCAAATAGAAGTCCTGGTCTATTATAAGCTAAGATTTATTAAAGGCTACAAGCCTACAAGGAGATCTAGACCTCATGGCATCATTGTAAACCAGAGACCGAAGCCCTGATCACTTCTCTAGGAGGCCAAAGACTCGTGGAGACAGAAAAACACATTTGTTGACAACCTCTTTACCTTTTACGGTGATTTGAGGAGCAAAGCTATAAACCTAGTCAAGGCTGAAGGTTTTGTAAGGTAGACCAAAGTTTGTAACCACATCTAAAAGGGATCAGACTAAGGTTTCAAAGACTTGGAAGTAGTCTTACATGGCCAACATAAGAAGAAGGAGTAGTCTTACAAGGAGAAGGATCAATTTCACAATAGCTTGAAGCATGTCAAGTCCACGTTAAAGGCTAAAACTAAAAACAATGACCTCGAGAAACCATAGTCTAAGAAGTCTATATTGGAGAGTTGAATTGTCTAAGTAATTGCTGGAGTATAGCTGCTTTATGAGAAGAACCAACCGAGAATAATTATGAAAGATTATAAGCCTATTCTGGTGCCCTAACCAAGATCAAAATTTTTGTTCGTACCTTAGGAGGACCAAGCCCCAATTAGGCTTGAAACTTTGGTCAAAATATATTGAAGCAATCTTGTGGATAGGAGCCAAAAACTTCTTATTGGTCAGCACAATGATTGGAGGTTTTTGAGGACGCATTGGAATTAATGTGTTGCATTTTTGGAGCCCTAATCAAAGAATTAAATTCCTCAGATAGGCACTCAAGTCTTTGGTGATCTAGAGCATCAGATTGGTCATCAAAATATTATCTTCAATAATTACCTTTAAAGACAATCCTTAACCTCGACATCTTTGGAGTGTTCATTCTTGAAAGCAACAAGAAGATCATGGCATCTTGAAGAAACTGTTGCAGCAGACTTCTTGTAATCTTAGAGGACCAAGGTATGTGGTCCTTGAGGTACGTTTAATTGTTTTTATTTATATAAGGTCTAACTCAAATTGGTAAGGGTTTTCAGATTTCCTTCTTGAATCTAGGGTTTGTAGTCTTCATATTGTTGAAGGTGTTGGCATCTAAGTTTTTGTAAACCCTAGTTGGTATATGGAAACCCTAGTCATAAGAAAAACCCTAACCCTATTCTATTCTCTTATGGAATCCCTAGATTTTGGTCTCTAGGGTTTGTAGGGAGTCTAGGATGTAAGGGAAAACCCTAGTAAGGGTAGAGTTGGATATGAAGATCAAACCGTAGGATTGGTGTTTACAAAGGTAATATCAAAAGTCTTAGGTTTTGAATTTGAAATCTCTAGAAATTCTCCCTCTAAAGTATCCCTTGATTGTCAAAATCATAATCATGCTCTTTTTCTTGTATATTTTGCTTGGTAGTACTTGTCAATGAATGTTGCAGATACTTATTGAAGGAAACAAAATGATATGTTGATCTTATGAATAGAGGGAATGGTAACTTGGTAATCAAGTTGGATCCTTGGGCACTCTGATAAAAGTAGACTCATATGGAGATGGACCATGAAGATGTTGACACTTTCTTGATAAGAGGGAGCCCTTCAAGAGGAGCCCTTTCAAAGTTTGTAGAAGAAGCAACTCAAAGTATGTGTAAAATTCTAAGATTTGTAGCAGGTCCCCATCATAT
Source organism: Pinus tabuliformis (assembly GCA_031772625.1). Classification (NCBI taxonomy): domain Eukaryota; kingdom Viridiplantae; phylum Streptophyta; class Pinopsida; order Pinales; family Pinaceae; genus Pinus; species Pinus tabuliformis. The sequence continues at coordinate 993,276,997 of CM062812.1, read as the reverse complement.
GAGTAGGTGCAATCATTTTGTCTTTAAAATCGATTTATGGTAATGACTCTCTCATCTCTAGCGTTTTGCTATAGAAACATGAAAATTTATATGTTGTTTGGGTGTTTGAATTATAAATTAAATCAACCCTTATCTTTCATGAAACCCTAGCTTTTTAGGGTTTGGTGATGACTAGGGTTTATGACAAAACCCTAGTAGAAGTTGATATAAGATCCTAGGGCATGAAAGTGAAACCCTAGGTGTAAATGCTTCTGCTATGGTTGAAACCAATGTTGAAAATACCGTTATCGGCAAAATATCGATGAGGGTCCTGAAAACATCTTATCGACAATATCAGCGAAAATATCGACAAACATAAAAAGTGCATAATATATTCATTTTTTTCTTCTTCAGATTTTAAAACATATAAAGCAATAACAACATGAAATAAACACATTGGCACATTGGTACTTTGATAAAAGTAGACTCATATGGAGATGGACCATGAAGATGTGGACACTTTCTTGATAAGAGGGAGCCCTTTCAAAGTTTGTAGAAGAAGCAACTCAAGGTATGTGTAAAATTCTAAGATTTGTAGCAGGTCCCCATCATATGAGCAGGTATGATCATTTTGTCTTTAAAATCTATTTATGGTAATGACTCTCTCATCTCTAGCGTTTTGCTATAGAAACATGAAAATTTATATGTTGTTTGGGTGTTTTAATTATAGATTAAATCAACCCTTATCTTTCATGAAACACTAGCTTTTTAGGGTTTGGTGATGACTAGGGTTTTATGACAAAACCCTAGTAGAAGTTGATATAAGATCCTAGGGCATGAAAGTGAAACCCTAGGTGTAAATGCTTCTGCTATGGTTGAAACCAATGTTGAAACTACCGTTATCAGCAAAATATCGATGAGGGTCCTGAAAACATCTTATCGACAATATCGATGAAAATATCGGCAAACATAAAAAATGCATAATATATTCGTTTTTTTCTTCTTCAGATTTTAAAACATATAAAGAAATAACAACATGAAATAAACACATTAGCACATAAATATGAAGAAAGCACTGATATATATGATGTAGTGGATATAAAATAAAAATGATACATCAAAGGCGATACCAAACATTGTTGATCCCTGATAATTGTCCAATCAAAGACTCAAATGTGGAGAACCAATACAAAATAACATCACATATATAAAAGTATCTCATCATCATGAGTTATATGTAGCAAAACAAATAAAACTAGCGACTAGCTATCTGAGATCAGTGCCCTATCCCCCTTTTACAAGAAAACATGATGGGCTGTTTGCTAGGCCTCCCTCTAGCAATAGAAGGCCTGACCCTACACCTAATGTCAAATAATGATTGCTAGGGATGGAGTTGTGCCCTCCTATATCTATAGCAGATGGTGTTGAAGTTGATGCTCCCACAGTCTCCTCGTCCTCCTCTTCCTCTTGCTCCTCATGTTGCTCCTCCCAGAGTCCTCCCCTTGTTGCCCCTATTCTAATGGTTCCTCTAACCATGTAGGTGACTCCTCCAAGATGGACACCTCAGACTCCACCCTCCACTAAGACAATACATCAATATTGTCTAAGGAAATGGCATCTAGATCCATTGGTTTTTCTATTTGCTTCACATGAAGTTGGAGATTGTAATGCACATACACTAAATCATTGAGGTGTGAGAACCCCAACTTGTAAGAGTGTGAAAAAAACTAATGTCTTGACTATTGACAATTGAGGGTCATAAATTAAAATTATAATAAATGTAATTGCTCAACTGAAGGTTGAAGCTCAAAGTTATACTTCTTGTGCTTTTTTGAGTGTATTTCTCAAATACACTCAAATTGCGCTCACACCCTGAAGAACTACATGTTTCACTCGGGGTTCTTATGGCCAATTTCTGCAAATTTGGATCCCGTGCACCATAGCTTCGAAAAGAAATATCTATAACAAAATAAAGAAATAAAAAAGTAAAAAAGTTAAAACATAATTAAACTTTCAAATAAAACATAATTGAATTTTAAAAATCTAGAATTACAAATAAGTAAATTCTAAATTGAAAATTTCGATGAGTCATGACTTGTCACTTACCTGGCATGAAGAGGTTCCTTTCCCTAATAGCATCATCAAATCCAAATAGGCTAGCACAATCACGATAAAACTGTTTCTTGTGATTGATTTTGCTATGAAGCTCAGGATCAGGTACCATCCTATGAATACAGGAATGGAGCCCTTCCATCACCTCGCCATCAAAATCAAAGCTACATTTGTATGAAAATGCGGGGTTGAGGAAGTGTGTCGCTGAATGAATGGGTCGATGAAGCATCCATGTCCATTGACTATCAATCACATCCTATAACATCATCTGTCTATTAGCCCAACAAAACTCTTGTCCGCATAATAAGCTTGAATGACCTCCTTGGCCCTATCCATGGCCTCATACAAATAAGCCATTGGATGCTTGTCCCCATCTACCGATCTTAGAACCTTTACTATAGGTTCACTAACTGAGCACACTTCTTCTACTCCCTGCCAAAATGTGTTAGTGTACACCATTCTTGCAATGGCTCTCCCATCCTGTCTCCTGTTGTATCTACAATCACGCCACTCATAAAAAACAAACATTTGCTTCAACTCAAACTAGCATCGAAGCAAAGACCAAAGAGTAATAAAGTTGGTGGCAAAATGTGTGATTGCAGGATGTTGAAACTCCTTGTTTCTAGTGTATATTTTGATGAGGCTAAGAACAAAAGCATGGTTATATATAAACTTGGGGATGCTCCTAGCCATATCAATCACCTTCCTGGTGAAGGAGAGTTTCTCCATATCCTCAAGAAGCAAACCGATACAATGTGCTGCACATGGAGTCCAGAAAAATGGGTCGATGAAGCATCCCTGTCCATCGACTATCAATCACATCCTATAACATCATTTGTCTATTAGCCCAACAAAACCCTTGTCTGCATAATAAGCTCGAATGGCCTCCTTGGCCCTATCCATGGCCTCATGCCATTGGATGCTTGTCCCCATCTACCGATCTCAGAACCTTTACTATAGGTTCACTAACTGAGCACACTTCTTCTACTCCCTGCCAAAATGTGTCAGTGTACACCATTCTTGCAATGGCTCTCCCATCTTGTCTCCTACTGTATCTACAATCACGCTACTCATTAGAAATAAACATTTGCTTCAACTCAAACTAGCATCGAAGCAAAGACTAAAGAGTAATAAAGTTGGTGGCAAAATGTGTGATTGCAGGACGTTGCAACTGCTTGTTTCTAGTGTATATCCTGATGAGGCTAAGAACAAAAGCATGGTTATATATAAACTTGGGGATGCTCCTAGCCATGTCAATCACCTCCTTGATGAAGGAGAGTTTCTCCATATCCTCAAGAAGCAAACCGATACAATGTGCTGCACATGGATTCCAGAACAATGTGCGGTTCCTCTCCATAAGCATCCTGCCAGAAAACACATAATTAGTTGCATTATTTGTTATGACTTGCACCACATCCTACACACCAATCTCTTGGATGAACCCATCTAACAACTCACATATCAATGTTGCATCTTTTATATGTGTTGATGCATCCACTCATTTAATAAACATGGTACCTTTAGGAAAATGTAGCAAGAAATTTAGAAGGGTTCTAACCTTCCTATCTGCCCAACCATCAGACATCACTGTGCATCTAGACACCTCCCATCTCTGTTTCAACTCTGCCAATCTAGAGTTGATGTCTTGCTTTTCTGGTTGAAGGATTGGCCCCTACAACTCCTCATATGGAGCACTTTTGTACCTTGGTCCGACAATAGCAATAGCATCACACAATGGCTACCAAAATGGATTGGTTTTAGTGATGCTGAGAGGTAAGTCGCTCTAGAAAAGGCACCTCCCCATAACTCTATTTGCTTCTTGCTTCTCCTTTTTTTTAACAACTGATTTTATGGAAGGTTGTGCTCCATGTTCGGTTCGTGGAACAAAAAAAGATGACCTCCCACTCCCAGTAACATTAGAACTAGCAAGTGACGTTGTGGAGCCCCTCCTACTACCCTTAGCCTCAAAATTGGAAGAATATGTCCCAAAAGATATACCTGCACGTTTAGCCTTGTTTCTTTCTACCTCCTCTTTCTTTCTATCTTTTTCCTCAATTGCTTGAAGATCTTTTTGTATAAGATCCACACTAGATTCCATACAAAGCCCAACTTCATGTCCAGGGAGTCTAGCCAGATGGTATTTCAATCTCATAATCCCTCCCGTCATCTTGTCCTCACGCAATTTGCATGTTAGATATGCCCAATTTGTCCCACCATTAGGTTCCCCATACTCCCAAAGTGGGTCCAAGGCTAAGTCACAAGACACGTCCTCCAAGGTCCCGTGTCCCGTATTTTACATGTCGGACACGAAAACGGCCTTAAAACGTGTCGAAAACGTTTTTCATCGTGTCCTATAAAATGTAAAATGTATTCGTTGGTTTTCGTCATGTCCTGAATATGGAGAACGCGTATTCCATTGATAGAAAATGTTGCCTGCATAAGCTGCAATTTTTTTTGAAAGAAACAAATAATTTTTGAGTGGGGCAGCTTAATGATCAAGTCTAGGCCCTAGTATTGATATGCTATTCATGGTAATGTTAAATTCTTAAAGTAAAAGTTACATTCTCCTTAATCTTCATTTTCATCCTTTTACTTAAATTTTTAACATCACCATGAAATGACTGAGGATGTTTGAGAGTGGTTCCGGCCTCATGGGATTTCATATGGAGAAAGTAGAATTTTAGATTTCATTCAAAATGCAGCAGACTTATCAGTTTTTCAGGATTTCAGGAGTGGGAGATTGTAATGTTTCCAGGTGACACCACCTGCCCGGGCTACCCTTGCCACCAGTGGAGGACGTGGTCTACCTCCTATAGTTCCTACTTCTAGTTCTTCAGCTTCTAGAGCATAGCAAACTCCACTGCCAACTCCACCAGCACCAACATCTACATCTAGAGGGAAAGGGAATGCTGTGGCATTTTCTTGCAATAGGGGCAGAGGAAATCAATAGGATTAGACTTTAGTTATTTTCTTATGTGCTTGTAAGTTCTACATGAACAATGAACATTGAATATTCAAGAATCAAGACCAAGCATATCACATTCTAATTTCTAAATAGTAAATTTTGATTCTATTTATTTTTTTAGAGTGAACTATGAACTTTGAGAAGTAATTATATTTTAATTTGATTAGATAAGCTGCAACCTTAAATTTAATATGGATAAAAAACTATATATATATATATATATATATATATATATATATATATATATATATTATTAAATATATATAAAACGTGTCCCTCGTGTCCTGTTTCCAGGTCTGCGTTTCGTATTGAATACTCGTATTTACGTGTCATCCGTGTCTCGTGTCCTCGTGTCATGTGACTTAGATCCAAGGGCTTTGGCATATTTGTAGTGGATTAATTCAAACCTAGGGTAACTCAAATTTATTTTTCTAATTGTTAATTATTTTAACAATTTATTTTCTACGACAAATATAAAATTAAATCACATTGCAACCTTCACAAATAAAATACTACGGAAATAATAGTGCTGGAAACGGAGAAAATTCTAACACACACATAATAAAATTGACACTGTTATTTATGGACAAATGTCCTCGAAAAACCCAACTTGGGAAAACCGGTGCAATAGTGAGGGTTTTTATTATTATGCGGCAGTGAAAATCTGGATGCACAAACTAGCAATCCACTATAGGAGAAACTAGCTACAAAATTAGTGAGACAAATTTTGTCTCACCCGACATTGATCCAGCTCTAAAATTGGCTCTGAATGGGCTCCACGAAACCCCTTTGTCAGCCTATGCATCAAGCTTGCGCAACCACTGGTATGCTCTGACTGGAACTGCAACTGATCAAGTTGTCTGCGCATTCCAACCTCTTAGAATGACTCACTGGTCCCTTCCGAAAATCTTCCTAGCCTCCAACAACTAAATCGACCCTCTATCTGGCCAAATCAAACTCTGCCTTTGAAGTTTTTGCGCTTCCTCTGCATAGCCTCACTGAGGAAACTCGGCCCTCCTGTAGCTGACTCAACTGATTTGGAAAATCTCCTCCAGACTCACTGTCCCTGCCTCTCACTCACTGCTTCAATCTCTAGTTCTCTGACAATTGACTGCTGCTACTCTGGAAATCGATCTGCCAAGGAAATCGAACTTCTGGTGTTCTGGTGTGTCTTCTCCAAGTGCCCATCGACTTCCTCTTATAATCCACTATTGGAGCACCAACGACCAAGATTAAATCTTAATAAATGGCTAGGATCATCTTGGAGTCGATCTGTGTTAGTTTTTAGATGATTCACACCTTCACTTCATTAATTCTAATTAATTCACCATATTCTCTAAGTTTAAACTTAGGAAATATTTAAAAACTGGTTAATAATCTAATTAAGCCATCTCTAGGTGGAATTTCCAGAAATGATTTTTGGGTTTTGGAGATATCATGTATTCTAGTCTCTCCACCAAATTTTGTGGCTAGAACACATCCAATGCTATAGAAACTAACACTCCTTCTTAGTGAGGACTGTGTTTTCTCTCTAGTGCTGCACATCCTGCCACAACACCCTGTATCTGCATCACCTTTGTCACACTGTTGATGTCTGGCTATTGCCGCCCACCAATTACTATGCAACTCTGATGCTGCATTTGTGTTGTTGCTGACACTGCCATACTACTGCCAACTATGCATTTGCACTGCAACTCCCTCTCATCTATAGCTACTGCAACTGCAACTACTGCAATTGAGAAGCACCCAAAATACTGAATCATCTGTGTTCAGTATGATGCATCTGTCTCCTGAGTCTCTGACTGCTACTAGCATCTGCACCGTCACTGAGGAATCTGCGTTGTTGCTAACTCTGCACTGAGCCACTTGCTTTGCTGTCAACATTGCACTGTGCTCCTCAGCATCTGATTGCTACTAATCTACAACTGTCACTCTGGTACTCATTACATCAACTGCCACTGATCCATCCTGCTACTGAATTGTTATGAAACTAGCTCACAAAAAAGATAGAAAAGATAGATAAACGCCTTAGTAATAAGCCTCTTCGAGGGGGCAACCTCCTTTACATTACACAAATGAACAATTCTTGGGTGATACAAATGACAAGACCTCCTTTCTATGTATAGGAGTCTAAGGGGTCATAATGTAATCAAAGCCGACATAACAATAATAATGTAAGGCACAATAATTACAATAGTGGGCTTCTATGGGGCACAATAATAACAATATGGGGACTACATGGGCACAACAATATAATAAGGGGGTTGTACTAATAACAATAAGGGGTTACACTAGTAGTATAGGGACCTAACATGCCCCTCTCCTTCAAAAAGTGTTGTCCTCAATGCTTGAGTAGTTCTTGATGCTTCTGTATAAAATTCTTGTCCTCCCATGTGGAATCTTCAGTGGGTAAGTTCTTCCACTTGATGAGATACTCTGAAATTGATTGATTTCGTAGCTGTCGGGTTCTTGTTTCTGTGACTGCTCCAGGCTCCAATATGATTTTTCCTTCCTCGTTAAGTTCTGGCAATATTGTTTGAACTGGGATCTTCTACAACTTTTGAATGAGTGGCCACACTTCTTCGTCCTTCTTCCATTCATCCCTTGCTTCGTTTATCCAATCTGGTTGGATAATAGAAATAGCACAAAATAATGCTTCCACATCCTCATCCTTTCTTAAAAGTGCATCTGCAACAACATTTTGCTTCCCTTTTTTGTAGATGATTTCAAAGTCATAACCCAACATATTTGTGACCCATTTTTTATGTTCTTCTAAAGATTATCTTTGTTCTAAAAGGTATTTAAGACTATCATGATCCATTTTTACCTTGAAGTGTCTTCCCATTAGGTAAGGTTGGCATTTCTTAAGTGCATGTAGTGTTGCCAACATTTCCTTCTCATAAATAACTTTCTTGAGATGTAGCTGTAAAAATACCCAATCGCCTACATCAAAACTTCTTTCACTGCGATGTTGATCTGCCCATTGTTTCATTTGATTTTGCACCAAAGTGGCGTTATCCTTTAAAAGTTGGAGAACTTGTTGTTGATGCTCGATGTGTTCTTTCACTGCTTGAATCTTTTTCTTCCTGATATGTCCTTCTATATTGAGAGTTTGAGGAGTCATAATTCTTCCAACGCATTACAAGATATGGTTGGATTCATTTCTTGATGCTCGATGTGATCTTTCACTTCTTGAACATTTTTCTTCTTGATATGTCCTTCTATCTTGATAGTTCGAGGAGTGATAATTCGGCCAATGCATTACAAGATATGGTCGGATTCATTTCTTCTTTCTCGATGTGATCTTCACTTCTTGAATTTTTTTCTTCTTGATATGTTCTTCTATCTTGCGAGTTTGAGGAGTGGTAATTCTTGCTAATGCTTTACAAGATATGGTCGGATTCATTTCTTCTTTCTCTGGGGTTGGTTCTTGGTGTATATTCTCTTCTTTTGATGTTTCTTCGTCCTCTTCATAATCTATGTAAAATAATTTCTTCTCAGCACACTTATGACCTTTAGTGTATTTGTTATCACAATTGTAACAAAGCCCTTTTTCTATTTTTTGTTCCAATTGTTGTCGTGTAAACCTTGTAGATTGTGGAAGGCTAGGAGAAAAAACACTTCCATAATTATAGTCGTGAGTGGTGGGATTCCTTGTTTCCATAATTTCTCTTTCAATTTTTCTTGCCAACTGAATGCCTTCTCCAATGAATCAGGTTCCCAAAGACGAATCTCATGTTGAATGCTATCCTTTAAGTCCCTATGAAGACATCAATCCTTTGCTTTTCTGGAATATCATTTACCCTTATATTCAATTTTTGAAAGTCCTCAATGTGCTCTACCATTAAACCCTTTTGTTCGAGATTTATCAATTGGCTAAAGAAGGTGTTACTCTTTGTAACCTCCTAATGTGCTATCATTTCTTCTGTGAAAATTGACCAAGTGACAAGTGCTTTACGAGAACAAAGCCCTTTATACCATAAAAATTGATTTGGTTCTAAATATAAAGATGCAATATGTACCTTTTGTAACAGTTGAACCTCATGTAGATCAAAATATTTCTCCATCTGTAGTATCCAATTTACTAGATCCTTGCCATCAAACTTCCTCATATCACCTTTTCTTGATTTTAGGAGCTTGATCTTGAAACGACTGTAACTCAGTAATTTCAGATCTCCAAGTTCTAAAATTGCATCCTGCAGTAGCCCTCTGAGTCCTCTTTCTAACCCCGCAAGTCTGATCAGAATTTGATTCTCCAAGAAAGAGTTATGCCCAATCTCCTAAGATGACCTGATTATATAATGTTTCAGTAGAGCGAACTTGTACGACGTGCCACGTGTCACTTTTTGACCTTCGGATCTAAAAATATACACAGAAAACTACAGTCTGTCCTCTTTCTGTAACTTCTTACGAAATTTCAATTTGTTGCTCAGAGAGAAAGTTATGACAATTTTCCCAAGGTCACCTGTTTAGAATGTAATTCAGGAGTCTGCAAAAACCCTAACTTCCTCAGATTATATCTCCGAAAATATAGCGAGAAAAGATTTGAGATTCGGACCCGAGCTTCACCAATATTTTGGCTCAAATGGGTTTTAATTTTAGAGTCTGAACCTTTGTAGAAACAATATTATAGCGAAAATTCCACGATGACCTGTTTGAGATGAAATTCTGGAGCTTGCAAAAACCCTAACTTCCTTAGATCATATCTCCGAAAATATAGCGAGACAAGATCTAAAATTCAGACCCGAGGTTCAGACCGATCTCTTCTCAAATGGTTTTTTTTTTAGCTTCTGAAACTTCGTAGCGAAAAAGTTATAGCGAAAATGCCACGATGACCTGTTTGGAGCAACAAAACCCTAGAATCCAAATCTCTGATACCAAATGTTATGAAACCAGCTCACAAAAAGATAGAAAAGATAGATAAATGCCTTAGAAATAAGCCTCTTCGAGGGGGCAACCTCTTTTACATTACACAAATGAACAATTCTTGGATGATACAAATGACAAGACCTCCTTTCCATATATAGGAGTCTAAGGGGTCATAATATAATCAGAGCCGACATAACAATAATAATGTAAGGGCACAATAATTACAATAGTGGGCTTCTATGGGGCACAATAATAACAATATGGGGACTACATGGGAACACCAATATAATAAGGGGGTTGTACTAATAACAGTAAGGGGTTACACTAGTAGTATAGGGACCAAACATGAATACTATGGGCCCCTCGTAGCTAGTTAATGATCCACGAGGTGGATTGCTCGAGGACCCTACCCAAACTCTGTATCTCTCTGGGGCTACAACTCCAAGTCACCCCACCTCACTCCTGGAGGTATGGTTGCCATCATCGCGAAGTCTTCCTCCAACCTAGAGGATAACCTATCTATCTCAGCATGTGCTGCTGCCTGGTCCTGTTTCTCCTCCTTGCCCTTCTTTTTGAGAGGACACTGGGTACTGTATTGGCCAAACTTGCCACACCTGAAGCACTTGACCTTGTGTAGGTCCTTCTTCTTCCTTCTCTGTTCCCACTGTCCCTAATTGGGACCTTTTGATGCGAGGGGCACATTCTCCTCCTCCTTCACCACCTTCGATCCACTGCTACTGCTGCCATTGATGGAGCTCTTTAACAGAGCTCGCCTCAACTCCTCCTGTTGCAAGTCTGACCACATCATGTCCCATTCTGGTAGCTTGTCTTTGTCCAATATACTTTGGACAAAAACTTGCCACTCCTTAGAGACATTGTTTAGTGCCAATCTCACTAGCTCTGTTGGTTGAGGCGCTACCCCAAAAACTGCAAGTTGGTCTCAGACCTCCTGAATCCTAGTGAGGAAGGGATCTATTCTTTCCCCTTCTACATCTTGATGCATCTAAGCTTTTCTTCTAGGAACATCTTCTGCTGCTCGGAAGTGCCCTGATATAGTGTGGAGAGAGCATCCCCCATCTCTTTGGCAGTATCCTTGCTAGTTATGTGTGAGACTATATGGTCCCAGACTCCATCCAAGATCAATTGCTTCGCCTCCGCCATTTCCTTCCTATATTCTTTTAGCTGATCCACATCCTGGGCAACTACCATAACACTGTCTATGTAGAGCTTCAAGCCATATTCTTCCAACATGAAGGACATCCTGGCCTTCCAGATGACATGGTTGGAGGAACCCTCCAACCTATCTTGACCTCTGAGCCCTGTTGTGGCCATCTCAAAAACTGTTGAAAACTCCCTCTTTCCTTCTGCTTGGCTACTGCTCTACTACTCGCACTCCCTTCTAGAATTCATAGATTTGTTAGCTGCTACTGCCAATCTGCTTGGAAAAAATCGAACTTCTGAGACTCGAAGTTCCGTTAGAGGAATTTTCCCTCTGTTGCGTGTTCTTTTCTCTTCCACCCGACGTTGGTTTTACTACTGCAAACTACTACAAAACCCTCTGCGTCCAACCAAGGAATCTGCTTAGCAAAAATCAGAGTTGCTACTGCTCCCTCTGACTGTTGGATTACAGTCTCGGGCAAATTGAATTTTTTTGCCAATCCTGCACTGAAAAATCGAACTCTTGCCCTAGCAATTCGACCTACCTGTTTGAGCACTGCGCTGCTTCTAAGCATTTCGGCTTGCTTCTCCTTCTGAGCAATGAAATTCTTTCCTCTACTTCTAAGCTTCCCGGCTGATCACTCATGCTCTGATACCATGTGAAAATTCCAAAACTGAAATCCTATTGTAGCAATTGGAATTTATTTTTCTAATTGTTAATTATTTTAACAATTTATCTGCTACGACAAATATCAAATAAATCACACTGCAACCTTCACAAATAAAATATTGCGGAAATAATAGCGCTAGAAATAGAGAAAATTCTAGCACACACACATTAAAATTGACACCATTATTTTTGGACAAATGTCCCTGGAAAAACCCAACTTGGGAAAACTGGTGCAACAGTGAGGGTTTTTATTATTATGCAGCAGTGAGAATCTGAGTACAATCTAGATGCACAAATTGGCAATCCACTACAGGAGAATCTAGCCACAAAATTAGTGAGACAAATTTTGTCTCAGCTGACACTGATCCAACTTCGAAACTGGCTCTGATGGGCTCCACGAAATCCCTATATCAGCCTCTGCATCAAGTCTGCACAACAACCACTGGTACGCTATGCCTGGAACTGCAACTGATCAAGTCTTCTGCCCAATCTAACCTCTGAGAATGACTCGTTGGTCCCTTTGGCCAAATCAAACTCTGCCTCTGAAGCTTCTGCACAACCTCACTAACGAAACTCGACCCTCCTGTAGTTGACTCTCGGGATCTAGAAAATATCCACCGGACTCACTATCCCTGCCCCTCACTCACTGCTTTGATTTTTGGCTCTCTGACAACTGATTGCTGCTACTTTGGAAATTGATCTGCCAAGGAAATCAAACTTCTGGTGATCTGGTGTGTCTTCTCCAAGTGCCCATTGAATTCCTCTTATAATCCACTGTTGGAGCACCAATGGCCAAGATTAAATCTTAATCAATGGCTAGGATCATCTTAGAGTCAATCTGTGTGAGTTTCTAGATGATTCCCATCTTGACTTAATTAATTATGATTAATTAAAAACTGGTTAATAATCTAATTAAGCCATCTCTAGGAGGAATTTCCAGAAATAATTTCTGGGTTTTGGAGATCTCATGTGTTCTAGCCTCCACCAAATTTCGTGGCTAGAACACATCAGATGCAACAAAAACTAATTTATTGTTCTCCTTGTAAAATGAAGTCATTTGATTTGTAGATTGAGACATAAAATATAGGCTACTTACTTGTCAAGTGAAGATGCTTCTTTGATGTTTATATCTTCAATTTGAGGCTTTCTTGATGATGTAGACAATTGAAGATTCCTTCTTGATGATGATTGCTTCTTTGATGACCTTCTTTCTTCAAGTATGCTGGAGATGAGTTCCTTTCTTCAATGAGAGGGAGATCACCTTGATTTCTTTGATGATGAAGTGTTTCTTCTTGCTTCCTTTGGATGTAGAAATGTAGAATGTGGAGACTTCAAGATGTTAAGTCCTTGAATGGAGGTGGGGTCTTTGAAGTCTTCTTCTTCTTCCAAGAGTTGTGATGATGTGATGGATAATCCTCGTTGATGCCTTTTTGTTGTCCTTGTTGATGTCCTTAATACTTCTTAGTTTTCCTGCATGATCTCCTTGTGCTCGGCTCTTGAGAAACTTTCGTCAATTGGGTGATCTTCTTCAAGCTTCCTCGTCTTATTGTAGTCAACTTCGCTTTGATACCATGTTGAGAAATCTAGGGGCAACTTAATTAGGTGATTTCTCTTACTTTGATAACTGTTTGTGATGTTCTTTTACTTAATTTGATATACTTGTAATTAACTTCTTTTTTCTCTTGATTATTATTGGGTTCTATTCATCAAACAACTACAAAAATTTGAAGATTAATGAGACAGGAGGACACAAAGTTTACGCTGCTAGACAGGGCCAAAACCTCTCCTATTGAGAGGAAAACCCACAAGAATTCTTCTCTTCTTATAGAATGTTCAGATGACGAATTCCAAGACCTATGACCCATGACAAAGACCCCTCCAAGTCCAAGTCAACCTCTCCTTTTGATTAGCTTGTCCTTCATAAAGTCAACCCAAGTTAAACTTATCTCAATGCTCCATATTTCGGCTTCACTTCAGAAATTCGATCACTGCTTTAGGTCTGCAATTTTCGGCCTGCCTGCAACTCCTGTAGTTTCGCATGTGTGGGTGCTTTTAGGGTAGAATTGTAACCCTATTTGCCTTTTCTTGGCAACTTGACTTGTAATATGATCTTCTTGGCACTTTATTTCGACTCCTTTGATGACTGTGATTTTCTCCAATAGGTGATGCCCTAGTCTCCTGGCACGTGTGATAAATTCAGCCCAAAAATAGTCCTAAAACTTCAATTTTTGCTTCTCCTTTGTTCTCCTTCTCTTTGCTAGGTATTAAGCTCCTTCTTCTTTCTTGATCGAATTACTTCTTAATTGAATGTATCTCTTCAAATGAGGTCGATGGTCTTCTTATATATGTAGGCCGAACAACCCTTTCATTGGGTCGACTTGTCACTTTGTAGGCCGACTTGTCTTTAGCTTAGGTTGACTTGTCTTGGAGGGACTTTGACACTTTTATGACTCAAATAAATGTCTTGACATGATACAATATGCCCTAATAGGGTTTTTACATGTGACTGACTCATTTGACTTCTTGAATCAAAAACCTAGAAGCACTCAATGAGTGCTTAACCTACAAAAATAAAATAACCTTGAGCATGAAACCCATACTTCAAAATAATAATATTAACATTAATTTTTGTCTTTTCATCAAATACATAAATTCATGATTATAATAGACATTATGAAGACCGAACCTAGTTACACATTTCAACAGGCTCAACCATAAAATGGCTCAAGGAGTTAACTGCAAAACATATGCCTGGCCACGTGTTTACCAAATACATCAAAAACCCTTTTTCCGGTAAAGTGAAGGATCTACATGCTCCGATTTTGATGTATCCACCTTCCCCTAGTTTGTGACTAGAGGTGTAGTCATGGGTTTGCAATATTGCATGCGAAACCTTCTTACAATCTTCAGGGCGTACTTGCCTTGCCCCAAGAAGATCTCGCCATCACCCTACCAAATCTCAAGCCCAAGGAAATAGTGCATCAGGTTGATATCCTTCATCTCAAACTTGCTTGCAAGATGTCTCTTATACTCTTGGATGAGCTTATCTGCACCCGTCAAAATCAAATCGTTGACATATAGAACCAGGATCAGTGGCTCACCTCCAACAACAATTTAGTAGAGGTTGGGGTTTGCTTCACTCTTGGTGAAGCCCAATCCCTGAAGGTAACTTTCTCTCCGAGCATATCATGCGCATGGAGCCTATTTGAGCCTATACAAAGGTTCTCTTGAGTCTGCAAATGTGAGTATCCTTGCTGCATGTCTCAAATCCCTCCGACTGCTCAATATAAATCTCTTCCTCAACAATCCCATTGAGGAACGTTGTTTTAACGCCCTTCTGGTGGATCCTCCACCCTATTTGCATCGTAATAGCTGCAATAGCCTTGACAGACGAATATCTGGCTACTGGGGCAAAGGTCCCATCGTATTGATCCCCTCTACTTGTGAGAATTTCTTTTCCATGAATCTTGCCTTGTAATTTTCGATGCTTCCATCAGCCCCATGCTTGATCTTGAAGACCTAGCAAAATCCCACGACAAATTTTCCTTCTGGCCTTGACACCACCTCCCAGAGATCATTCTTCGTCATGGAGGCATAATCCTCCACCATGGCATCTCTCCACATTTACTAAGTGGTTGCCTCTTGATAACTAGAAGGTTTGACATGCAACAATTTCGTCATAAGTGCCATGTATCTTGTGTACCTCTGTGGCTATCTCCTTTGTCTAAATTATGTACTAGGAGCACCAACTTGCTCTTATGCTTCCTGGATCAATTGATCTACCCATCTCGCTCACCTTCTCCCTGTGTTGGGAGTCACTACCTGAGTGGGCTCTACTCTCTCCTCTAACTATGTCCCCCTCGTCCTTATGTTGCTCGGCCTGCCCATCAACATGTACAACTGTACTCTGAGGTGCTGGTTGAGCCTCTTGCTTGGGAACCTATTGCTCCTTCTCCTGCATTGTAGCCTACTCATGCTCTCAAGACTTGCTCAAAGCCCTTCCCTCCTCAAACTTCACATCTCTCCTGATGATTATTTCTTGAGTGCTGATATATACACCTTGTATGCCTTGGATGTCTTGTTGTAGCCCACGAAGATGCCCTTCTCTATTGTGGGCTCCAACTTCTTCTTTTTCTCTACTAGTAGTTTGGTACATGGCAGTACACTGTTGGAAATACTGAGAGGGGGTGAATTAGTATTTCACTTTAATTAGTTAATTTTGAATCTTTAGAGCATTCAATAACATTAGCATCAGATCAAAACATAAATCAACAACACCATTCAACAATGCACAACATCAAAGACAATACATAAGAGATCTTTAGGTGGAAACCCTTTTGGGAGAAAAACCACCGAATGCTTTTAGTATAGGTCTTTAATAATTACATCAATGGGAAGCTCCAACTTCCAAGATTCTCCAGCCACAACTTGAAGGTGTGAAAATTCTATCACTGCAACAACTGATTTACTTTTCCTACTTTTTTCATCATAAATTATTCATGAAATTACTTCAACAAACATTAAAGTAAATACTGCTGCAGATATCAAACCGTAATACAGAAACAAACATATGCACACATTGACACAGTTATTTTGGACTAATGTGCCCGGAAAAACCCAATGTGGGAAAACCGGTGCAGCAAGGTAGGATTTTATTATTCAACAATTTTCTTGTACAACAGGGTGCCAAATTGGCTTACCCATAGATAGACAAACTTCAAGCACTTTTCTAAACCTAGCGTAGGCCCTACTGACCTCTGCGTCAGCTTACTGAGGCTCTATGCAGCCTCTTTGGGCCTCTGCGCCACTCCTGCAACGTCTGCGTGGATGACATAGGCCCTTTTGGCTCTGCGCAGTCTTTGCTGCCTCTGTGTGGCTTCCTCTAGCTCTGTGGCTGCCTCTTTTGTGCTGATCTCTCGTTTCTCTGTTCCGTACTTGCTACCTCCTAACTGCTCTCCAGACCACTAGTTCAATTTCTCAGCAAACCCCGCTCCAGAAATTGAATTGAGTGTTCTCCCTTAGTATATTTTCCAAGTGCCCCTCAAGCCTCCTCTTATACTTTTTCTGTTGACATCTCAACGGCCAAGATTAAGTCCCTAATCAACGGCTAAGATTAGATCTAGCTTGATCCATGTCTTTTGGACCATTCTAACACAGATTCATATTAATACACATTAATATTTTATTTTCCGTAAGTTTAGAATTAGGGACTCCACTAAAAATATTAATTATTTTAATATATTTTGATCTGTTTAGAATCTGCCCAAACCTTTCTGGGTATTGGAGATCTTATGTGCTCCAACCTCTCCACCAAATTTCGTGGCTAGAGCACATCAGATGCTACTCGAAATCAACACTCCCTCTTAGCGAGGACTGTGCTCTAGCAATACTCCTCACTAAGTATTACTCTGATCATCTGGCATCGGTACCTATGCTGATGCTAGGCCTTCCTACCCAACATCCTCTGCACTGTTGCCTTTTGTACTGTTGGCCATGACTTTGTTACTGCCACTGCTGCATCTGTACAACAGCTCCCTCTGCATTCGTGCTGCTGTTGGTCCTTTCTCCCAACACTGCATCCGCACCGCAACTTCCTCTGCATCTGTGCTGTTGTTGGTCCTTTCTCCCAACACTGCATCTGCAATGCAACTCCCTTTGCATCTGTGCTGTTGTTGGTCCTTTCTCCCAACACTGCATTTGCACTGCAACTCCCTCTTCATTCGTGTTGCTAACACACTACTTTTGAAAGGGGTTTTTCACCATCCCCATCTTTTCCTTGAGGTAGTCAAATTTTGACTTTCCAAGGGCCTTGGTGAAGATATCTGCCACTTGTTCTCCTGTAGGAGTGTAGCTCAACTGTACAGTGCCTCGTTGGACACAATCCCTGACAAAGTGACACCGGATATCAATATACTTTGACCTATCATGAAATACTGGATTCTGAGAGAGCTTGATGCAACTTTGATTATCACACATGATCCTGGTAGCCTCCATATTTCTTTTGAATAGGTTTACCAACAGTTTTCTAAGCCATATGGCCTCACACGAAGCTGTGCTTGCTGCCATATATTCTTCCTCAGACGAGCTCAGAGGCACGAACTTCTGTTTCTTGTTGATTTGGGGTAGCATCGGATGTGCTCTAACCACGAAATTTGGTGGAGAGGTTGGGGCACATGAGATCTCCAATATCCAAAAAGGGTTTGGGCAGATTTTAAACAGATTACGAGATATTAAAATAATTAATATTTTTAATGGAGTGCCTAAGTCTGAACTTAAGGAAAATAAAATATTAATGTGTATTAATATGGATTTGTGTTAGAATGGTCCAAAAGACATGGATCAAGCCAAATCTAATCTTAGCCATTGATTAGGGACTTAATCTCGGCTGTTGATGTGTCAATAGGAAAAGTATAAGAGGAGGCTTGAGGGTCACTTGGAGGACACACTAGAGTGATCATTCATTCTATTCTCTAGAGCGGGGTTTGCTAAGAGAGATATAATCAGTGATCGGGAGAGCAGCTGAGGGGCATTGAGTACAGAGAGACAGAAAGGCAGAGATAGTGTCGGGATAGTAGCAGAGCAGCCAGAGAGAGAGACGTAGGAGCAAGTAGTGCTCACGTAGGGCTATGCAGAGGCAGCTAAGTGCTGCGTAGAGCACCAGAGGGGGTAGCGTAGCTGATGCAGAGGCTCAGAGAGCTGACACAGGGTCTCCTGGGGCTGACGCAGGGTCTTCTAGGGCTGACGCAATGCCAGCGCTGGGCTAGGAGAGGCTGACACAGTGCTAGCGCTAGGCTAGGAGAGGCTGACGCAAACCAGATTGGGTAGACACCGGGGTTTCTGGGGCAGATTGGCGCTAAGTAGCTGTTGAAAGGATTATCCGGGGTTTCAACCAGTAGATTTGTCAAAAACTGAGAGGTATTACTGCTAAGGAAATTCTCTATTGGGTAGGCCAGTTTCGGCACCCAGATTGTACTCTGATATTGCTTAATAAGAAAACCCTCAGATAGTTGCACCGGTTTTCCCGCATTGGGTTTTTCCGAGGACATTAGTCCAAAAATAATGGTGTCATATGGTGTGTTTGTTCTTGTTTCTTTTAGTTGTTGATCTGTAATATGTTGAGCATGCACTAGTGTTTATTTTCAGTGTTTACATTGTAAATAACTTGTTAAGGAAAAATAACAAGTAGGTAGGAATAAATCAGATAAAATGCATGGAGGGTTTCTAACTAAGTAAACTTAGAAACTTCACCATGGTATCAGAGCGTGATTGTAGATCACAGGAGGACTAAGAGACATCAGCCGAGCGGAGCAATAACAGTAGAAAACAGCTGTCCCGAGGTGACAAACGCTATTTCTAGCAGCGCAGAAGCCAAGAAGTGTGACACAGAACCACGCAGAGGAAGCCGGGAGCTGCGTAGAGCCTTAGAGAGGCCAGCGTTGCTGACGCAGAGGGCCAGAGGGCTAACGCAGGGCATCCTGGGGTTGATGCAGACCCGTCCGGGGTGACCTAGGGCCAGCGTGAGGTAGAGAGGGGCTGACGCAGTTCACAGAGAGGCAGTTGTTGGGTCTAGAAGGGCCTGCAGGAATATTGTAGAGTGGAGCTGGTGAGGTAATGTAGTTAGAGCAGTACCTAACAGAGCAGGGCCAGAGGAGTTGTTACCGAGGGTTTCTAGCCGAGGAACCCGGATTAGCAGTGCAGTTGCACAAGACGATCAGAGTAGGGGGCATCTCGACAAGTGATAGAAGGATTTCCAGGAGAAAAATCAGGACTCAGAGGGAGTCCAGAAGAGAACTTCCAGACGGGAAGTGGAGACTTAGAGGAGTCGAACAAAGAACTTCCAGGAAGGAAGTAGAGGAGCATCATGGCACTACACGGGGTAAGAGACCAGGATAGACTAGGCGGAGCATCGAACTTCGCAATCTGGAAGGCCATAATCTTATCTGTGCTTGAAAGGAATCGTGCCAAGAACTTCGCCTTGAAGGTAATAGCTCTGCCAGTCAACCCCAGTGATAATGACAGGTACTAGGAGGCGATGGCGAGAGCCAAGTGCATTATCCTTGATGGGGTCAAGGATCATGTGGTACCACATATAGCCGAGAAGGAAACGACATTTGAAATGTGGGAGGCTCTCAAGAAGCTGTATCAACATACTTCTGTGCAGAGAAGAATGATGCTCGAGAATTAGATGAGGTCGTATCAGATGAAGAAGGGACAATCGATTGACACCTTACTCGAAGGACTAAATGAGATCTGAGACCAGTTGACTTCTATAGGAGCGACACCGGATCAGGAGCTGATGGTGAGGACAACCTTGAATGCTGTCTCAGAAGACTGGGAAGTATTTATACAAAGTATACTGGGCAAAGGGACACTTCCACCTTGGGACGAGATGTGGGCAGCTCTTCGCCAAGAAGAGATCAGATGGAAATCGAAGACAAGTAGCAGTAGTAAGGGGATCAAGGTCAAGCAGGAGGAGGAAGATGTGGCCCTAGCATCTGAGGGAAAGAAGGAAAAGCGGAACAAGAAAGATCTCTCCAAGATCAAGTGCTTCCATTGTGGGGAGCTGGGTCATTATGCGACCCAGTGTCTAAGGAAGAAGAGTAAGGGAGAATCTTTTGAGACTAAGGCAACGCCAACACGGGTAGAGAAGGAAGTTTTGACAGACAATGACTGTGCCATGAATGCACACACACCACTTGAGCGGAAGTGGGGAGACATCGAGCTGTAGTCAGGCAAACTACAGGCGATGAGGGGCAGGATCCTCGAGGTACCCAGCCTCTTGGATTAGACCTTGCTATGGGAGCCCCGTCGAGGAGTAGCAGGATTGGCTGAGTGGGTAGAGACGGATGCAGATGAAGCGACAGAGAGAGCTACATTGCAGGAGCCCCGAGATAGTGCAGAGCTAGCAGGCTGCAATAGTGCGAGAGACATAGGAGTGTTGCACCAATGCAGGAAGGCACAGAGAGTTGTGCAACGATGCGAGATGTAGGGAGTTGTTGTAGCAGTGCAGAGGTCAGAGAGGGAGCACTTGTCAGCGGGAGAGGGAGTTTCAGCATCAGTGGGTGTCTCTAGCCCAACAGGGAGGTCAGTTGGGAGATCAATTACTTACTTCTCAATAACTGAGTTGCAGTGCAGCAATGGGCAGCACGATGCAACATGATGAGAGGAGGTGCAATGCGGATGCAGTGTAGGGAGAAAGGACTAGCAATAGCACGGATGCAGAGGGAGTTGTCATACAGATGCAGTAGTGGCAGTGGCAGAACCATGGGCAGCAGTACAGGAGGCAACAGTGAAGAGGATGTTGGGCAGGAAGGCCTAGCATCATCACAGGTAACGATGCCAGACGATCAGAGTAATACTCAGTGGGGAGTATTGCTAGAGCACAGTCCTCGCTAAGAGGAAGTGTTGATTTGGGGTAGCATCGGATGTGCTCTAGCCACGAAATCTGGTGGAGAGGTTGGGGCACATGAGATCTCCAATACCCAGAAAGAGTTTGGGCAGATTCTAAACAGATCAAGAGATATTGAAATACTTAATATTTTTAATGGAGTCCCTAAGTCTAAACTTACGGAAAATAAAATATTAATGTGTATTAATATGAATCTGTGTTAGAATGGTCCAAAAGACATGGATCAAGCTAGATCTAATCCTAGCCGTTGATTAGGGACTTAATCTCGGCTGTTGATATGTCAACAGGAAAAGTATAAGAGGAGGCTTAAGGGTCACTTGGAAGACACACCAGAGTGATCATTCATTCTATTCTCTAGAGCGGGGTTTGCTAAGAGAGATAGAATCAGTGATCAAGAGAGCAGCTGAGGGGCATTGAGTACAGAGAAACAGAGAGGCAAAGATAGTGTCGGGATAGCAGCAGAGAAGCCAGAGAGGGAGAGATGCAGGAGCAGCCAATGCTCACACAGGGCCATGCAGAGGCAGCTAAGTGCTGCGTAGAGCACCAGAGGGGCCAGCGTAGTTGATGCAGAGGCTCAGAGAGCTGACGCAGGGTCTCCTAGGGCTGACATAGACCAAGATAGGCTGACGTAGTGCCAGCGCTGGGCTAGGAGAGGTTGATGCAGACCAGATTGGGGGTTTCGGGGGCAGATTGGTGTTGAGTAGTTGTCGGAAGGATTATCTGGGGTTTCAGCCAGTAGATTTGCTAGAAACCGAGAGGTATTACTGCTAAGGAAATTCTCTGTTGGGTAGGCCAGTTTCAGCACCCATATTGTACTCTGATATTGCTTAATAAGAAAACCCTCATATAGCTGCACCGATTTTCCCGCATTGGGTTTTTCCAGAGACATTAGTCCAAAAATAATGGTGTCATATGGTGTGTTTGTTCTTGTTTCTTTTAGTTGCTGATCTGTAATATGTTGAGCATGCACTAGTGTTTATTTTCAGAATTTACATTGTAAATAACTTGTTAAGGAAAAATAACAAGTAGGTAGGAATAAATCAGATAAAGTGCATGGAGGGTTTCTAACTAAGTAAACTTAGAAACTTCAACATTTCCTATTGCACCAGGAGGTTATTCCTGATCCAATGTTGAAACAGTACCCAGAGGTACTTTTCTGATCCACTGAACTTCCTGCCCAATCTGCATCAGTAAATCCACTCAACTTGATATCCTTCCCCTTGTTGTACAAGAGCCCATAATCAACTTTTCCCTGTAAATACCTGAGAACGTGCTTTGCTGCTGCCTAGTGAGCCCTCTTTGGTTCCACCATGAACTGACTGAGGGTGTTGACAACGTAGCAAATATCTGGCCTGGTATTGGCTAGATACATCAGGGACTCTATGAGTTGTTGTTATAGGGTGGGATCGACATCCTTGTCTTCTGATGCATCAATCTTCTTCTAGTTGGTGATCATTGGCGTAGCCATAGGTCTACAGTCTCCCATATCGAACCTTTTCAGGATTTCTGTAGCATACCTTCCTTGCCCAAGGAAGATTTCTCCTTTCTGCTGCCAAACTTCCAACCCTAGGAAATAGTGCATTCATCCCAGATCCTTCATATCGAACTCTGTGGCTAGATTCTTCTTGCAGTCTTCAATGAGTCTGGATGATCCTGTCAGGAAGAGATCATCCACATACAATACTAAGATAAGTGGCTTGCTCTCTACGACCAGATAGTAGAGATTCAGATACGTGTCACTCTTGACAAACCCCATCTTCTGCAAGTAGCCATCTATTTGACCATACCACGCTCTTGGTGCCTGCTTCAGCGCATACAAGGCTTTCTTCAATCTGCATACATGAGACATCTTCTCATGAGTTTCAAAGCCCTCTGGTTGTTCAATGTATACTTCTTCTTCTATTACCCCATTCAGAAATGCCGTCTTGACATCCATCTGATGGATCTCCCATCCTATCTAAGCTGCAAGAGATATCACGGTCCTAATAAATGTATACCTGGCTACTGGGGCGAAGGTTTCCTCATAGGCAATCCCTTCCTTTTGAGCATACCCCTTAGCCACAAACCTGTCCATGTATTTTTCAATACTATCGTCCACATCATATTTGATCTTGTAGATCCATCTTGAACCTACCACAAATCTATCTTGAGGCCTTGACACCACCTCTCAGACATCGTTTACCATTATGGAGTTATACTCCTCCACCATCGCATCTAGTCAGACCTAATGCTGAGCTGCCTCCTTAAAGCTGGCAGGCTCTCCATCCTGAGCTACTAACACCTGATATCTGTCTGGCTGTTTTCGCTCCCTTTTACTGTTCCTTGGCTCTTCGATGAAGTTCTCTGCATCACACAGAATCTGACGAAGTTCCCTGCTGGTTCTTTCTCTGCAAACGAGTGTTTTTGTTCGCTCCTCTTCCTCATCCTGAGAATCTTCTTGATCTGAGGAAGGATTCTTCACTTTTGTTGGTTGAAGAGGCATGACCAACGGATCCTCTTTCGACTGCTCCTTGGAAGGCATTTCGCGAGATCTTCTGAAAGCTCTGTCCTCCATGACCTTTACATCTCGCCGTTCTACTACCTTCCTGCTCCCTAGAAGATAGATCCTGTATGCCTTAACGTTATCGCTATATAATGTTAGATACCCCTTTTCTGCACTCTGATCCATCTTCTTCCTCTTTTCTTCGGGTATGCAACAATATGCCAAACTCCCAAATGTCCTGAAATGACTGACTTCAGGTGTCTTCCCAGTGAAGAATTTCTCTGGAGTAATCTTGCCCAATGCCCGATGAGGAGTCCTGTTCTGAACGTAGACAGTTGTGTTGCATGCTTCTACCCACAGGAATTTTGGCATATCCTAATCATACAACATGGCCCTAGCTGCTTTTACAATAGTCCTGTTTTTGCTTTCTGCCACCCCATTCTGCTCCGGATTGTAGGGAACTGTCCACTCTCTTTTGATGCCCTCCTTGGCGCAATAATCAGTGAAGTCCTTATTGACATATTCTCCACCATTATCTGAGCGCAAAACTTTTATTTTCTTACTTGTTAGATTCTCCACTAGAGCCTTGAACTCCTTGAATCGACAGAAAACCTCATCCTTGGTTTTCAGAAAATAGATCCAAGTTTTCCTCGAGTGGTCATCAATGAAGGTAAGGAAATACTCAGCACCGCTGAGAGCTTTGACGGACATAGTTTTGCAGATATCTGAGTGTATCAATCCTAGTACACTCTTGGCCCTGTGGTTGCTCCTATGAAATGCTGCCTTGGCATAATTTCCTAGAGCACATCCCCTGCATACATCATCTCATTCCGTACTTAGATCCGGAACTCTTGTTATAGTGCTCCTGAGAATTCTCAGAGCTCCATGGTGCAAGTGACCCATCCTCCTGTGCCATAGTTCGTTCAAGTCTTTGTCCCCATGATTGCCTATTAGTGCCATTGGAGATTCTAGTTGTAATCTGTACAACTGATTACTTTTGATCCCGATCTGCACTTTCTTTTTCCAGCTCGGGTGTTTGACGTATACCTTTTCCTTGATGAAGTAGACGTCATAGCCTTTGCCTTGTAGTTGTGACACAGAAAGTAAATTCATCCCCAATCCTAGCACATGCAGCACATTTGTGGCACGGAACTGCTCTCCCGATTCTGTCTGAAAAACTATGGTACTCTTTCCTACTGGAGTACACTTTGCCTTGTTCGCCATGGTGATCTGAAAGTTCATCTTCTCTTCTCGATATTCTGAGAAACACTCCCTGATTCTCGTCATATGCCACGCGGCTCCACTGTCTATATACCATGCTTCTGATGATGCAGCACTAGTCATGCACGCCACTTTTCTTCCAACCTGGAAGCCAAAATAGAGAAATCGAAATCTCTCTCTCTTGTGCAATCTTCTGAAAATTTGTGTGAGTCCCCTGAGGTGGATGCCTCTGCATCGTGGTCGCGACCCATAATTGATTTTCCCTTTTTGTTTCTAATTACTTCCTCTGTTACCATGTGAAAATTCTATCACTACAACAACTGATTTACTTTTCCCACTTATTTCATCATAAATTATTCATGAAATTACTTCAACAAACATTAAAATAAATACTTCTGCAGATATCACACCGTAATACAGAAACAAACATATGCCACATTGATACAGCTATTTTGGACTAATGTCCCGGAAAAACCCAATGTGGGAAAACCGGTGCAGCAAGGGAGGATTTTATTATTCAACATTTTTCTTCTACAACAGGGTGCCAAATTGGCTTACCCATAGATAGACAAACTTCCAACACATTTCTAAACCTAGCGTAGGCCCTATTGACCTCTGCTACAGCCTGAAACCCTTTGCGTCAGCCTACTGAGGCTCTGCGCAGCCTCTTTGGGCCTCCGTGTCACTCTGCGTGGATGACATAGGCCCTTGTGGCTCTACGTAGTCTTTGTTGCCTCTGCATGGCTTTCTCTGGCTCTGCATCTGCCTCTTCTGTGTTGATCTCTCATTTCTCTGTTTCGTACTTGTTGCCTCCTAATTGCTCTCCAGACCACTGGTTCAATTTCTCAGCAAACCCCGCTCCAAAAATTGAACTGATTGGTCTCCCTCAGTATATTGAATATTCTCCAAGTGCCCCTCAAACCTTCTCTTATACATTTTTTGTTGACATCTCAACGACTGAGATGAAGTCCCTAATCAACGACTAAGATTAGAGCTGGCTTGATCCATGTCTTTTGGACCATTCTAACACAGATTCATATTAATACACATTAATATTTTATTTTCCCTAAGTTTAGACTTATGGACTCCATTAAAAATATTAATTATTTTAATATCTCCTGATCTGCTTAGAATCTGCCCAAACCCTCTCTGGTTATTGGAAATCTTATCTGCCCCAACCTCTCCACCAAAATTCGTGGCTAGAGCACATCCGATGCTACCCCAAATCAACAGAAGGATGCTCCAATTCCCTAATTTATCAGCTCCAACTAAAAAGATTCTCCAACACCGGATTTACCAGCTCCAATTGGAAGGACGCTCCAATGCCTTGGTTTTATCAGCTCCAACTGAAAGGATTCTTCAACACCTTTGTTTACTAGCTACAACTGGATGGACACTCCAACGCCCTGCAAGCTCCAACTTGCCCTAGCATTGCCCTGAAGTGTTCTCAAGTTCCAACCTGAAGGAGACCTCAATCTCTATCTTGCACCACCCTACCACCCTACTTAGCAAGCCACGACTTGCCCTGAAGGCACCGACCTTAAATTCACCACAATGGACCACATTTCACAATTTTTAGATTGGATCCACTTGTTCTCAAAACAATCTGCTAACTCTGTCAATACAATGTCATTAGTTGCAATATCAACACTTTCTGCTTACTTGCTTGGCCTGGCCATCAACATGTACAACTGTAGTCTGAGGTGTTGGTTGAGCCTCTTGCTTGGGAGCCTATTGCTCCTTCTCCTACATTGTAGCCTACTCATGCTCTCAGGACTTGCTCAAAGCCCTTCCCTCCTCAAACTTCACATCTCTCCTGATGATTATTTCCTAAGTGCTGGTATATACACCCTATATGCCTTGGATGTCTTGTTGTAGCCCACGAAGATGCCCTTCTTTGTTGTGGGCTCCAACTTCTTCTTTTTCTCTACTGGTACATGGCAGTACACTGTTGGAAATACTGAGAGGGGGATGAATTAGTATTTCACTTTAATTAGTTAATTTTGAATCTTTAGAGCATTAAATAACATTAGCATTAGATCAAAACATAAATCAACAACACCATTCAACAATGCACAACATCAAAGACAATACACAAGAGATTTTTAGGTGGAAACCCTTTTGGGAGAAAAACCACCAAACGCTTTTAGTATAGGTCTTTAATGATTACATCAACGGGAAGCTCCAACTTCCAAGATTCTCCAGCAACAACTGGAAGGAGGCTCCAATCCCCTAATTTATCAGCTCCAACTAAAAGGATGCTCCAACACCCGATTTACCAGCTCCAATTGGAAGGACGCTCCAATGCCTTGGTTTTATCAGCTCCAACTGAAAGGATTCTTCAACACCCTGGTTTACTAGCTACAACTAGATGGACACTCCAATGCCCTGCAAGCTCCAACTTGCCCTAGCACCGCCCTTAAGTGTTCTCAAGTTCCAACCCGAAGGAGACCTCAATCTCTATCTTGCACCACCGTGCCACCCTACTTAGCAAGCCACGACTTGCCCTGAAGGCACCAACCTTAAATTCACCTCAATGGACCACATTTCACAATTTTTAGATTGGATCCACTTGTTCTCACAACAATCTGCTAACTCTGTCATTACAATGTCATTAGTTGCAATAACAACACTTCCTGCTTACTTGCTCAACATTCAACATTTTACTCTCATAGACAAAGCTTGCACAAGCAACTCTTGCCAACACAAGATCTGCCTCAATAGCTCTGCTCAAGATATATATGTATATATATATGCCTCTTTCAAACCCTGGCAATATTCTAATCTTCCACAATTCAAGATACTCTTAACAGTGCATCAAACCCTAGCTGGTCAATTCTCGCTCAGCCATATGTCATCATGCAAACTTGGTCATTACTAATAAAGATCAGTGATATATAAATAGTGTCACTGACACAAACAATAAAGACTGAGGCTTTAGCATCAAATACATGTCAGTGATCAAGGTTCTCTGCCCTAGACATCATATGAAATTCATACTGCTGTATGACAGACATGCAATGGTGTAATGTCATCAACCCTTGACATATTGCATGTCAATGGTTAGAGCTCTTCTCAACAAGTATGTGCCATGACATTCCAATCAACAAGTTTGTTTGAATACTGCTGTATGAATGCTTACTCCAAATGTTGAGCTCATACCTTAGATTTGTCTAGATAAATCTTCTGTCAAGAATGGGTCTTTTCTGCTAGTATTTGCTTCAGATTCATCCCTTGAGATGCTTCTAATAACTGTTCACTGTGGTCTACAACAATGGCCAAAACCTCTTACAACTGTTTCAGATTATACTGTGAATCTTGGAGTTGTCAAACTGTTGTCAAGAATGGTCCTACAATATCATTGCCTTGAACAACATCATAACAGATTTTCTGCTTGATAAACTTTGATTTGATGTTACTCTTGTCTTCACCTAAACATGTTTTGTAGTAGATCAGCAATGAGACTTAAGTCTGTCCTCTTTTTGACCAATGGAAATACTGTGTTACGCCTCCAAATATGCTTGTATCAATGCAAACTTGATCAGACTCCAAAGATTGCTTCGGTCTTCACGGCTGAGATTCTTCCACGGATCTGATTTTGATTTGGTCTCCTAACAGACTTGTACTTGTCGCCAAAATAAAATCTTTGTTTATATCCTTCTATTGCTGAGATTTCCACTTCTGAAAAGACTGGCCCTGCCTCAAGATAAACTTCAAGAACAGGCCTTTAAACAAGCCTCAGAGCAAGCCATGAACAGTAAAAGAAAAGGTCTGAAATAGACACTTGAACAAGTGCCCAAGCAGTGCCACAGAGGTTAAAAGGAAGGCCGAATAGGCCTCAGAACAGAGCTACTGAAATCCTCCACAAAATGCCTCCAAACAAGTCTACAGACCCACCAACACTTGCTTCAAAAGCAACCCGGATATGCCACATAACTGATCTCAAATGGTGCCTCCGTCTGTAATGATCCATCTCTTATTATAGAGGACACAAGACTATTAGCATGCATACGATGCATCCATATGATAGCTACATATGTATGCATCACATGCACTGCGCTAGTATACTTATTAACCTATTATGAAAAATTCCCAGTAAAAGATGAACAAAATAATTATTGAAATTCTAGGTGAATACCTAATTCACAAAAAAATATATTACTATTATTATTAAAAATATTGGGTGAGGTACTTAAGGTATGTACCGCCACCACAAAATATAACTATACAAATTAAAAAGGAAAGACAAAGTATTATACAAAATAGGAGGGAATGTCATATATATGGTACTAAAGTAAATATGAAACATATTTTATAAATTAACAAGTGAAATACAACACAAAATATACAAAAGTTATATTATATATTAATTATGAACTAAAAGAAAATAAAACATAAAAATACCAACTATGCAAACTTAACCAAATCCATATATATATATATATATATATCAATGTTTTTAAAACCGGAACCGGTGACCGGACCGGTCCACCTAATGAACCGGTTTACCGACCGGAACCGGTCTAACCAGGACTGGTTTGGTCTAAACGAACCGGTTTTAGAAAAATACATTAAATAATTATTTTTTAATGAAAAAAACTATTTTTAAGATTTAAAACCATGATTCCAAGCCAATAGAGACAAAATATGCAAAGATTGTTCATTTATATACCATGTAAAGGTGAATATATCAAAATGGCACCGAGTGCAATGCATATCATCGACAAAATACATAAGCAATGAGGCTCTAAATGGCCTCTAGAGTGCAAAAACAAAGCCTACAAACTATGGGGCCAGTGGCCTACTACAAGACTTCAGTCTAGACTCTACATATATGATAATAGTAATACTATAATAGTGATCAACATTATCACTTGAAGTTGAAACTTCTCATGAGTCTCAGTCATCATGATCAAACTCAGTTGGTTGAGTCTCGACTCCCAAACTTTGCAGTCACAAACGTCTCTATTGGTTCAGTGACTTGAGTCTCAAACTTCTGAAGGTATCCTGCCCTAATATGCCCTATTATTTCATTTGGTGCTCCACATGGCTTTACATGGCCTCCTATACCAGCCAAGTGTTGCTTGAACCTGTTAATACCCCCTCCTTGAATGGATTTTTGGCAATATTTGCAGATCATTTTGCCATCAATCATATCACAATGAGCCCATGCAGTATCTCTGGCTTTTGGAGGCATGATGACTCCCTGGATGGTAGATCATAGAAGTGAGAAGTTTATAACACATAAAAAAAATTAATTCATGGACAACAGTCAAATAAGGAATTTTTAAGTGCAAATCCTTACCTGGAAATGCAAACTAGCTTCCTTAGCCTCCTCTTGAAGATGGCAACTCCACTGACAGCTACACACTATCTCCAAAATAGCTCCAACTCCAACTCCAAGATGACTACTTCAGCGAAAACTCAACACTCTCCAAGCTCACAAACAAACTCACAAACACTCCAAATCAGTTGTATGAGACAAATGAGAGTGAGAGGGGCCTCTTATAGCTTGGAGAGGGTGTTTTTGGAGGGAAAACACCCTTAGTTCCCCCCAAAACCCCTAAACCACAGTCAGAAAACCGCTTTTTGCAAGTTATGGTGGGCATGCCTAAAACCGGTCGGTTTAGGACGGAACCGGCCGGTTTGATACAAACTGGCCGGTTCCGTCCTAAACCGGCCGGTTTTCACCGATTAGGACCAAAATTTGGAGAAATTGCCTTTCCAACCAGGTTTTTTGGCTGGTTTAGGCCGGCGGCCTTGCTAACCAGCCGGTTAGACCGGTAACCGGTAAAAACGGTTTTAAAAACACTGATATATATATGTGAAAATTCTATCACTGCAACATCTAATTTACTTTGCGTAATAAGTTATTTATGAAATTCCTTCAATAAACATTAAAATAAATTCTGCTGTAGATATCACACCATAATACAGAAACAAACACATGCACAAGAATCAACACATTGACACAGATATTTTGGACAATAGTCCCCGGAAAAACCCAATGTGGGAAAACCGGTGCAGCAAGGGAAGATTCTATTATTCAGCGATTCTTTAGTACAATCGGGTGCCAAACTAGCTTACCCAACAGAGAGAAAAATTCTCCAGCACTTCTCCCAGTCCCAGCACCAGCCTGGCTGACCTCTGCATAGCTCCCAGACACTCTGCGTTAGCCCTTGCTTGTCTGCGTTAGCCTTGGGCCTCTTTGCATCACCCACGCAGGCCCTTTAGTGACTGCACAGTCTCTCGCTGCCTCAACATTTGCCTAAAATGCCCTGCGTTTGCCTCTCCTACCTCTGCGCTAGTCTTCTGTTGCTGATCTTGACTCTCTGCTCCATACTTGCTGCCTCGTGCTGCTCTCTAGACCACTAGTTCGAATTTCTCAGCTAACCACGCTCCAGAAATCGAATTGACTAGTCTCCCTCAGTATGTTCTCCAACTGACCCTCAAGCCTCTTATACTTTTCTCGTTGGTCCATAAACAACTGATATTAAGTCCCTAATCAACGGCTAAAATTAGATCTGGTTTGATCCATGACTTTTGGACCATTCTAACTCAATTTTATTTTAATTTACATTAATATTTTATTTTCCCTAAGTTTAGACTTAGGGACTCCATTAAAAATATTAATTATTTTAATATCTTCCAAACTGGTTAGATTTGCCCAAACCATTTATTGGTCTTAGAGATCTCATGTGCTTTAGCCTCTCCACCAATTTTCGTGGCTAGAGCACATGCGATGCTACCCCAAATCAACACTCCCTTTTAGCGAGGATTGTGCTCTAGTAATACTCTTCACTGAGTATCGCCCTGATCATTTGTCATCGGTCCTTGTGTTGATGCTAAGCCTCCCTGCCCAACATCCTCTGCACTGTTGCATGCTGTATTGCTGCCTATGGCTCTGCTACTGCCATTGTTGCATCTGTATGACAACTCCCTTTGCATTTGTGCTGCTACTGGTCCTTTTCTCCCAACATTGCATCCGCACTGCAACTCGCTCTGCATCCGTGCTGCTATCATCCCCATTTCTGCTACTGAAACGGGTTCTTTATCATCCCCATCTTTTCCCCTAAGTAATCAAACTTTGTCCTTCCAAGGGCCTTGGTGAGGATGTCCACCACCTGTTCTCCTATAGGAGTGTAGCTCAACTGTTCAACTCCTCATTGGACATAGTCTCTAACAAAGTGACACTGGATATCAATATGCTTTGACCAGTCATGAAACACTGGATTCTCAAAGAGCTTGATGCAACTCTGATTATCGCACATGATCTTGGTTGCCTCCATTTTCCTTCTGAATAGGTTCACAAGCATTTTTCTAAGCCATATGGCCTCACATGAAGTTGTGCTCGCCGCCATATATTCTGCCTCAGATGAGCTCAGAGCCACGAACTTCTGTTTCCTACTGCACCAGGAAGTCATTCCTGATCCAATGTTGAAACAGTACCCAGAGGTACCTTTCCGATCCACTGGACTTCTTGCCTAATCTGTCAGTAAATCCACTCAACTTGATATCCTTACCCCTGGTGTACAAGAGTCCATAATCGACTGTTCCCTGTAAATACCTGAGAACGTGTTTCGCTGCTGCCCAGTGTGCCCTCTTCGGTTCCACCATGAACTGACTGAGGGTGTTGACAGCGTAGCAAATGTCTGGCCTAATATTGACCAGATACATCAGGGACCCTATGAGTTGCCTGTATAGGGTGGGATCAACATCCTTGTCTTTTGATGCATCAATCTTCTTCCAGTTGGTGATCATTGGAGTAGCCATGGGTCTACAGTCCTCCATCCTGAATCTTTTCAGGATTTCTGTAGCATAACTCCCTTGCCCAAGGAAGAATCCACTCAACTTGATATCCTTACCCTTGGTGTACAAGAGTCCATAATCGACTGTTCCCTGTAAATACCTGAGAACGTGTTTCGTTGCTGCCCAGTGTGCCCTCTTCGGTTCCACCATGAACTGACTGAGGGTGTTGACAGTGTAGCAAATGTCTGGCCTAATATTGACCAAATACATCAGGGACCCTATGAGCTGCCTGTATAGGGTGGGATCAACATCCTTGTCTTTTGATGCATCAATCTTCTTCCAGTTGGTGATCATTGGAGTAGCCATGGGTCTACAGTCCTCCATCTTGAATCTTTTCAGGATTTCTGTAGCATACCTCCCTTGCCCAAGGAAGATCTCTCCCTTCTACTGCCAAACTTCCAACCCTAGGAAGTAATGCATTAGTCCCAAATCCTTCATATCGAATTTTGTGGCTAGATTCTTCTTGCAATCCCCAATGAGCCTGGATGATCCTGTCAGAAAGAGATCATCCACATACAATACTAAGATTAGCAGCTCATTCTCTATAACCAGATAGTAGAGATTTGGATCCGCGTCACTCTTGACAAATCCCATCTTCTGCAAGTAGCCATCGATTCGACCATACCATGCTCTAGGTGCCTATTTCAGCCCATACAAGGCTTTCTTCAATCTGCATACATGAGACTTCTTCTCATGTATTTCAAAGCCCCTGGTTGTTCAATGTATACCTCTTCTTCTATTACTCCGTTCAGAAAAAGCTGTTTTGACATCCATCTGATGAGTCTCCCACCCCATCTGAGCTGCAAGAGATATCACGGTCCTAATAGATGTATACCTGGCTACCGGGGCGAAGGTCTCCTCGTAGTCAATTCCTTCCTTTTGAGCATACCCCTTAGCCACAAACCTGGCCTTGTATTTCTCAACACTGTCGTCTGCAGCGTATTTGATCTTGTAGATCCATCTTGAACCTACTATTGATCTGTCTTGAGGCCTTGGCACTACCTCCCAGACATCGTTCACCATTATGGAGTTGTACTCCTCTACCATCACATCTAACCAAACCTGATGTTGAGCTACCTCCGGAAATAGGCAGGCTCCCCATCCTGAGCTACTAATGCCTGATATCTATCTGGTTGTTTTCGCTCCCTCTTGTTGTTTCTTGGCGCCCTGATGAAGTCCTCTGCATCTCGCAGAATCTGACGAAGTTCCCTGCTAGTTCTTCCTCTGCCAGCAGGTGCCTCTGTTAGCTCCTCCTCATCCTGTGAATCTTCCTGATCCAAGGAAGAATTCTTTACTTCTGTTGGTTGAAGAGGTTTAACCAACGACTCTTCTTTTGACTGCTCCTCGGAAGGCATCTCATGAGATTTTCTGAAAGCCCTATCCTCCATGAACTTTACATCACGTTGAACCACTACCTTCTTGCTCACTGGAAGATAGATTCTGTATGCCTTAGCATTCTCGCTATAGCCCACTAGATATCCCTTTTCCGCAGTTTGATCCATCTTTTTTCTCTTTTCCTCGGGTATGCGGCAATATGCTAAACTCCCAAATATCCTGAAATGATTGACTTCAGGCGTCTTCCCTGTGTAAACTTTCTCTGGAGTAATCTTGCCCAATGTTGAAAACTTTCTCTGGAATAATCTTGCCCAACGCCCGATGAGGAGTCTTGTTCTGAACATAGACTGCTGCGTTGCATGCTTCTGCCCATAGGAATTTCAACATATCCTGATCATACAGCATGGCCCTAGCTGCTTCTACAATAGTCCTGTTCTTCCTTTCTGCTACTCCATTCTGCTCCGAGTTGTACGGAGTTGTCCACTCTCTTCTGATGCCTTCCTTAGCACAGAAAACAATGAAGTCTTTATCGACATACTCTCCTCCATTATCTGAGCGCAAAACTTTTATTTTCTTCCGAATCAGATTCTCCACCAGAGCCTTGAATTCTTTGAATCGACAGAAAACCTCGTCCTTGGTTTTCAGAAAATAAATCCAAGTTTTCCTTGAGTGCTCATCAATGAAGGTAAGGAAATACTCGGCATCACTAAGAGCTTTGGTGGACATAGGTCCACAGATATCTGAGTGTATCAATCCTAGTACACTCTTGGCCCTGTGTTTACTCCTAGGAAATGCTGCCTTGGCATACTTTCTTAGAGCACATCCTCTGCATACATCATCTCGTTCCATACTAAGATCCGGAACTCCTGTTACAGTGCTCCTGAGAATTCTCAGAGCCCCATGGTGCAAATGTCCCATTCTTCTATGCCATAGCTCATTCAAGTCCTTGTCTCCATGACTGCTTATTAGTGTCATTGGTGATTCTAGTTGTAATCTGTACAACTTGTTACTTTTGATCCCGATCTACACTTTCTTTTTCCAGCTCGGGTGTTTGACGTATACCTTCTCCTTGATGAAGTAGACGTCATAGCCCTTGCCTTGAAGTTGTGACACAAAAAGTAAGTTCATCCCTAATCCTGGTACATGCAGCACATTTGTAGCACAGAACCGTTCTCCCGATTATGTTTTAAAAACTATGGTACCCTTCCCTACTGGAGTACACTTTGCCTGGTTCCCCATGGTGAACTGAAAGTTCATCTTCTCCTCTCGATACTCTGAGAAACATTCCCTGATTCCCGTCATATGCCAAGAGGCTCCACTGCATATATACCATATTTCTGATGATGCAGAACTAGTCATACAAGCCACTTCTTCTTCCATCTTGGAAGCCAACATGGAGAAATCAAAATCTCTTGTGCAATTTTCTAAAAATCTGTGTGAGTCCCCTGATGTGGATGCCTCTGCATCATGGTCTCGACCCATAACTGATTTCCCCTTCTTGTCTCTGATTACTCGCTCTAATACCATTTGAAAATTCTATCACTGCAACATCTTATTTACTTTGCCTACTTATTTTCAATAAGTTATTTATGAAATTCCTTCAATAAACATTAAAATAAATTATGCTGCAAATATCACACCATAATACAGAAACAAACACATGCACAAGAATCAGCACATTGACATAGATATTTTGGACAACAATCCCTGGAAAAAACCAATGTGGGAAAAATGGTGCAGCAAGGGAGGATTTTATTATTCAACAATTCTTCAGTACAAACGGGTGACAAACTGGCTTACCCAACAGAGAAAAATTTCTCCAGCACTTCTCCCAGTCCCAGCATCAGCCTGGCTGACCTTTGCGTAGCTCCCACACACTCTGCGTCAACCCTTGCTTGTCTGCGTCAGCCCTAGGCCTCTCTGCGTTACCCACGCAGGCCCTCTAGTGACTACGCAGTCTCCTGCTGCCTCAGCGTCTACCTAAAAGGCCCTGTGTCTGCCTCTCTTGCCTTTGCGCTAGTCTTCTGTTGCTGATCTTGACTCTCTGCTCCGTACTTGCTGCCTCCTGCTGCTCTTCAGCTCACTAGTTCAAATTTCTCAGCTAACCCCGCTCTGGAAATCGAACTGACTGGTCTCCCTTAGTAAGTTTATCCAACTAACCTTCAAGCCTCTTATTATACTTTTCTCGTTGGTCCATCAATGACCAAGATTAAGCCCCTAATCAACGACTAAGATTAGATCTGGCTTGATCCGTGACTTTTGGACCATTCTAACTCAGTTTTATATTAATTCACATTAATATTTTATTTTCCCTAAGTTTAGACTTGGGGACTCCATTAAAAATATTAACTATTTTTATATCTTCCAAACTGGTTAGATTTTGCCCAAACCATTTCTGGATCTTGGAGATCTCATGTGCTTTAGCCTCTCCACCAATTTTCGTGGCTAGAGCACATCTGATGCTACCCCAAATCAACAATATATATATATATATATATATATATATATATATATATATATTATGCATAAAATAAAGTCACGTAGCACATATGTGGTCTATGAATACAATAAGGCATAAAAGGAACACACTGCCAACCATATACGCTGGTGGCGGATGCCTTTTCAGCCATAAACCAAAATTTGTCCCCTTAACCCTTCGCTGGAGGAATCTAGAACAAGAAATCACTGCTCTGAAATAGATGAGGGCCCTATATAGGAAAGGGAAAAGAGGGATACAAGGGAGTCTTTTTATTTTATTTTGGGAGTACTATAGAGAAGGAGGAGAAATTTCCAAACGAAAGTCTTAGACAGAGAGGAAGATTGAGCTTTATTGTTCTTGTAGTTTTGGGCACAGGGCCAAAAGACGTTTTGAAGTCTTCTGGATCTGGGAACCGAAAAGGTTGATCCCAGATAAGTTGGGAGGAAAGGGTCAGTTTGGTAATGCAAAGCGGGAGCAACAACGCCAGAAACACCTTCAGATAAGAGTTTCAGGTAAGTACTATCAAATGAATGATTAGATTTTGAGTTTCTTTGGTTAATCTGAATAACACCTTTGTCAAAATCTGTTAACTCAAAATTAGGGCTTTTACTGAGCAACAACTTTATTACATTTTGTTAATTAGTAACCTTACATTTTGGTATCCAAGCTTGATTTCAAACTCTGCGGGACCTTATAGGACCTATCCAAAGTATCAAAGTATAAATACAATGTTCGTGGTAATTGAACCTGTAATCACCAAGTCTTCCGACCCACTAGACCGTGTATGTATTACATGTGCCAGAATGACAACGACTTGTCAATCTATGTTTATAATTTACTGATTCACAAAATAACTACTGTCCATCTTAACTTCGCGTAAACTTTCACTTCATGATATATAAATTTATGTATTTTCCGGTGCACAATCCAATTTCTCAAGCCAGGATGTGATGGTGTGATCCCTGGCAGGTTAGAGGCGTGAGGATCAAACATGACCATGTTTTCTCCAGAAACAAACCTGGGAATATCCATGAAGTGATATACACAATTGAACCCAGTCCAAACCTTCCAATAGCAAATGGCTTTTCAAGTTTACTGTCTTGTCCAATGTATGAGATAACATAAAGATTTTGAGCTGTAAAAAAACAAAATTGTTGTAACAGTATAAATCCAGCCCTTGCCAATCTGCCATTTGTGGAGAAAGAAGGGACAAAGTCCCATACTGGGTTTTACCCAAGAGAAAACAAACTTCTGAAGCTTCAGTGTCATCTTCATTCTGTACAAGTTCAAATAAAATTCTAGGACCATCAGCATACATTCCAACCTGTGTTACCAGTAATGGGATAATGAGCAATGTTTCTTGGAAAACCACTCTAGAAACCAGATGAGACGGAAAACGCCGTCTTATACGACCGTTGTCATTGTCCGTGGCCAGAAACTCATTTCTTGTGAAACGGGTTGGTTCTTACAGGGGAGCATGCAAACTGTTTCTCCTGTGTCTCTGGATTTCCTTGCTAACTCTGTTTCCAAAAACGCCCCTTTCTTTCTGAGCTATACATGCATGTTAGTTTCTTTTCTTATCTGTGCAGCTGCCCATGCAAACTAGTGGTTGTGCGTTTGTGACTGCCTGTAAGGCAAGGTTTTTCAAAGATCTAAGCCACAAAGGAGAGCAAATTTATCATTTTTAGACGCAGCCAAGGTACAGATCAGAACTGACTCCTGAGTCGAGCAGTTTCACGCCCCCAGCCAGTTAGTGCCATAATTTATTTATTTTGAACATATCAGTTCTCAGGTACAAACTTCAATCTCATTTCTTTCTCTGTATCCATTCTTCCTCTGTATCCTATTATCACATTTTATTTGTTTTTTTCCATCTTCCTGAATTAACTGAACCCGCTAGATCTGAGTTGAAAAGAGGAGACAATATTTTCTGACTTGCCTAAAGATGGTACAACCAACAGTCCTACAAAACATAGAAGTCAAGATACAAATATCCCTATTTTCCAAGAGTTCGTAAAGAAAATCAACAAACCGAAGCACTGAAAAGTATTCTTCAGGAAAATATTTGCTCATTTTTTCTCCCTGGGTCTGGTACAACAAAGAGAAACACCAGCGACAGGGGAAAAGACTTTTGTGCTTAATCACAATCTTCCTTCAACTCCATTCAAACAATATTAAAAGAGAATATCTCCCATACAGATCATCGGCATCTTCAGACTCAATCTCTAATGAGTGCAAGCTGTTAAATTATTCTAACCTCCAATCACAGCTCACAACAACCAACATTGACGATCTCCACTCAGATGTCCTCAAGCTAACATTTGAGGCAAAATAAAAGCAGCAATAGCTTGATACACAGACAAAAAATAGAAATCATACTCTGTTTTTTAAGACTAAAAGCTTCCTTATATGAACAGATATTTGCATTTAGTTTGAACGTGCTTACCATTAGTTTACCATTTCCCTGTTGCTACAATGAGTATATGCTTCTAAAAAATTCACAGCTTCTATATTGACGAGTCTCATAAATTCCTTGTTGCATTCCAAACTACGACTTTGTCTATTCATCATTGTCTTGCAGGAGAAGTTTCATTTGCTTCCCCTTTTGTTAATATACAATTAAAGGGAATTAGAAAACCAAATCTTGCCCAAGCATTATTTCCATATCATAGGTTAGTTACCATCGGAAATTTGATGGTTCAATCAAAATATCTAAATTAGATGTTTAATTAAATACTAAACACATGTCTAATTAAATACTAAGTTCAATATTATTTTATTTTAAATGAATATAATGTTGCATATTATTTTGGTTAATTAGTGTGATTGTAATTTAATTTATGAAATGGTTTATGAAAAAAATATTAATAATTATATTTTGGAAGTTCTATGTTTAATAAATTTTTAGAAAATTGGTTTTCCACTCTATGAGGATGGTATTAAGAGTAATGTAAAAGGTGTTATTCAGTGATGTAAAAAATAGAAATCATTCAGCATTTTTTCATAGACACAGCTACTCTGCAAAAAGTTGTGAAAAGAATTGAGAGACTAGCTATTTTGGATAGACTAGTTGACATGTATCAAGAGATTTGTAAATTTGATATAGAGGTATATAAAGAGATGTTAAAAGGAATTCCTAAAGCAACTAGGCAATTAAAGCACATTGAATGTCTATCTCTTGAGTGTTATGGAAGTCCAGAATGATCAGCAAGCGTCCATTTAGAATCTGAGTTCTAGTTAATTGCAGAAACTATAGGCCAATTCAACTTGAGATTTGTGAATTTTCTCCAACCATAGCACTGTATGGATTATATTGTAGGATTGTATGGCTTATATTGAATCTGTATTGCAAAAATATAAATTGTTGGGGTTTTATCAGTTTCAGATATCAAGTGTTTCAACAGAAATCTCATTGTAATTTATGTTCTAAGGCTGAGTTTCTTTTTTTTCATTGATCTCTGCATTTTTAGAGTGAAATCTCTTTGTTTGAGTAGTTGCTTAAAAGATTTGTGGTGGATAATTTTTTTTCCTGTTTTCTTTTCAGAAATTTCATTAAAGGGATCGTTAAAGAGATCAAAATCTGAAATTTATATGCATGTTTTTAAATCCAATGAGATCACTATTTAGGAATGTTTCTTTACAATTTCACAAGTGGAAAAATTGGAAGTTTATAATTAATGATTTGTTAACTGAATGGAGAGTGTCAAAGGTTAACAATCAAACCCTCTGCCACTATAAGCAACACTAGAGGATGATGGGTGGGTATGTCCCAAAGAGTATGATCAAGTTTGCCGGAATGCTCAAGAGTAATTCTTCGGACGACCCTCTCTCCACCTCGGATCTACTGATAACCCCCTCAAGGCCCTGCCTCCACTAGACATGGTGTCCCTAGATGCTCAACAATTTCCTGATCGATCCTAGGTGAGTTGTGTCCAATGGTACACCTACTGTCCCTGTCCATAAGTCTCCCTGTAGGCAATGATCCAAGAGCCCACTGCGCCGCATCATGTGTCATTGCATACCACCAAGTACTACCACACTCCTCAACATGCCACTGTATGCCGCAACCTATCCTTGTACACCACTGGATACCCCCGGCTACGGCTATACCATCCTGTGTCTTCCTTGTGCCACTGCACCTGTCACTCCCCGCACGTCCTCAATGCGATGCGAGTCACTCCTCCTACCCTATGTCACACGGTTCGGGTTCGAATTCGAATTCGACAACGATTAAGTTTGATTCGAATTTGAGTTTTATGATGAGGTTCATCTGAGGTCTGACATTAAATTCGACTATACATATTTTTCACTATATATATATATATCTATATATGAAATAAAATAATTCAAAATTCAAAATCAATCAATAAACACGAGTAAAAATTCTGATTAGTAAACATACATGAATAATTTAATTATTCTAACATTTAGTTAAATGTAAACATACACAATAGTAGTTCGCAAATGAAAAAAGAAATGACACAATTTTCAGTCTTCAAAATTTAAATGAATGCCTATAATGTCAAATACTTGTAATCTTTGAAAAAATCACATAATTAAAACATAATCAAAATTTAAATATACACATTACAATACAACTATATTAAGAACTCGTGTAGAACATCTTCAAATTTAAAAATTTAAAAAAGGAAGTCATAATGTACTCATTTTGTTATAATCCATAAAATTGTTCTAGGAAATTCAAAAGCATAGATAATCTATACTTATGGCCTACTTGTAACATCAAAAAGCTCTAAATCATCATGAGTAGATGGCCTAGTAAAGCCACTAGAATGGTGATCATCAAAGTAATTTGGCTCATCTAGTGAGTCAAAGTCACCATCAATGCTAATATCATCTTCTTCTGGCACTAGATCATCATCAAAACATGGCTGAGAGGAACTAGATGCATCTTTGGCCACACTACTCAAGGCCAACTTCAAATTACTGTGAACATAAACAAGGTCTTCCACCCTTGTAGACACTAATTTGTTTCTTTTCTTGGATTGAATATGGTTAAAGCTACTCTAGTTCCTTTTACAAGCATAGACACTTGATCCCTGACTCAAAATAGCAAAACATTGCAATTCAAGGGTCTCTGATCCATAAAACTGCCACAATCTCCCTAGAGGAATATTGGGCCTATCTTGTACTGCACTAGTCCTTGCAAATATTCCCTCTTCCAACGTGTATGCTCGGAGCTGCTCTCTAATTCTCCTGGATTCTTTTAGATTAGGAACCAACCGTTCAACTGCATCATAAAGGCCATTCATGAATTCTGCATTATTTGTTCTTTTTATCCCAAAGAGTCTGGGATCCAAATAACAAGCTGCTGCATGTAAAGGGCTATGTAACATCTTCCATCTTTCATCAATCACCTCCCATATTGCAATGTATTCATTTTCCTCATTATTAAAAGATTTTGCAATGGCTTCTTTAGCACGATCCAGGCCTTCGTAAACAAAACCCATGGAAGGGGTATCACTATCAACCATGTGAAGCATATCAACAATTGGTTCACATACTTTTAAGATCTTTTGAGCATTGTCCCAAAAAGCATTCCCCAAAATCACCTGTTCCTTTCCTTTAGCTTCCTTTGAAAGAGGAGACTTTTCCCACTCATTGTTGCAAAAAAAACCTCTTATACTTCCTTTTTCTTCAACTAGTCTTTTGATAGTAATGTAGTATGTGGCAAACCTGGTGTCACAAGGCCTGAGCAGCTCTCTAGATGCTTTACTCATGTATCAGCTCAATGTGATTTGATGGTTAAATATGAAGGGAGAAATTTGTTTCGCCTTCCGAACTATTTCGTTAATCCATGGAAACTTTGCCAAGTCATGTAACAATAAGTCAAGGCAATGAGCAGCACAAGGTGTCCAATATATTTTTCCGTATTTATCCATGATTATTTTTCCTGCTCCTACACAATTTGAAGCACTATCAGTTATAACCTGGACCACATTTTCTTCTCCAACCTCAAGAATAGCTTCCTATAAAATCTTGAAAATAAATTCAGAGGTCTTCTTATGCCCTAATGCATCAACTACCTTAAAAAAAAGTACCCCTTTAGGGCAATAAACCAACACATTAATTAGAGGTTTATGATTCATATCTGACCAACCATTTGATAAAAGTGTGCCCCCTGTTTCCTTCCAAGAGTCTTTGATCTTCTGCACTCTGTTTGTGACTCTTTCTTTTGACCTCTTCAAAAGAGTGGTCCTTAAAGTCTCAGAACTAGGAGGGACATATCCTTTACCAAAATCTTCCATCATCTTACAAGATTGATGAAGTAAGGGCTTCTTGCCACATTAAATGGAATTGCAGATTCAAAGAACATATCAGCTATAGCATCATCAACTTCTTCTTTCTGCTTTGGGCTTCCAAAGAGAATTTAATGTAGTTGTACCACTTGATTTACCGATCTTTGATTGAGATGAACTCCCAACACCAACCATGCTTGAAGAAAGTGAGGAAAATGAGTTGTAATTCATTGTAATTTCTGTTTGAACACGTTGTCTTTTGTTTTCATTCACTTGATTAGCCTTTTTAATATTTTCATAATCTTTACACCACCTCCTTTGCCATTAGTGACAGAAAGTAAGTGGTCCATCACTCTAATTAAAGATCCAACAAACCCATCATTACAATGCTTGCATTTCAAACACTTCCCATGAGGCCCATCCAATTTCTCCACATATTTCCATCCTTTTGCTATTGACTTTGGAGGTGCCATGACAAATATATCTGCATTTTTGTTGGCATATTAGGATTAAAATTTAGTTAAATGATAAAATAGTGAAATTCAAATACAAATAAAACTTAATATCTTGATTAAAAAGTAAGAAGTAAAAAAATCTATTGAATCAGACTAGGATACATGGTTTTGCACATTTTTCTTTTACTTCTCATTCTCTATTTAGTGAGATTGAATGTCAATTCTCAAGCAATCTTTAAGCTCAATAGCAGCCAACTCTCAAACCCTCAATGTTCACTTTGCAAATGGAGATGCATGAAATATTCAAGGGGATAAGGCTATTTTCTCATCAGGGTGAAAGTGACATACCTTCAGCCTAACAATATGTCAATAAACATTAATGTAAAATAGAGTTGTTTCCAGATTTTTTTTAATATAAATTCTAATTTGAGTTTAGACAAATTTTAAATCTTCCTCCTATATTTTTTTCACAAACACTAGTGAATATTTTTATTATAAAAGTCTCTAGCAAAATTTGAGAGAGGCATTACAAAAATTTCTTGTTACCAGATACATAGAGAGGTGGTAGACTAAGTATGAGACAAAAAGAACTGAAATTAGTTAGACACTAAAAGACCAAAAATTATATAGGATATAAACTGCAAATGACATATAACAAAAATAGTAGGAAAAGTACGTCTACAAGAGACGCAAACTTGCCAGTTGGAGTAACAGAACAGACAAGAACAGCTGCTGTCAAAGTTGGATAAGGTTCTTCCCAATCTGCATTATTAACTAGCATTTCATTGTCTCCAAAAACCATCCCTATGCATACGTATGAGACTTCACTGTACCAAAGCGATTCCATAAATAACTGAACTAAGATGATAAATGATGACCTGTAGGCTGTTATATAGTCCTAAATTCTAATGGTGTTCAAAAATTTGGATTGGTACTAGACTACTATTGATGACTGTTATAAAAAAATGGTTTTATAAACAAGAATTAAAAGAGGTTGGAACACATCTGCCTGAGACAGATGTTTGAGAGAACAACCAGAATGGGGGGTGGCCACGTCCAAGTATTATCCGTCTCCTCTATAAGGCTGCTAAGGAAAACATATCACATTTTCTAATTCACTGTTTTTATGCTCAACAACTATAGGAGGTTGAGTCACTACTATTGATAAATGTTATAAAAAATGGTTTGATAAACAAATGGTGCTTTAGTTTCAACTTTCAAGCTATAACTCTGTAGTAAGTCTTAAACCAGCAAGGTGGATAGGAAGATTGCAGATTGACAAGTCTGTTCCATGAAGCTTCTTTGATGGAGCTTGGAAAAGTAATTCTAACTTGGTAATGCAGGAGACTTGTTGTATATTACAGATTCTCATTTCATAGAGTTCAAAGCAAGCAATTATGCTGAATTTCAGGCTTTGAAAGTGTTTCTAGTGTTTTATCTATTTTTTTATATGTTTAAGCTATATTTGCTTACTAGTGAGCCTATGTTTTTTAAAGGTTTTGAATTGATCCA
This sequence comes from Pinus tabuliformis, assembly GCA_031772625.1. NCBI lineage: Eukaryota > Viridiplantae > Streptophyta > Pinopsida > Pinales > Pinaceae > Pinus > Pinus tabuliformis. The sequence continues at coordinate 993,232,282 of CM062812.1, read as the reverse complement.
TTTTTGAGACAGAGATAAACAACAATTTTGGAAATTTCCCTGGGAAATCTTTAAAAATGTTCCGCAAACATCTGGATATTACAGCTATTAACAGCGTTTTCTGTCCCCAACTTTTATAATTTATTGACCTTGTAACTCCAGTCTCCTACAGAGTATAGTGGAATCGACAAAAAAAAATTTCTAGCATGCAAAGGGTTTAAGAAGAATACAGATCAATAAAATCCTCCATGAAAGAAAGGGTTATTCAGAGGATTTAGTTCAACTTACAAATTTACAATCAGAAGCAAACCAGCAAGTTGCAACTGAGCCTGCAGCCTTCTAACGCAACACGCTGACCAAATAACTTTGTCATCAGTCGGACGTCCTTGACCAATCGAAAGTGGCACTCGGCACTCCGTAGTCTTGGGCTTGGCTGCACGGAGTTTGCAGTTGCACAACGCACAAACTCGTGACTAACTTTAAACTTGTCAGCGGCCCCTCGTGACTATCTATAGTCTATAAACAGCACCTCACATGGCACGGGGCCCAGGCAGGCACAGTCAGCGATTGGCACTGGGCAGTGAGTAAGTAAGTTCGAGCCTCGCACAACTCGCATGGTGCGGGCCCCCCGGGTGCACCAAGAAAACTCGACACACAAGTCACAAGTTACAACTCGCACAGTGCCAGGTGCAGGCTGCAAGTTTACAAGACACACACACTCGCTTGTGACTAACTGTAAACTTCACACCGATCTCCTCACAACCCAAGCAATAGAAACGCACTCAGAAGCAATACAAACGCACTGAGAAATGCACACTACACAGGATCACACTTTGCTCAATAGTCGATTGACTCAACTCACAGCTTGTGGAAAATCCTTACAGCGACATGGTTTATAAAGGAAAAAATTTGGCGGGAACAGCGTTTCCGAAAACCATTGTGTGCCCATGGTTTTTCTCGTAAACCATTAAATAAAACCTGCGAACCCTAAGTTCGAACCTCAACAAAAAAATTTCAAATTCGATAAAATTCGCCTTTAGGTTATAGATCAGGTTCGTGTTCGAATTGGGTTCGAATTCGATTAGGTTCGCCTTTAGGTTCGACTTTTAGGTTTGGCGAACCTTAACGAATTTCAATTTTTTTTGGGGTTTGCCGAATTTCGAACCCCAAGGTTCAAATTCGGCGAACCCAGTGACATAGCTCCTACCCCACAGTGTAAACCGACATGGTATTATATACCACCATGCATCTCCATGCTCCTCTGCAGGCTACTGCTCCTTGCTGCATAGCCTTGCACACCACTGGACATTATGGCCTAGAATTGGGTCCGTATACATCAGGCCACAACCCTCTATATAACACTGGACGCTACAACTTGACTCTGTGCAGTCTTGTGTACCACTTCCTATTGTCTTACCACCATATAACATATGGTATCCCACATTATCCAAAGTGTTTGCCACTCTGCTAGTGACCCCACCATGACACGTGTCATGTCCTCTCGTCCATCTTGGTAGACCTGAGCACTCTAACTCCACACCTGTTAGAGGGGATATCTCTATCCTCTGTGACCCATGAGTCCTAAACCTCAATGGGAGAACATCGTCTCCATACAATATCCAGTCCGCTGGCCTACCCATGCGACCTCCTCCAACCAACTCTTGCCAGAGAATGCTAATCATCTTGCGACCCCATGCACAACCAACATGCCAATACAATCCATGGAGCCTACTCACAAACTGCCTGTCTGCTAATGCTCACTGGAATTCCCCTAGGGAATGTATGTGCTTAGTCACTGGGTCGACTACCTCATCAATGCCATAGCCATCCTGCATGTCTGATATCAGATAGGGAGCTCCACCTGGATCCCAATGCCAACTTGGGCCTCCAGTGCCCTTGGTGTCTAAGAGCTCCCACTGAGCCTTACTCCAGACTATGACCATCTCCATGAGTCCAGTCCACTCCACTAGGTACCAACTCAGAATCTCTCGCCATCCAACCCCAAGAGAGGGATCAAATGCACGAACTCCCGCACATAGAACAACCCCGACATGTGGATGTTGCACCTTGTGCAACTCCGATCGTCTCATCCTGCTATCTAGGTCAACACATGAGATCTGACTAGGTAGCTTTGTCTCCCTCTCTCCAAAGGGAAAGGGTGAACCAATAGTGTTGCTAACCTAATCATCCCCTCTAGTATGTCTAGACAACTCTGCCTCCCTCAATCCAATGCATAAGGGTGGGCTAACAATGTGAAAATTTGGATGCCCAAATTTCTACTGCAGCAATTGATTATGTTTCTTCTATTTGTTAATTACTGAACAGAATTAGTTACTGTTTCCTACAGTAAACATTGGAACTAATACACTGCAGCCTTCACCATTTAAATAAAATGCAAAAACAAGAAACTGAACAAGAAAGAAATACAACACATCTGCACAGTTATTTTTGGACAAATGTCCCCAGAAAAACCCAGTGTGGGAAAACTGGTGCAACAACTGAGGGTTTTATTATTATGCAGTAGTAATTTCTAAATACAATCTCTGGATACCCTCATATCTATTCAGTACAAAGAATATCTGACAGAGAGATGAGTGAGATTACCTCACAATATCACTGGAGATCCAGCCATCGAATGAATAGCCCTTGGCTGCCTCTGCGCAATCACTGCGTCAACCTAGTGTCACAGCCTCTAGGGACTGTGTCACCCCTCCTGTTGATCGATTTGCTGCCCAAGAACTTCGATTTTCACCTCCCGGTCTCACACCTCGACTTCTGGCCTCTGAAATCAATTCCTCTAGCAAATTTTCAGACCTCCTCAAGGCTCCGCGCTGCCTCTGCGTCAACCTACGTTGCCTCTACATGGACCTGCGTCAGCTTCTTTTGGCTCTGCGCTACCTCTCCCAGATCTCTCTTTGCCTCCTCTGCTGACTATTCCCGGATCAGGAGAAATATCCAACTGGAACTATCTCTGCCCCTCACTGCAAAAAATCACTTCGAATTTCTTTCTTGCAGCTGCTCTGCTTCATAAATTTGATCTTCTGATCTCCCTTCGATATGTTCTCCAAGTGCCCCTCAAGCCTCTTATTATATCTTTTTGTTGGACAACCAACGACCTAGATTAACTTCTAAGCAATGGCTTAGATCATTTTTGGCTTGATCCTCGTCTTCTTCTAGAAGTTTCACCCACAGTTAGATTAATACCCTTTAATTATTTTAATTTCCTAAGTTTAGACTTAGGGTCCCATTAAAAATAATTAATTATTTTAATAAAATTGTCTCCGGGTGGAATTTCCCAAAATGATTTATGGGTATTGGAGAATGCATGTGTCTAAGCCTCCCTGCAAATTTTGAGACTTAGAGCACATTCGATGCTACCAAAAATCAACACTCCCTCTTAGCAAGGAATGTGCTCTAACAATGCAACCTGCTGAAGCATCACTCTGTTCTGTAACATCTCCTTCTGCGCTGCTGATGTCTGACATCCTGTCCACCAACTACTGCGCAAATGCTGCATCTGTACTGCTGCTGACCCTGCCACTGTCAACACTGCATCCGTACTGCAACTCCCTCTCAATTCTACATCCGTGCTGTTGCTGGCACTGCCACTGCCAATACTGCATCTGCACTGCAACCTTCTCCAACTGCTATTGCTACTGCATCAACAACGGAAAAACATCCCAAATTACTGAACAAGTGTTTAGTATGATGCATCTCGTTGCTAGAGTTTTGATTGTTGCTAGTCTCTACACTGACCCTTTGAAGCCTTTGCGTTGCTGCTAACCTCTGCTCTATGCCAAGTACACTACTGCCAACTCTGCTTTTCACTTCTTAGTCTCTGGCACTCCTAGCCACTGCAAATGTCACTCCGACACTCCCTTGCACCAACTGATAGTGGTCCATCCTGCTACTTCTGATCTTGGCTCCCGTAGCAAGGAATTGATCCAAGGGGTGGGTACCTCAAGGATCTTGCTCAACTGCAGTCCTTTCGAACTATAGTTCTAGATCTCCCCACCTCCCTCCTGGAGATGCCTAAGCTGTCATGGCGAACTCCTCCTCGATCTTTGCGGCTGCAACCTTTGGATCATGCTTCTCATCTTTGTCCTTCTTATTGAGAGGACACTGTGTTGTGTAGTGACCGAATTCACCACACCTGAAGCATTTGATCTTCGAAACATCTTTCTTCTTCTTCCACTGCTCTTGTTGCCCCTTGGATGCGAGGGATGCATTCTCTTCCTCCTCCTTGGGCTTCGACCCATTGCTATTGCTTCCGTCAAGTTTACAATTAACCAAGTCTCTCCTCAGCTCCTCTTGCTTAAGAGCTGACCACATTCCATCCCAATCTGGAAAAGTTGCCTTGCCCAGGATGGTCTAGACAGAAACTTGCCATTCCTCAGAAAGTGAATTCAGGGCTAGTCTTACCATTTCGGAACCTTGAGGTGTGGACCCCACTGCTGCCAGCTCGTCTCAGGTCTCCTGAAGCTTAGTAAGGAACATATCAATGCGTTCCCCCTTCTGCATCTGCATAGATCTCATGTTCTGCTCTAAGTACATTTTCGGCTGCTCAGAAGTTCTGCTGCTTGGAAGATCCCTGATATAGCGTCGTCAAAGCATCCCACATCTCCTTGGCAGTGTCTCTGCCAGCGATGTGACAGACTATATGATCCTTCATTCTGTCAAGGATCATTCTCTTGGTTTTCGTCATTTCTACCTTGTACTTCTTGAGCGGATCTGGATCCATGGGCTCAGCGACCTCGATGTCGACGTAGATCTTGAGAAAATGCTCAACCAGAAGGCCCGACGTCCTTTCCTTCCAGATCACATAGTTGGATGCACCATCCAACCAATCCCGATCTCTCAATCCACTCGCTGCCATCTCTGCCAATTAAAAAGTTTGAATGACCTCCTCTATCCTGGTGCTGCTCAGCAAATGAGAATTCGAATTCCTTGGCTAGGAATTCTCCGAGGAAGAAATTCCCTCAAGTTTCTCTTCCTCCCTCTAACGTCTTTTTGCCCGGAAACTGTCTACAAAAAATTGTCACACCAAAAACCCCTCTTCGCTAAAGCTTTTGTTGTGTTGCTCCCTCTGCCGCTGACAAATCTTGATCTGGAAATCCTACCTCTTTGTTGACTCACTCAGAGAGAGATTTGCCATGAAAATCTTGCCCTCCTAGCCTAAATTGCGCAATCCCTTTGGGGATTCGAATTGTTGCCTTTACAGGAATTTTGAACTCCCTTCTTCCTTCAACACTGGGCTATTCTGACACTGCGCTCTTGTTTCACCTGCGCCTTTGATACCATGAGAAAATTTGGATGCCCAAATTTCTACTGTGACAACTGATTATGTTTCTTCTATTTGTTAATTATTGAACAAAATTATTTACTGTTTCCTACAGTAAACACCAAAACTAATACACTGTAGCGTTCAACATTTAAATAAAATGCAAAAACAAGAAACTGAACAAGAAAGAAATACAACATTTATACACAATTATTTTTGGACAAATATCCTCGGAAAAACCTAGTGTGGGAAAATCGGTGCAACAGCTGAGGGTTTTATTATTATGCAGTAGTAATTTCTAAATACAATCTCTGGATACCCTCTTGGCTATCCAGTACAGAGAATATCACTGACAGAGAGATGAGTGAGATTACCTCACACTATCACTGGAGATCCTGGCTGATCCAGCCACTGAATGAACATCCCCTGGTTGCCTCTGCGTAGTCACTGCGTCAGCTCAACATCACAGCCTCTAGGGACTATGTCACCCCTTCTGCTGATCGATTTGCGACCTAGGAACTTCAATTTTCACCTCCCATTCTCACACCCCGACTTCTGGCCTTTGAAATCGATTCCTCCAGCAAATTTTCGGACCTTCTCAAGGCTCTGCGCTGTCTCTATGTCAGCCTATGTTGCCTTTGTGAGGCCCTACGTCAAGTTGTCAACCTCTTCTGGCTTTGCGGTGCCTCTCCTATATCTCTCTTTGCCTCCTCTGCTGAGTATTCCTGGATCAGGAGAAATCTCCAACCAGAACTATCCCTGCCCCTCACTGCAAAAGATCACTTCGAATTTCTCTCCGGCAGTTGCTCTGCTTCAGAAATTTGATCTTTTGATCTCCCTTCGATGTGTTCTCCAAGTGCCCCTCAAGCCTCTTCTTATATCTTTATGTTGGACAACCAACGACCCCGATTAACTCCTAATCAATGGCTCAGATCATTTTGGCTTGATCCTCGTCTTCTTCTAGAAGTTTCAACCACAGTTAGATTAATACCCTTTAATTATTTCAATTTCTTAAGTTTAGACTTAGGGTCCCATTAAAAGTAATTAATTATTTTAATAAAACTGTCTTCAGGTGGAATTTCCCAAAACAATTTCTGGGTATTGGAGAATGCATGTGTCTAAGCCTCCCTACAAATTTTGAGACTTAGAGCACATTTGATGCTACAAGAAATCAACAAACAACATTGTAGATCCCATCAGTGTGCCTCTTAACCGAACTGTGTTGAAATCCCAATGTGTGGTCTCTATGCTGCCCCTCATCAATGGCTAGCCCAAAGGATGGTTGCACATCCTCATCCATCATGGACTCTGCATGAGCCTCCGACTGCTCCTCCATAGACAACCCAACATGTGAGACATGCTCACCAGTCAGCTGTAGGTGATTGTCATCCGATAACTCTGTCATAGATCTGGATGCCTCTATACCTATTTGCTTCCTCATCAATAGTGGGGATGTCTCCCGACACCTCATCAACCTGTGGTGTGCTACTATCACCTGAGAACTCGGTCACAACCCGGGATACCTCATCAATGGATACCTCAACAACGGATGACATCTCATCAATGAGTGTATGCTCAACTATCTCCTTGCCAACCATGGCCCCTTGAACTACTCTCTCGTCTTCTTCCTTAATCCTCTCCATCATCCCAACATAATTCCACTGAATCCCCATTGGTTTGTGCATGCCTCTTAGTTCACAGAACTCCCAAAAAGAGAGGGACACCTTAATGTCATGACCCAACGATTGGTATGCCCTCCAATTTGCTTCCAATAACTCCACATCAATTGCAATCATGTCTTGCCATCTTGATGCATTACCCATAATTTTGGGCATAGTGGATTTGTTGTATAATTGAGAATGGTCTTGATTCCCAATTGCGGAATGAATCAACTTTTCCCCCACATCAATCATCATTTGTTGCATCCTAATCACCTCATTCAAGGTTACTGCCATGTTGTTTGATTCTAATCTTTCTTTGGATCCCATGATTTCTTAGATTTTTATTTTGGTCTTGTCATAGAACAAAGGGTTTCCCACAGGCTGAGCCAAGATTATGGCTTTGATACCACTATAATGTTCCAAAATAGGAAAAACAGTGATATGCAAGCAAATAGCAAATTTACACCACAAATTTTTTAAAAACAATTTAGTAAACACCAGAACAATTAGAAACATGGAAGCAACTGAGCCATTTTATTATCATTGGTGCAAGAGTACAAATATATGGAAGGAATACACTTGGGATTTCCTTTTTTGGCAAGCAGAGCAATGCCCAAGTGAAGCAATGATAATTTAGAAACTGTCGAAGTGCTGCTCTACGTTGCCCTAGCAAATATACACTATCTGCTGCAAAGATATGGCTGAAAACCCCACCTCCGGTGCTCGGGAAATTCTGCAAATTCATTTTTGAGGTCCTTGTCAAAAACCCAGAAAAACCTAGAAATGGTTTAGCTTGGTTTTGAACTTCCAAAATCAACCCCCAAAAAGGCACTGCGCAGTCCCCAACAATTCTGCATTGTCTACTGCAAAGATATGGCTGAAAACCCCACCTCCGGTGCTCAGAAAATTCTGCAAATTTATATCTGAGGTCCTTATCGAAAATCCATAAAAACCCAGAAATGGTTTGGCCTGGTTTTGACCTTCCAAAATCGACCCCCAAAAGGCCCTACGCCCTCCAAATCTGTTGAAGCACACTGCCTGCCAATACACCAACAAAATCCTCCCCAAACACTCTTGAAATGTAGCAATCAACTCCACCAATACTTCCCTTATTTCTCCCGGCAAACAATAGCCCCAATGGCTGAAACTCTATCTCTCACGTATGCCTAGTTTCTCTCTTCTGTGCTGACCACAGAGTTTGGAAAATCATTCCGGAATATTGCTGCCACTTCCAGCCCTCAAACTCACCCAATAGACAACAAACCTATTGAGCCTTCTTCTCCTAATTTCTCCCAGAAATAACCCTCCAAAAGAATGCTGCAATGGCCACACTAGATCCACTACCATGTCCTCTAGAAATATGCACTGCTGGGGCAAACTAAATACAAATGTTGGATATCTCTTTATAAATCTCCTCCGGATGATAATTGATGAACCTCTCTAGGGTGGAACTCGAAGTCCCCCGAGGAAAGGGCGAGTTCTCCGCTTGGAAAACTCTTGCTAAAAACAAGTGCCCTGACTAAACAACTCAAGCAACAAAATCAAATTTGATAAGCCAAGAATGCCAAATGAAGTGTGTTGCCTTCTTTTTATAACTTTCGTGGAGCCTTTCTTCCCACCTTTTCTTCCCTCTCATGCATTTCGAATCATTGGCTTAGGGAGTGCGTATTTCTTATGCGGGTGGTCCCCACAAATCATTAACAAAACAAAATAATATAAAATTAACTTACCTCTAACTCCTAAGTCTTCTATCAAAAATCAAATGGGCCCCCATCTTCACCAAAATTGGCCCCCAAAATGTAGAAATAAATCCTGTTCCAAAATAATTTAGGGACATTATTGAAGCTGCAAGGTCGAAGCTGTGAAGCTGCAAGGTCGAAGCCATGAAGCTGCCTCTAGGTCAAAGTTGTGAAGTTGCTTCTAGTTCGAAGTTGTGAAGCTTCTAGGTCGAAGTTGTTGAAGCTGCATCAAGTTGCATCAAGTTCAAAGTTGCAGAAATTGTTGTTGGGGTTGAAGTTGTTGGAGAAGTTGCTGGAAGGTTGAAGTTTGTTGCTGGAAGCTGTTCAAGAAGGAAAAAGTTGACTTGGTCTTGGAGGGTCTTGGTCAAGGGTTATAGGTCTTGGAATTCATCAATTGAAGTTCTATAAGAAGAGAAGAATTCTAATGGGTTAGCCTCTCAGTTGGATAGGTTTTGGCCTTGGCTGATCGCCTACATCTTGTGTCCTATTGTCTCACTGTTCTTTATCATTTGGTAGTTGTTTGATGATAAAGAACACTAATAATAATAAAGGTAAGAAGAAGTTTATCAAGTAAAGTATAAAAATACATCACAAGCAGTTATCAAAGTAAGAGAAATCACCTAATCTAGTTGCCATAGATTTCTCAACAGAATATTCATATTTGAAATATTTTGGAGCCAATTTTAACACCCTTGAAGGCCGACTTAACCTGCTTTGTAAGCTGAATTAATCTTCAAAAAAATAATAATTTTTTTCTTCAATAATAAACCTTCTTAACCAGCCATTTTGGGTTAGGAAAATTCTTAATTTAAGAGTTGATAGGACCTTCAAGATTTAATCCATATTTTTTAATATTTAGCCAAACATTTAGCTGCCTTCATCATTTTATTTTGGGGACCTTGACCACACATTCGAGGCATAAACTTTGATAAATCATATCTCCTAAATCGTGAGGAGTTATGAGGCATGCTACGTACCATTGGAATCAACATGTCAACGAGAAGTAAATGAAGATGGTCTTTCTTGCAAAGACATTGATATTCCCTGTCATTTTCTCCATCAAAGGCGGGGCTTCATGACCGTACTGCAACGGCTTGCTTACTTCTTTTCCTTTCCTGACATTGGAGCTTCCAATCAATGCAATCCATAGACAAATATTAAGAGCATTCAAAGACTGATGTTAGCATCAATGACAACACCATTCAACATACACCAGGCTACCAAATATCCAAAAATGTGACACATTTGGTTTCTTCCCGGTAAAAGCCTCCTCTAGTGTAACTTGCCCCAACACTCTGTGTGGGCTCCAGTTCTGTAATAAAACTGCTATATTGCACAATGTTTTAAAACTCGAACTGAGGTTCGGAGTCCGAACCGGCCGAGGGTCAGCTCTGACTTGAAATCCGACTCGGTATCGACTCAGACTTAGTTGATTCCAATGACTTAGTCTTTGTAAAAAGTACATTAACTATTTAATTTTTAAAGAAAAAACACTTTTTAAGATTTTCATTCATGTTTCCAAACTAAAAGCATTAGAGTAATAGAGGGAAGACAAAATACGGTCAAAGTATGCTCATGAATATATCTATTATATCAAAATGGCACCCATTGCGTTGTCCAATACATGTAATATATGGAGATCAGAACAAAAAAAAATAACAAGGAGGCTCTAAATGGCCTCTACAACAAAAAAATACAATTGTAGGACTACAAGTTACTAATACAGTTGATCCTCTTTACATTAAAAGGTATGATCATTTTTGAAATTTTTCTTGGGATCATAACTCTCTCATGTCTAGATATTTGAATCATAAAGATTCTTGTTAGGGTGATTAATCATTAGATTAAATCTGCCCTTATCATTTTATCATTTTGATCATTTTTATGAAACCCTAATCTTTAGGGTTCATTATAAAACCTTAGCCTCTTATTGCTAAGGGTATGTCAACATTAATTATGAAACGCTAGTCTACTTAGGGTTGTTGATGAAGTCTAGAAATTCTATTCTTTTGATGTTTAGGGTTTTGGTATTGTTATGATAAAAACCCTAGTTCTTTGGGGTTTATTGTTAATATCTAAGTTATGTATTGAAACCCTAGATTTTTTGGGTTTGAAACCCTTGTAAGTAAGGTCTTAGGAATAAAACCCTAAGTGTATATTCATCTGATCGAAACCCTAGTCTAGAGAAAAATTGTTGTATATCCGACTTTGATGTATTGATGTTTGTGTCTTGGCTCTACATAGTGTGTATGAATATTGATATAAATTGCTAGTACGTGATAATGAAATCCTAGATATGTATATGCAAGTATGCTGACCGACTTGTTGATACTCATGTTTTAGTTTTCGACAAATAAAACCCTAGTAGAAATTGATATTCTAGGACTTGATGATATTATTGATAAGATTTTTATGATGAAGAATCTAGGGTTTGGAACAAACCCTAGTAGAGTTTGTCATAAAAAAATAAATTGTTGAAAATTTAGATGTATAGTACTGTGATTGGATTGATATTTGATTGATTTGTTGATATCTAAAGCTTTGTGTCTCAAGGTGGAGTCTAGGGTTTATGACAAAACATTAGCAAGAAATCTAGAAGATAAAAGATATGACGCTTGTTGAGTACGAATCTAACTAGGTTTAGGTAGTTGATGAGTTGATTGTATTGACATAGTTAACTTCATTTGTTTTTGGTTATGCTTGCTACTAAAGTTTTGTAGGTACATAATCTTCAATATGTTGAAGATGTTCATAAGTAAAAATGACTTGATAATATTGGTAAGCATGATGAATGATGCTATAAGAATGATGATGATCAAGATGACGTTGATACCATAAGAAAGAAATAAAGCCTTGAAAGGATGAAGTTTCTCCAATATTATGAAGTTGTTGATTTCCCTAAGTTGAAAGGGAGCTTGGATAGAAGAAAGGGTATATCTCCCCAGTTGAGAGGGAGGGCATATTATGACAGTAAATATTTTGAAGTAAGCAAAAGTACTACAGATGAATGTTTCATAAAGTTAGAAGATTTGAGGATGTATTTGGTGTTGCTGAAGAAGTGAAAGACGAAGAAATCTTCTGACAAATTATACATGGATAACTTGATGATGATATTAGCAGCGTCTAAATGAATGAGGACCCCGAAGGGTTTGTGTTTACTTGTATGTATATTTGAAAGTTTATTATTGATTGGGATTGTGTTTGTACAGGTAAATCTCTCTATAAGAAGGTTAAACACTTTGGAAGCATGCTTGGACAAATGGATATATCTGATTTAGTTTATTAGGGAGAGATGAAGCATCTAATGGCAATATGCTTGTGAGGACATCTAACTGGCGTATGTGTTGATGTCTAGATCCCGAAAAGGGAGGGTGGCGTTGTTCATGGAGCTCCGACCTTGGATACACACCTAGATCCCTCGGGTTGGTTGTTGAGCTTAAAAGCCTGATGGTACCTAGAGTTGATCTAATGGCAATATGCTTGGGAGGACATCTAACTGGGGTATATGTTGATGTCTAGATCCCGAAGAGGGAGGGTGGCGTTGTTCATGGAGCTCTGACCTTGGATACACACCTAGATCCCTGGGATTGGTTGTTGAGCTTAAAAGCCTGATGGTACCTAGAGTTGGCTAAAGCTTGAGTCCCCTTAGTCCCTCTCAAATAGAATACCCTAGTTAGGTATCTAGTCCGTAGCACTGAGTGTGTTGGAACTCTTCGTAGTTCATTTCATTTTGTAATCTTCCATGCACTCTATTTGTATGTAATTATGAATACCTCCCTAGTTAAGAGGGAATGTTGAAGAATGTAACTAGTACCAGTCTTCATAATTTTTCTTGTCAAAAGAAATTTTATTATTAAAGAAAATAACTTAAGCATGGGTTTCATGCTTGGGTCATTGTTTTCTAAGTTAAAGCCTCCATTGAAGGCTTCTAGGATTATATTTTTAGTCATTATCATTATGTAGACCCTTCTTGGCATCTGTGTCATGAAAGAAAATTATTGTTATGATTATTCTCCTTTTCCATCAAGTCAACTTCCTAATCCTTCAAGTCGGCCTCAATTAAGTTGATAAATTTGGCCTCAATCAAGTTGACAAAGTTGGCCTCTTGTTGGAAACTCAAACTGCTATAAATACACAAGTGTATTCGGCCTATGAGCAGTGGAATGAATTCGATTTGCAATTCTAAAGTAAGATACGAAATGAAGAAAGAACCTATCCAATGCATAGTAGAGAAGCCAATAAAATAAAGCATTGATTACAAGGACCGAATTCTTCAGATGTATTATAGGGGACCGAAGTTTTTCTTATATACTATAGAGACCCCCAAGTTTTCTTATGTATTACAGGGACCAAAGTTCTACAGGAACAGAGTGATCTTATGTATTACAGGGGCTGAAGTTCTACAAGAACCGAGTGTATCTTATGTATTACAGGGACCGAAAAATATACAAGAGACTGAAGATTGCAGAAAGAATGATGACTTGATTACGGAAGGGTGACTTGATGGAGTAAAGGAGATCATGTGTCTAGGTCTTGAGTCTAGGTTCTCACTTTGATTTGAATCTACTGAAGGAAGAGTTCTTGACTGGGTTTTCCCCTACCTAGGGGTTTTTCTCTAGCTGTGAGCCTACATCTTGTGTCCTCCCTTGTTTATTGATTGGCATTAGTCGTGATGATAAGAAGAAGATAAATTGGAAGAAGAACTAATAATGAAATATCACAAGATAATGTCATAATAAGAGAAATCAATTAAAATAAATCATAAGTTGTCGCCCTAATGGATTTCTCAGCAATGGAGACACAAGACACACAGGACACACAAATTCGAGTGTTCGACATGGGGCACATAGTGTGAAAATTCCACAACAGGGACCCCTGCTGCAGCAACTGATGATATTACTCCTATTTGTTAAATTCCTTTAAACAAATTACTTGCAGTTTCCTACAACAAATATCGTAATACATACATTGCAGCCTTCACTTCATTAAATTATATGTGGAAACAAGACACTGAGAAAGAAATAAAATACAACACAAGTGACACTGTTATTTTTGGACAAATGTCCCTAGAAAAACCCAACGCAGGAAAACTGGTGCAACACCTCTGAGGGTTTTATATTATTAAGCAATGGTTTTTGAATACAACTCTGGATGCCCTCCTGACAATCCAGTTACAGAGAAATACAACTGGCAGAGAAGAATTGTGAGATTACCTCACTCTACCCAGCAAATCCCGACTGTTCTGGAAATTGAATCAACTGTCCCCGGCTACAACTACACTGCCCCTACACAGTGACTGCGTGGGCCTGCATGGAGCTCTCTGAGGCTCTGCGTCAGCTAAACTGGGAAATGTCTTGCCTTTTGGAGCAGTTTCCAACCCTCTCGGCTCAGAAATGTCAGCTCCTCTGCAAAACTCGGACTTCTACGTGGGTGACTAAGCTGCCTTTGCATGAGCCCTTTTGGCTTAGTGTTAAGCTCTGCGTGGGCCCTTTAGGCTCAGCGTCAACCCCTCTGGTGTCTTTCTGCCTCTCTCTGTTGCATATCCTGGGCTCTGGAGAAGATACTCCAACCCAACTATCCCTGCCCTCAACTGTAAGAAATCTACTCGATCAGAATTTCCTCCTAAGAACTTCTCACTTCAGAAATTTGATCTCTTGATCTCTTGGTGTGTTTTCCAAATGATCCTCAAGCTCCCTTAAATAATCTTCTCGTTGACATTCAACGACCCAGATTAAAAGCTAATCAATGGCTAAGATCATTTTAGCTTGATCCTTGTCTTCTTCTAGAAGTTACACCCACAATTAGATTAATACCCATTAATATTTTTAATTTCTTAAGTTTAGAATTAGGGTCCCATTAAACAATATTAATTATTTTAATAAAATTGTCTCTGGGTGGAATTTCCCAAAACGCTTTCTGGGTTCTTTGGAATACATGTGCCCAAGCCTCCCTGCAAAATTTGAGGCCTAGATCACATCCAATGCTACCCTAAATAAACACTCCCTCTTAGCGAGGAATGTGCTCTAGCAATATACGTTGTTGTATACTGCTCAGACTCTAAAGCATCGTCCTCTGCGCTACTGATGTTTGACATGTTGTCCACCAACTATTGCATTGATGTTGTAACTGTACTATTGCTGACACTGCCACTATCAACACTGCATTCGTACTACAACTCCCTCTCAAGTGTTGCATCTGTGCTGCTGCTAGCACTGCCACTGCACTGCAAACTGTTGTTGCTACTCTATTAGCAACGAAAAAATATCCAAAATTACTGAACTAATTGTGTTCAGTATGATACCACGTGAATGCTGAAGCGTGAGTGCTGCTAGTCTCTGCACTGACCCTCTAAATCTATTGTGCTGCTACTGACCTCTTCTTTGTGCCATCTACACTGTTGCCAACTTTGCTTTGCGTTGTTCAGTCTTTGGCGCTCCTAGCCACTGCAACTGTCTCTCCAACACTCCTCGACACCATCCAACACTAGTCCATCCTACTATCACATAATTGGGCTTCTGTAGCAAGGTATTAATCCAAGAGGTGGACTCCTCAAGGACCCTTCCCATCTATAGCTCTTTCGAACTACAACTCCAAATCAACCCACCTCCCTCCTGGAGGTATCTCGGTTGTCATGGTGAATTCCTCCTCTTTGATCTTCGCGGGCGCAGCCTTCGGATCATGTTTCTCATCCTTGTCCTTCTTCTTGAGATGACACTAAGTAGCGTAGTGACCCATCTCTCCACACCTGAAACACCTGATCTTCAAGACGTCCTTCTTATGTCTCCGCTGCTCCTGCTGTCCCTTCGATACAAGGGTTGCATTATCCTCCTCCTCCTTAGGCTTCGACCCACTGCTGTTGTTGCTTTTGGCAACTTTGACCTTGACTAAGTCTCTCCTCAGCTCCTCTTGTTTTAGAGCTGCCCATATCTCATCCCAATTCGGCAATGCTGATCTGCCCAGGATACTCTAGACAAAGACTTGCCACTCATCTAAGATAGAATTGAGGGCTAGTCTAACCAACTCTGGATCTTGAGGTGTATGCTCCACAATAGACAATTCATCACGAGTTTCTTGAAGCTTCGTGAGGAATGGATCCACACACTCCCCTTTCTGCATTTGAGCAGATCTCAGTTTCTGCTCAAGGTACATCTTCCGCTCCTTGGAAGATCCTTGATATAACGTAGACAAAGTGTCCCACATCTCCTTAGCAGTCCCTCTGCTAGCAATGTGATAGACCACATGATCATTCACTTTGTCGAGGATCATTCTTTTCACCTTCACCATCTCAGCGTTGTATTTCTTCAACAAATCTGCATCTGCAGGGACAACCGCCACGTTGTCGACGTATGTTTTGAGGGCATGCTCATCTAGAAGGAATGACATTCTAGCCTTCCAGATGACGTAGTTGGATGCTCCATCCAACTTGTCTTGATCCCTCAAGCCACTGGTTGTCATTTTTGCCACAAATGTTAAATGACCTCTCTCCTCTGCGTTGATGTTGGGCTAGCCTATGCACTAGTAAAACTGTTGTCCCTTGTTGTTGCTCAGCTCTAGAGAATTCGAATTCCTTGGCTAGGAATTCTTTGAGGAAGAAATTCCCTCAGTCGTGCTTCTCTTCTCTCTTTTGACGCTCTTCTGCCCATCAAACTGCCTGCAAAAAAATATGAGTCCCGCCAGCTTTCCTCATGTCGAGGCTTTAACGCTGCTCCCTCTACCTCGACAAAAATTCAATCTACAAGCCCTTCTCTCCGTTGACTTACTCGAAGAGAGACTGCCTCGAAATTTCAGCCCTCCAGCTAGAAATGGCCCATCTCTCCGTCGACTCACTCGGAGAGAGGCTGCCTCGAAATTTCAGCCCTCTGACTGGAACTGCACAAACCCTTTGGGGTTTTGAACTGCTGCCTCCTGCAACTTTTCGATTTCCCTTTTCTGCTCAGCGTTGGATCTATCGGCACTGCTCTTCTTGTTCCACCTGCAGCTTTGGTACCATGTGAAAATTCCACAACAGGACCCCTGCTGAAGCAACTGATGATATTACTCCTATTTGTTAAATTCCTTTAAACAAATTACTTACAGTTTCCTACGACAAATATCGTAATACATACACCAACCTTCACTTAATTAAATTATATGCGGAAACAAGAGATTGAGTAAGAGAAAATACAACATAAGTGACACCATTATTTTTGGACAAATGTCCCTGGAAAAACCCAATGCGGGAAAACCGGTGCAACAACTCTGAGGGTTTTATATTATTAAGCAGTAGTTTCCGAATACAACCTTGGATGCCCTCCCAACAATCCAGTTACAGAGAAATACAAATGGCAAAGAAGAATTGTGAGATTACCTCACTCTACCCTGCAAATGTCGACTCTTCTGACAACTGAATCAACTGTCCCTAGCTACAACTACGTCGCCCCTGCGCAGTAATTACATGGGCCTTCGTGGAGCTCTCTGAGGCTCTGTGTCAGCTCAACTGGGAAACGTCTTGCCTTCTGGAGCAGTTTCCAACTGTCCCGGCTTAGAAATGTCAACTCTGCAAAACTCAGACTTCTGCATGGGTCACTGAGCTGCCTCCGCGTGAGCCCTTCTGGCTCAACGTCAACCCCTCTAGTGTCTCTCTCCATTTCTCTGTTGCGTATCCTAGGCTCTAGAGAAGATACTCCAACCCAACTATCCCTGCCCCTCAACTGCAAGAAATCTACTCGATCAGAATTTCCTCCTGAGAATTTCTCACTTGAGAAATTCGATCTCTTGATCTCTTGGTGTGTTTTCCGAATGACCCTCAAGCTCCCTTAAGTAATCTTCTCGTTGACATTCAACAACCCAAATTTAAAAGATAATCAATGGCTAAGATCATTTTAGCTTGATCCTTCTCTTCTTCTAGAAGTTACACCCACAATTAAATTAATACCCATTAATACTTTTAATTCCCTAAGTTTAGACTTAGGGTCCCATTAAAAAATATTAATTATTTTAATAAAATTGTCTCTAGGTGGAATTTCCCAAAATGCTTTCTGGGTTCTTTGGAATACATGTGCCCAAGCCTCCCTGCAAAATTTGAGGCCTAGAGCACATTCGATGCTACCCCAAATCAACATGTAGAGCCCTCGAAACAGGACACGTTATATATATATATATATATATATATATATATATAATTAAAATTGATACTAAATATATATTTCAATGATTTCATATTACACAAATTCTCATGATGATACAAATTCAGACATACATCTAGATTCTACATTGTAAATTTGTAGTTTTAACATTATTCATACAAATACAATTGTGACAGTCATCAGTGATCCAATAGGAGAAAGACAAGAAACTACAGTTTTCTCATTAGGTTATCAAAATCAAAATGTGTTACATAGGTACTGAGTCCTGAGGACTCCTGACTAACAATGCCAATGGAAAATAGAAATAGCAAATACAAAACAACTACAAGGTAGTAGGTAGCTCATCAATCATCATCATCAAAATCAACATCACTGTCATGGTCACCATTGCTCTCCTCTGCATCCTCCTCCTTTGCATCCAATCTAATCTCTGCATCCTCCTCCTCTGCATCCAATCTAATCTCTGCATCTGCTGGTGTAGAGGATGATCCCTCAAGAATATGACCATCATAAAAAGTGACAGGCTCTAGCACTGGCTCATTAAGATCCAAGTTGGCCAATGTCAACTCAACAGTATTGTACAAACCCATATCATTAGCAAACACATCGCACATCTTTGTCTTTCCCTTCAACCACTCCTCCCTCTGCAAGAGAGAGACACAACAATGAAGAGAAAGCGGCCCAAATCAGGTTTTTAAGGAGCCGCGACATACGTTTCTAGAGGGACACGTGTCCCGAAATCAGGACATGCTGCTGGGTGAATCGGATTCGTGGGCCCAATGAATCTCACGTGTTTGAACATGCTCGACCCACAAATTGGACATGTATCCCTCGAGAATCATGTCCGACATGTGGGATGTGGGACATGGGGGGGGGGGACGGGAGGACAAATCTGGTTTCTTAGTTGGTTACCTATTTCCCATCCACATGCCAGTTTTGCTACATGCATGGCAAGAAAGGCTTACCACTCCACTATTTATTCTTGCATGCTTACCACTCCATCTGCTTTCAACTTCTCTCAACTGTTTCTAACTGTTTCATTGTTCATGCTCGCAGAGTTGAGATTGAAAGTGCTGCAGTAGTTGTTTGTAACTGTCTGGAACTTCTTAGGAGGTTCAACTCTCAATTATGATATAGAACTGCTTAATATGGTTAATGCATCTTTATGAATTTTGAATGGTGAATATGACTTATGTTTTTATCGAGGGAAAGGTTTTTTTATTTAGAACCTTTTTTCCATATCAAACCATAATCACATGCAGAAACGTTCAGAAACATGCCATGTCTTTACTAGGCTAGGGCATTCAAATATGTGCACGCTGTAAAGTTATTATAGATATTCTTCAGCCCCTCCAATATATAAGGGGAATGGCAAATACTTTGGGAAGGCAAAAAAACATTGTATTTAGAGCTTTTTGATGTTACAATCTTACTTTTAGCAATTTCTCAATTCCCGCATAAAAAATCAAGATGTCTGTGGCAATATAAAAATTACATCTTACATAAGCCTCAAATGCTATTGATACGTGTCTTTTTTGCAGCATATAATGAGGACACACACTGTGTAGGCTTGGTTCGCCTCGGCAGTGAAATGCAGAAGATAGTTGCTGGATCCATGAAAGACTTACTTACTATTGACTTTGGCCCGCCATTGCATTGCCTTGTCATTGTTGGAAAGACTCATCCATTAGAAGAGGAAATGCTGGAATTTTATGCCATGTCAAAAGAATGTATTAATGCTGAAAATTCTAACTGAAATGACAATGCTTGGTTCTCTTTTGGTGGCTGCCATAGAAAATTTCCTTTCCACAAGTCAATTATTGGAAATAACTGTTGACACATTCATTAGCCATTGGTCCATTTATTCCAATTAATTCTTGTGCTACTTAATGAATACTTCTTATTCGTAGTAGCTATTGTAGACATGTTTATATATATCAGATTCAATTTTGACGAGAGTGCGTCAGTCTCTCAGTGAATGTTTTCCTTCACCTTCTACAGCACTCGTATTCTCGTAATGCTATACATATACTATGATTGTTGCATATAGAATTTTGTCAATACGTCTTCTGTGTAGCATCAAAGTTACTTTTGCAACAAGAAAACTTGTATAAGTTCAACCAATTGGTTTTAATTTTCAGAACGTTGTCCTCCTTTTGCTGATTACCAATTGCAATTTGCCACGACCACAGTAAGCTTAGTTTGTCTGATCACCCTGCTGGCCACATGGTACAAGCATACAGCATGAAGTTTCAAGTTCCTACCAGCTAACCTGCAGCAATTCTTGAAGTTCTCATCGTTACATCTTAACCCTTTGACTTTCGTAATCGATCTCAGAAGTGGTGGATTATGAAAATTTGCGGAATTTAGTACAGTGCTAAAAAGGGTTGTAAAGCAAAGTCTAGCTTTCCTCCTTGGGAATGGAATATGTACTTAAACAAACACCTCTCCTTATTTGTGTTGCTGCCATTTATGCCAACTAGGAAAACTTTGTACGAGTATGGTTTTCTTGATGTGCTCCTGATTTGTGTTTTGTGTTCACCTTAGAAGGATGATTAATATGACGCGGAGATTCAAACTCTTTTAATTGAGTGGATGAGATGAGGTCTAATGAGAAGAGCTTAAGCTCTGGTTGTTCCAGTTGGAGTGAATTGGAACACAATTTTTTATCTTTGAGTAGTTATATAACTTTTCCGTAAACAAAAATGCAGGTCTTGAGTACAAAATTTGGGCCATTTATTAATTAGGGTTTTCAGCTAGGAATTTAATGGCTTACCACCCTATAGTTTGTATCCTTTAATGATGGATTGCCTTAGGGCATCCTAAACATGTAATCATAAGCATATCTATAGGAACAAAATCATCTTAAAAGTCCGAAGCTATTTTTAAATGTCTAAGACACCTTGTAGGCAGGGTGCATGCACCCACAGGCTTGGGTGTGTGCAGCTCACACCGTGTTCACACACCCACAGGTGTTTCACAATTGCAAATATCTATTCCGCACTTGAGTGCATGATATTGCACCCTAACCTCTTTCCCTGTATTCAGCCCATCGATTCAATTACGTATATCTCTTCCACACTTGAGTGCATGATATTGCACCCTAATCTTTTTCCCTATATCCAGCCCACCGATTCTGGATGTGTTTTGTGACAGGGACATCCCTGGTTTGTCATAGGGTTGTTGACCCCAAAATTACCGAGATATCTACATATTACTATCCGCAACAACCATGGGAACAATAGTATATTCATACCTGCTTATAAGCTCACAAGGCAACACTGTAATAAGTCATTTCGGGATCATTCTGTGTGGTTATGGATACTGATGCATGTAACTGTGAGATCACTGTTGTGATAGTCAAACCAATATGTGATATCTGACATGCAGATACAAATAGGCCATGTTTAAGTGAAATATATGAAACACCGACTTTCTCTTAGAAGATTAAACCATCAGAGATAAAAGAGATCCCGACCTATATCCATGATATATCAATTTATATATCGGTGATGGAACTGAACACCTCTCAAGTGAATCCACAAACAAAATTCTATATGTTTATTTGCATCTTACTTTTTATTAGAGATAATCTATTATGCAACCAGTAAGACAAACTTTGACTGAGACAAACGGATGGCTGTTACAGTAAGTCAAGCTAGATACTAGATTTTAGAATGAAGGCACGTTGAGACTGAACTTTTTTCAGAAATTGAGTACATTATAGTACTGTCTTATACACCTATACACAAGATAAGATTATTTTTACAAAACCAAAAATATGAAAATGCTATACCGCTATATCTATAACGAACTTACATACAATCATAAATAGGCATTTTCTCCATGATACTAGTGTTCAAATAGTCTACTTTCTCAATACTTTCTACATGTATTTACTAACAAGGACATACTAGAAAAATAATACACAAAAAATTGATCTGTCTATTTTATTCTCCTTCTTGCCGTTACCTAGACTAACCACCCATTTAGAGGGTTTTTATTTTGCTACAGGTCATAAGTTTAATTCTAAAAGGGTCTCCTGTGATCCTTGGAATTGCTGGATGGAGCTTCCAAATATGTTGTGCAAACAAAGAAGAGACCTCCTTCAAGTGGTAATACCTTATTAAGGGATCCATGTCAATAATAAAAAGGATTTGTGATCCAAATTTAGAAGCATTCTTCAACTAGATTCAATTCACTCAATTTTATGTGGGCAAGTTGTGTTTGGCACAAATGAGGCTTTATGTGATGGGGAGTGTGGAAAATATCCAATAGATTGGTGGTGTACATCCCCAAGAGCTACAATTTTTTGCTATATAGTTACTTTCACAAGTATGCAATTACTTACAATGTGAGAGTAATTGGGTATTGCCAATTTTATTCATTCACCAAAGAGGAACCAATTTCTCCTTGTTTGCATAATGGGAAGACAATATAGGGAAGGCTCTTCTAAGAATTGGCTTTGATTCATAAATGATGCTATATGTGTAAGAATTAAATCCTCAATGATGCTATATGTGTAACAATGAAATCCTCAAGCCCTAGAAGGAGAAAGTCAAACAAAGGTCTCAAGAAGCCTTGGGAGTCCTAAATCAGCTCACATGTGTGGAAGTAGTTGTTGCTGGAGAGGCCGAAAAATTCAGCCCTATAGTAGAGGCCGAAATTTTGTTGCTATGGGTCGAAGTTGTGCTACTGGAAGAGATTTGACTAGGTTTGAATTGGACAAAGGAAGCACATCATCAAGAAGGCCAGACTTGGACTTGGAGAGGTATTGGTCTTGGTTTAGAGGTCTTGGAATTCGTCAATTGAAGAATCTATAAGAAGAGAAGAGATTTGTGGGGTTTCCTTTCAGGTGGAGAGGTTTTGGCCTTGGCTAGCAACCTATATTCAGTGTTCTTGTGTACTACTAATCTTCTTGTTTTGGTAGTTGTTTGATGATAAAAATAACATAATAATACAAGAAGAAGCTAATAAGTAAGAAAAATTAAAAAGGTGTCACAAGCAGTTATCAAGTTAAAAGAGAAACCATGCTATCTATTGCCCTATAGATTTCTCAACATGGTATCAGAGCTAGGGTTAGCTAAGGGCATGATGAAGATCACTACTCTCTTGAAGAAGTTTCTAAAGGAGTGTTCTATGAGAGCAAGTCATTTAAGGAAGGGCATCAAGGCATTGTGGAATCTCCTATTTATTAAGAATGATATGACCAAGACATCTACAAAGGATGAAGGACTATTCTCAGCTCTTATTGGCACATTTGAAGATGATAACATTTTAGTAATATGACTAGTGAACACAAGCAACTAAAGACCTTATCAAGAGGAAAATCTTCTTACTTCGTTGAGCATGGTGACAAGAAGTGCTATCCTGTAAGAGGAATTGGATCAACCTCGTTGGAGCTAGCGAATGGAGGAAATATTCATCTTAACAGGATCCTATTTTTTCCAGGTTTGCAAAAGAATCTACTTTCTATTTTATGTCTAGAAGATAAGGGAGATAGAGTCGCTTTTATAGATGGAAAGGTTGTAGTATGGGATAAAAACTCTAGCATCGAAAATGCAAAGATGATTGGGATTTGTGAAAGAAGACTCTATAGATTGCTGACTCCTCTCTCCCGAGCTTTGGTTCACATTGAAGTAAGCCCCTGTGAACTTTGGCATAGAAGGCTTGGTCACCTTCACTACAAAATTTTACCAACTCTAAATTCAATGGTGAATGGCATCCTCGAACTCAAGGAGGATCATGGAGTATGCAAGGAATGTGCATTAGACAAAAATGTCAAGAGACCATTTGGAAGCAGTGCTTCAAGGTCAAAATAAATTATGGATCTCATTCATTCCGATGTATGTGGTCCTATGTCTACAAAGTCTCTTGGAGGTCATCTATATTATGTGACATTCATTGATGATCATTCAAGGAAAACTTGAGTTTATTTGTTGAAATCCAAGGATGAAGTATTCATCAAATTTCAAGAATTCAAAGCTGAAGTGGAGAATCGTACAAAAAGAAGAATAAAGGTTCTAAGGTCCAATAATGGAGGAGAATATACTTCAAAGGAAGTCATAGATTTCTATCAGAATTCTAGAATTAAGAGGGAGTTGATAGTCCCATACAATCCCGAACAAATGGAGTTGCAAAACAAAAGAATCGATCTATTGAAGAAAGTGTAAGAGCCATGTTACATGATCAAGATTTGCCAAAATTTCTGTGGGGAGAAGCAACAAAGACTGTTGTGTATATTCAAAATTGAAGTCCTCACAGATCACTAGACAACATGACTCTTGAAAAAGCATTCACTGGGAAGAAACCAAGCATGGACCATCTCCAAATATTTAGTTGTCTTGTCTACATTCACATACCAAAGGACAAGAGAAAGAAGTCAAATCCTAAAAGCATGAAGGGAACATTTGTTGGCTATAGTAATACTTCAAAGGCATATAGGATCTATATAAAGGAAGGACACTGAATAGAAGTTAGTCGCGATGTGATATTTGATGAAAGTATTGCATTTAAGAAACCAAAAGACCTCTTGATGGACTTTGATGGCGAATAATTTCCTATATTTGAAGAGGAAGGTACCAGGGAGGAAGAATATTTAAATCATGAAAATGAAGGTCCTAGTGAACCTGTGCAACTTGTGGTCATCCCTGAAAGTAGAAAGAGACCTAATTGGTTTGAAATCTACTCCCTTAGATGCAAAGGGACATGGAGCAGCCAAACACACATTTAGGGAAAGTAAGAAACCCAAAATATATTCTGGGTATGTAACCTATATGACCAAAATAATAGAAACAAAACCATACACCTTTAAAGAAGATGTCGAACATC
This sequence comes from Pinus tabuliformis, assembly GCA_031772625.1. NCBI lineage: Eukaryota > Viridiplantae > Streptophyta > Pinopsida > Pinales > Pinaceae > Pinus > Pinus tabuliformis. Next base: position 993,207,666 of record CM062812.1, on the reverse strand, counting down.
AAGAATGGAAAGTGCCATGAATGAAGATTATCAATCAATAATGAAAATGGAGTTTGGGAGATCGTACCTAGGCCTAAAGACAAATATGTGGTAACTTCCAAGTGGCTCTACAAGGTTAAACATGCATCAAATGGAAGTATTGATAAATATAAGGTAAGAGTTGTGGCTAGGGACTTCTCTCGACAAGAAGGCATCAATTATGAAGAGACATTGGCACCTACAACAAGGTATACAAATATACGTTCACTATTCTCTTTGGCAGCATTGATGGGGTGGAACATCCATCAAATGGATGTCAAGACTACATTTCTAAATGACACTATTGATGAAGAAGTCTATATAGAGCAACCCTTGGGATTTGAAGTCAAAGATAGAGAAACTTATGTTTGCAGGTTAAAGAAAGCATTGTATGGCCTTAAGCAAGCACCAAGGGCATGGTATGCAAGGATGGATGCATATCTACAAAGATTGGGATTCTCGAAGAGTTCTGTTGATTTGAATCTCTATATCAAGGTTGTGAAGGATGAGCCTATGATCATTCTTCTGTATGTGGATGATCTTCTCATGAAAGGTGTGGAAGGTCATATTCAAGAGTGCAAGAAGCAAATGGCAACAAAATTCGACATGAAGGATCTAGGGTTGATGCACTCTTACTTGGGACTCGAAGTTTGGCAGGGACTTGATGAGATTTATCTAGGTCAAGGAAAGTATGTGTTTGAGATGCTGGAGAGGTTTGACTTGATGGATTGCAAACCTATGACAACTCCCATGAACTTGAAGAGGCTAAGAAGTTTTGAGTCAAGCCCAGTGGATTCGACCAGGTATAGACAATTGATTGGCTCACTGATGTACTTGGTGAATACTCGACCATGCATATGTTTTGTAGTGAATCTCAATCAGTTCCCATTAGAGCCCAAACATGATCATTGGATAGCAGTGAAGCATATATTGAGATATCTAGAAGGAACAATCCACCATTGCCTGAAGTATGATAAGAGGAATGATATCGACTTGATTGGATATACATATTCCGACTGGGGAGGTAGTGAGCAGGATGGAAGAAGCATTACTGGAGGATTCTTTAGTTTGGGATCCTCCATGGTCTCCTAGATGAGCAGAAAGCAAGAATTGATTGCTTTGAGTAGTGTTGAGGCTATATATATTACAGCCTGTGAAGTAAGTAGAGAAGTTGTCTGGTTGAGGAAGTTGTTGTCTAACTTATTTGAAGGACCGATGGACCCTACAGTGATACATTGTGACAACACCAACTGTATAAGGGTGTCTGAAGACCTAGTGTTCCATGGAATGACAAAGCACATAAATAACAAGTATCACTATATTCGAAAGATGGTGCAGGATGGAGCGTTGCAGCGATGGTATATCTCGACTGATGAAAAGGTAGCTGACATCTTAACAAAATTTCTTCCTAACAAGAGGCTTGTGTATGTGAGCAATAAGCTTAGACTAGTTGATATACCCTCCCTAGTTGAGAGGGAGAGATAGACACATCATTCTTGTCTTCACTTCGGGAAGAAAGAATGGAGAATTGGGTAAGCATATGGCATTTGATACTCTTTAAGGATGAGGTAGGGCATCCAAGATAAGAGTAGTCATAGAGGACCGATATTCTTTAAGGACTTGGAATCCAAGATAAGAATAGTCCTGGAAGGACATACCCTATGAACACCCGGGTGGGATATGTGCCTTGAGAGACAATGATGATGGTGTCTATCAGTGATGGGTCTCGCCAACATTGTGCTCTGATCTTGTGGAGAGATAGAGTTATTAGTCAAGGCCTTACTATGTGACAATGCTGGTTGGTATGATGCTAAACAGATGGATTACCAATCTGACTCTTATGCAATCTCTTTGGATTGAGAATGTCTATGTACCGCTTATGAATACCTCCCTATGTTAAGAGGGAGTGTTGAAAAATGTGTAACTAGGTTTGGTCTTCATAAATATAAAATGTACTTTTGATTCTCGTATATTGTAAAATGAAAGAAATTTTTTTATTTTTATTTTTGAAGCATGAGTTTCATGCTCAAGGTCTTTTATTTTAGAGGTCAAGCACCCATTGAGTGCTTCTAGGGTTTTTCCTAGGTCAAGAAGTCAAAAGAGTCATTGTCATATGTTGAATACCCCATCAGGCACATTGTAACTTGTAAAAAGAATTATTTTTGTATTTAAAAGTGTCAAAATACCCTCCAATACCAAGTCATCTTGCCAGCTAAGAAGTTAGCCTAATTTGAGGTACTTCGTCCACCTTGGAAGCCTATATATAGGAGGGAACTCGACCTCCTATGGACACAATTCATTTTCTCATCAAGCAAGTAAAGTAGAAGAAGTAAAGGGCTAGCGAAGGAAGAAGGAGGATGAAGATAAAGTGATTGGGCTATTTCTCTCTCTCTCATCACACGTGCGAAGGAAGGAGCCTAGGGTTTCTACTGTTGGGTTAGGGTTTTGCTACTGCAGGATCGAACTTGGAGAAAGTGCAAAAACAAGGTCGAAGGAAGGCTCATTAGGTCATCCTCAAGCCCTAGAAGAAGGAGAAACTCAAGTGAAGGTCTCAAGAAGCCTTGGGAGTCCTAAATCATCTCACACGTGTGGAAACAACTATTGTTGGAGAGGCCGGAAATTTTAGACCTGCTATAGAGGCCGAAATTATGTTGTTGGGGGTCGAAGTTGTGCTACTGGAAAATATTTGACTAGGTTTGAATTGGAAAAGGAAACACATCATCAAGAAGATCGGACTTGGTCTTGGAGAGGCATTGGTCTTGGAATTCATCAATTGAAGAATCTATAGGAAAAGGAGATTTGTGGGTTCTCCTCTCAGGTGGAGAGGTTTTGGCCCTGGCTTGCAGCCTATATTCAGTGTTCTTGTGTATTGTTGATCTTCTTGTTTTGGCAGTTGTTTGATGATAAGAATAATGTAATAACACAAGAAGAAGCTAATAGGTAAGAAAAAGTAAAAATACATCACAAGCAATTATCAAGTTAAAAGAGAAATCATCTTATATCTTGCCCTATAGATTTCTCAACAATTACAACATGTCCATATTCAACACATCTTTCAATATTTTTTCATATTCAATTTTTATGTAATTTTGTGATTATATATATTTTTACTTCTAAGATTTGAGTAAGGAAAAGAAATTGAAATGAGCAAGGTTATTGTTTTAGAAATTAAGAAAATGATAACTAAAACATTGTTAATGTTTTTGTGCTTTCATATAATAAACAAGTTTTTTGAGGAGCTAGAAATATAAATAACAATGAAGCTAAAAGCATAAAATGAGAAAGGATAAATTGGTACAAGAACAGAAAAGGAATTGAACATTCCTTGGATGGAGTGTTAGGTATGAGATTAACTCGCCACAATAATTGCTCCATATAGTCATTTCTATCTAGCTGAAGCCTCAAGGGGAGAAATGGAGAAACGTCAATCATTTAGTAGAATGCTCCCTAAAATGATCCAATACGAAAATCTAGCTCATTCTTTCCATTATGGTTCTTGGCATGTAAAGATAACTTGCCTCATACTAATTGAGCCTTGCATTATTTTACTCTCATTCTCCAACATTCCTACTATAAATATGGAAGGGATGATCAAATGGATTTATTTCACTCTTTGTAATAATTATTGTTGGCCTTAGCCTTAATAGATGTTTGAGTAGCACTTTGCCTAGGTTGTGGCTACTTTGTTTATAGGTTTGTTGGCTAGGAATTGGGTCAACAGTCGACTTCTCGTTGTTACACTATTTGGGCACTACTCACCATAGGCTTGAAGACATGGCTAGAACCAATCAAGAGCGAAAAGGTAGATGAGGCCATCCTATTTCTAAAGCACAAGGGGTTGAGTCATCATTTGCAACATATTAGGTGTATACTCCTTTGGAGCTAAAATGACATGGAAAAAATAGAGGCATAACTTGAACACTATTTCATTCCATATGATGATATTATAGTTGATGTGGGTCACTGGGTACTTGACATCAACAATACTAGGAGTCGACCCAAAAAGTATCTTTAGACAACTAACATCTACTAGCAACTCAAACCATCATGGGTAAAGTCTTAATAGAACAAAATGAGGCTTATTAGGAGATTTTGTTTTGTCTAGGTGCATTGTAATGAGATATCAAGGAGGTTGACATCAAGGTAATGACTTTGGTAAGGAAGAATCCAAGTCAGGGATGCAACAAACCTAAGAATGAAGATGGATTAACCCTGGGTTGAATTTGTCAATTCTTCCTCTACATAATACTTCAAATGATTAGCTTATTGGTATTGGTTTTTACGTCTTACACTGATAAAAGCACAATCAATTCTACACAATCTAACACTAGGAATTTTGGATATCTAGACCTTAGAAACAATCTCTTTTTCAATGTTTTTCAGAGTAGTAATATCCCTCAGAATATTTGGACAAAGGCTTTGTTGTTTTTCTATTAGTATGGCTTCTCTAATGGTAGATCAACAACACATGCTTATGTATAAATTTATTTCGATTAATATCAAATTGCGAACTAGCTTACAAAAAAGGAAGATGAAGGAATTGAACATAAAGGAATAAAACAAAAAGACAACTTCAATTGAACATTTTTAATGGGGATGCAAATAACAAAAACTTCAAAAAATGAGAAAATAGGGGATGATATGACCAAACTCTGGGATTTATTCCATACAAAAATAATATTCAATATTTATATTTTAAAATTATAATGCCTACTAGCAATGTCTGCAAAAGTTGGATTGGTTCTACTTAAGATTCATCCTAATATTTCTGGGGCTATAGAAGGAAAAATTGGAGGTCTAATAAAAGTAGAGATAAGGGAAGGAAATTCCCAACTTAGAAGGGAAATATGGAAGCCTTGGACCAACACATCATTTCTATAGTTATGAAGCAATTAAAAATAAGAAGATTTACAGTAAATAAATTAATTATGGCAAACATAAAATGATATACTTGAGTACTTAATACAGATAAAGTTCACCCAAACAATGATTTGAATCCCCAAGAAGCATTTTTTAATCACTCATGCCATCAGAGCGTCTATAAGCAATAGATGGAAGTGTATACCAAAAAGTTAACATAAACTTAATAAAGCATTAGTGTACCTTTTGTGTTAGTCATTTGTCTTTGCATATCTTCATTTTTTGTGATTTAGAGGATAAAAAACAATTATCCATTGTGTTCAAGAAAATAATGGATAAATAAAACATAAATGGCATTTCGAGTTGAATTTCAAAATAGGAAATATAATCATATCATTCATGACTTGGGGAAACTCAAATGAAGATAACCTAACATCAAAGAATAACTCAAAGTACCATAAGCTACCATGGGTTGGAATCCCTTGCTTCCACCTTATAACCTCTAGGGAACATAATCCTTAGGACTCCCCTTGCTCCTTATAATTCCCTCGTTTAAAGTCAAAAGTTTAATAAAAGTGATAGAATGCAACTTAAAAATAAAACTTCAAAATATATGTGATGTTTACAGTTAGAAACCAAGTTCACTTTTTTGTACCATATTTTTGCCATAAATTGATCAACATTGGATCATTATATTGTTTCTCATCCAACATTATGCTTTTAGGGTGGAAAAATGAGCTTACATGAGCAATTTTAGTGATGGTGCCCAATTTGGAGAAATGGGGTCAAAAACCTTTCGTGTCTAGTTTGAGGCCTTAAATGGCATTTTTTGTGGGGTAAAACTTTTCCACTTCAGTGCCACACCCCCATAGTGTTATTCTATAGTCGAAGGCCTTTCCAACAGTGAAAGAACCACTTCAATTGGAGTTTGGACGTAAACATTATTCATCTTGGAAGTTGACCTATTGTGATTGACCACCATAATTCAAGAGGATGCCACGTCGAGCCCCATTATTTATGGAAAAGGGGCTAGCCATGTGGGTCCTATGTAGAAGACTCTAGAAGGGTCAAATTGTAACTCATATTAAGGGTTGAATGGGTCAAATTTAACCCCTAGTTGACTATGGGTCAAATTTAACCTCAAATTGGGTCACTAGAAAAAAAAGGGGTTTGATTCTATTCTAGTGCATTTTGTTCCATAGTAGAGCACAATACCTAAGAGTGGATAAATAGAGGGAAAAATAGAGAGGGCTTGTGTTCTATAGTAGCCCATGAGCCATGGGTCTCAGTCCTTTGTATTTGCACCAATTCCATTTAGAGAAAGAGGGAGTAGAGCAACCTCACCTTCAAGTTGGGTTTTCTCCTAAAAATGTTTCTCAAGTCATATCTTGGGTATGGGTTGTCATTGATTGATTTATCTATTCTATATTTTCCACATTTTATGTATTGCATGCATAAGCAAGAAACAATAATTTAATAAATCCAGAAACTTTAAGGAAAATTAACCCTCGTAGTAAAGATTTCATATTTCAGTATATTTTTATTAGATCCATTGTCACAAATTGTCTTATGGAATATCCATGGAAATTTACAGACCATATTGGCATTTGAGCATGTTTCTTTGGGTATATTGTGGGGTGTTGCAAGGGATCAAATTGGTTTAAGCGACAAGTCATAAAATCCTAGACATAGCCAGAAAATCTAGTTTTAATAACCCTTGAGATCCAATAGAGGAGAGATTTGCAAGGTTGGAAGAGCATGTTGCAAATATCAATTGGAATTTGAACCTCCTTATGGAGGCTCTTTCAACTAATCTTAGAATCATATAAGGCATAGGTTCCAACTTAGAGGTTAGATTAGAGGGAAAATCAAGGGATTTGGAAGAACTAGAGGAATCTAAGAAAGATCTTGAAAAAGAACAACCCAGTTCGAATTTTGTGAACCATTTAGAGTTATTGTTTTAGATGAAAGAAAAGGTCGACTTCAACCCATATTAAGCTGAGATTGATGCTTTGAAATTAAATCACTAGTTGTAATAGTTAGAGGTTTATTTTAGTGTTAATCACTTAAAGGAATAACAAAAAAATTCTTTTTTTTTTTGAAACTAGAGGGCAATCCCTTGACTTGGTGGGAAGCCACATGAAGATCTTGAGGATGGAGGGGATCCCCTAGTAACTAAGTGGGAGGATTTCTCCCAATTCTACATTATTAGGTATATAAAGGACCAGTGGATCCGGTGGCATTACTTTAGGTAGAGATAGGGGCATAATTTACATTAGTACACCACATAATTCAAGAAGATGGAAATAATGGCAGGTATCTCTCCCAAGAAACCAAGCATAATCCTCAAGTATTTGGGGGTTATAAAAATCCACATGCAAAATAAAGTGATGTTGTCCAAACCTAGCATGGTGGATGAGGCTTTTGTATAGACACAATACTTAGAAAACATAGGCTAGAAGAGAGGGAATTCAAGTGGTTAAAAGTAGAAGGAACACCATGAAGCTTCCAAAGAAAGGATAAAGAAATGCAAAGTGGGGAAGGACAAAAAGATAGCAGCCACAACACACTATTGCAAAGATCCCAACAATCACTCCACTATAATATTGATGGTCACATAGTGGAGAAGTGTTGGAAATTACATCCAAGACTCTAGGAAAGATGAAAAGAAGAAAAATCTCATGGCCACAAATTCAAGCAATTAAGAGGAAATCAACTCGAACGCGGATGAGAATATTGTATGCACATCAACGCAGAAGGGGGTGAATCTAAGTAGCCTTCAACAACAAGAATAGAAGGAGATGACTAGACTCTTCCTTATAAAGATACATGTCAAGAAGACAAAAGTCGATGCTCTATTCGAGTCACTATCATAGGAGAATATTATTGGCGCAGATCTTGTCAACAAACTGGGATTGGTGGTTTGAGACCATCTGAGCCCATATCCATTGGGATGGGTAAATAAGGATGTAGAAATCATGGTAGAAAATAATGTAAAATCAAATTTACTATCAGTGTTGATTTTATTGATGGAGCGGAATTGGATGTGGTTCAAGTTGATGTATGTGGATTTGTGTTTGAGAGTTCTTATGTGTACATGTGGGATACAATCTTTATGCAGAGAGTCAATCAATACCACCTCATTGAGGATGTAAAATCTTTACCATCAATGTGGACAAGGGAAACTCTAAAATTTCGCTAGTAAGTGCCAACCAAGCTAAGAAACTTATCACTTCTAGCAAGAAGTATGTTTTACTATTTTTAAGAGAAACTCAGTCTATGGAAGAGTCAGTGAGAGAAAAGGAATCCTGGGACGGGTGCACTAAGGAATATGTGTTGAAAATGGTTGTGACTAATGTCAAAGATTGTCCAAATAAATAGAAAGAAACATAGTCAAATAACATATTTTGAGACCTTTCCAACAATATATGGCACAACTTCTAACTCCTCTTGGTTGAGGAGAAATGATTTTTTGAATATTCATTATAAATCTTGCCAGTTGCAGAAGTCATCCCAACTAGTGGACAAGTCGACCCCTTGATGCCCCACTTGTTAAGTATGAATACCACACATGTGGCTCATTTGAAGGTAGAAATCTTGTTGATTGAGCAAGGAATAAGGTTTGAAATGACCACATGATTCGAGTTGAGATAAAGGGAGGAGATGAGGAGTTGGGATAAATATGAGCTAAAGGAGGATCATTTTTGTTATTTTGTTGTGATTCTTGTCGGGGATATAACACTATGATAAGGTCGAGTTTTGAGCCTCAGCACGCTGAATTTTGGGTAGTATTTACACTCATTTTGAAGTAGGCTTAGCTACTATCAAAGTTAGATTGGTTACCTTTGTCAGAATAAACATTAGACCTATTGAGTAGGATGAGTCCTAGGCCACTGATTTTTGTATAGTTTTGATAGTTTTGGAGGTCGAGCCCTAGTTTTTCTAGGAAATAGGGTGAGTTCGTCGGTTTATTCTTGTTAGTGCTGAAGGAGGCTGCGTCTTAAGCCATAGGTTGAAGTCTGCAATGTACTCTTTCTATTTTTAATGGAGACTGAGCCCTAGCTTATCTAGTCCATAGATCCAAATTTTGTTTTTACCCTTATTGGCCTTGGAGGAGGCCAAACCTTAGATTGTAGATCTGTAAGATATCCTAAAGAGGAGTGAGAACACTAGAAATTCTATGTTTAGGAGATTTTTCAAAGAGAAGTTTTATGTTGTTACAATAGTATGTTGTCTGAGGTCATGCAAATCTTTTCACTTTGAGATAGAAACTATTTTTTTTTGTTCCAGTTGTAATCTTGCCCTTTAATGTTTCCTTAACTATAGATATATAAATCTACATGGATATCACTGGTTTTATCACGCTTAAGAAACTATAGTCAATACAATTATACTTGTAGTCAGTAGCTCTTGATTCTTGACAGGAAGCATCTTCATTTTGAGCTTCAAGTGTTCTGAAGTTGGGAAAGTTCTACAAAGTCAACAACTACAATGACCTAAAATGCTGAGTGAACCTTAAATGGCATGAGCCAAGAACTAGGACAAGGCATAAGAATAGGACAAGTGGTGTTGATCAGGTTGAAGAAGAAAATCTAAGAGTGGCATGGTTGGGTGACGACACCACTGAAGAAGTTGTGAAGTATCTTGAATAAGTAGGTTGGTACCTACAAATTGTTGAGTCGCTGCTCAGTGGAGGGGATTACAGTCTTTTGTAGGTTGGTGCCTACGAAGTCGCTGAGTTGGTGCTTCGCGAAGGGATTGAAATCTTCTATAGGTTGGTGCCTACAAAAGTTGTAAGTTGTTGCTTGCTTTGTACAAGGAAGTTTACAAAATATTTGCAAAGAAAATTTGTGTTTCTTATAAAGATCCGTGTTTCATGATTTATGTGCATCAAATGTTTTAAAAGATAAAAATTGTTAAAAGTAATGAAATATTGATTCACTCACCCTCTCAGTGTTTCCAACAATTTGTATCAGAGCAGGTTCCTTCAGACACAACCTAACAGCTAGAGGGTAGACCTCAAAAACACAAATGTAAAATTCAAGAAGGCGTGGCTCCAAAACCCCAAAAGAAATCTCCTCCATAGTCATGAATAAATAATCTTTTAAAGAAGATGAAGACAATCAAAAGAGATAATTAGATCTAGAAGAAGGTTACACCATTGCTTTTGAAGCATAATTTATGGCTTCTCAAGTACACAGTCAGCCTAAAAAAAAAACGTAAGGCTTAAAGAGCAGTTACAAATCCTTAAAGAGAAGAGTTGATGAAACAAAAGTTGTCCTGAGATTTCAAGCGAGGGAAGAAGAAAAGAGAGAAGAAATGTTATCAAGTCAACTGAAAGAAAAGGATGAGGATTATGAGAAGCTAGAAACAAAAAATTGATCAAGAAAAGAAAGAGAAAGATAATTTTTTTTTGAAGAAGTCATCTCCTTGAAAATTCAACTAGAAAAACCAAAGAGAACATAAGAAGTCATGAAAATCCAATTGAAGAAAAAGAAGAAAATTGTGAGAACCTTGAAGAAGAAATTTCCTTATTAAGGAATGAAGTAGACAAGTTTAACAAGAACTTGAAAAGTTCTCAAAAGTTGGATGATATTCTCAGCAACCAAATATCACCATACAACAATACAGGTCTTGGTTATGTGGGAAAGACTTCATACAAAGAATATGCAACCCTTATGTGACCAAAAAATAAATCATGCTAATATTCTTCAAATCCCCAACAACAGTGGAAGCATGGGAAGAAATCAGGATGAGGTTGGAAGAGCTTCTACACCTAGAAGCTATGTTGACAGCCTCAAGGGACCCCTAAACAATACAAGAAACATTGAAATTAGAGACAAGGGTCAAAAAAGAGTTGAATATTCTCGAAAGCAAAACAACTTCAAAAGAACTGCTTCATCTAGTCAATCCTTCTAAGCTAGATATCAAACTATATTTCTTGGTCATTATTTTTCATGTACAAATTTTGAACATAAAGCAAGGGATTATAGAGCCTATGATAGGGATGATTATAGAGGCCTTTTTCATACCTCTAAAAGAAAGATTTTCGGCAACCAAATTAGAGGTCCTGGTGGTTACATTAGCAGAAATTATAATTCACTTGCTCTCCTATCCAAGAATAGTACAAAATGTTACAAATGCCACAACTTTGGGAATACAGCATGACTGTAGAAGCAACATGAAATGGTTACTTAAACAAATCAAGGAAGAAAATGCTCATACTGGGCATAAAGAAAATTTCACAAAGGTATGGAGAAGAAGACAAGAAGAGCCAAAGATGGAAAATCATGAACTAGGCTTGAATTCTCAAGCGTCAAATCTATACTATTGATAAAGAGACAAAGACACGCTTCAACAAAATAATTGGATGCCATGCCCATTAGTGCAACATTTCTATGGTTCATCTCATGATATTGTTTCTCCTCCTTCACGTCTCTTGTTGGAAGGTGTTGAAGATAATGTCCATGCTATACATTTTAAGATATTGGATTTTGCACATAATGTGAGTCCTATTGTTGAAGTTTATCTCAAAGAGGAGGTTGCAGTTGAATGTGTTTGCAAAGTAATGACGTGGTTGTGGCCTAAGAAATATATTGAGGCATTTGGCTCTTTTGCAATTAGATTCTTCCCTTCTTACAATGATGTTGATTTTGTTGTAATCAATGAGTCTTATCAAGCTCTAGTCTCTAAATTAGAGATTCCTATTGCTAAAAGAGGGCCAACATCATTGATTAGGTACTTTTCTAGCTATTGAAAGAATGCAACTGATGTGAAGGACTCACTACAGTAGAATATGTGCATATACCAATTATCCCCTTGATCCCCCACTTGTTCAGTATAAATGCCACATGTGTGGCTCCTTTGAAGGTAGAAAACTTAGTGTTGAACAAGGAATAAGGTCTGAAATGACAACATGATATGAGATGAGAAAAAGGGTTGAGCTAAGGAGTTGAGGAGATGTGAAAAATCCAAGCTAAAGGAGGATCATTTTTGTTATTCTATTATTAATTTTATGGGGGATATAACACTGTGACAAGGCTGAGTTTCTTGAGCTTGAGAAGACCAAATTATGGGTAGTTTTCATGCTCATTTTGAAGTAGGTTGAGCCCTTGTAAAATGCTGATTGGTTACCTTTTCCAGAACAAACATCAGACATATTGAGTAGGTTGATTCATAGACCACTGATTTTTGCATAGCTTTGATAGTTTTGGAGGTCAAGCCCTAGTTTATCTAGGTAGTAGGGAAAGTTCATGGATTTATTCTTGTCGATGATGGAGGCTGAGTCTTAGGACACAGGTTGAATTATGTGATCTACACCTTGTTTTTTAAATGGAGGTCGAGCCCTAGCTTATCTAGTCCACAGGTCCAAATTTTGTTTTTACTCTTGTTGGATTTGGAGGTGGTCAAACCTTAGATTGTATATTTGTAAGATATCCTAAAGAAGAGATAACAATGGATATTTTGTGTTTAGAAATTTTTTCAAAGAGAAATTTTGTTTTACTACAGTGGTATATTTCCTGAGGTCATGCAGGTCTTTTCTCTCTGAGATAGAACCTAAATGTTTTGTGTGATAATTGTAATCATACCCTCCAATAGTTCTTTCACTGTAGAGATATAAAGTAGCATGTATTTTGTTGGTTTTGTTACGTTGAAGCAACTATAGTGAATTTTAATTGTACCTGTAGTTAGTAGCTCTTGCTTGAGCTTCAAGTGTTTTCAAGTTGGGAAATTTCTACAAAGTTAGCAACTACAGTGACCTAAGATGTGGAGTGAAGCTTAAATGGCCTGAGCCAAGAACTAGGACAAGGAAAAAGAACATAACAAGTGGTTGTGATCAGGCTTGAAGGAGAAAATCTAAGAGTGGCATGGTTGGGTGAAAACTCCACTGAAGAAAGGAAATTTGTGTGAATCATGAGAAGTTGTGAAGTACCTTGAAGAAGTAGGTTGGTGCCTACAAAAGTTGTAAGTTTGTGCTTACTTTGTACAAGGAAGTTTACAAAATATTTAGAAAGAAAAAATATGTAAGTGTTATAAATATCAGTGTTTCATGATTATGTGCATCCAATGTTTTAAAAGCTAAAAATTGTTAAAATTAATGAAATACGAATTCACCCCCCCATCTCAATATTTCAAACAACGAAGACAGAAAGTGGACGAGTTTTTATAGGTATACAGGAGAGTGTTCCAAAATCCTAAAGGGATACCACCTTAGAGGCAAGTGAAGCACAAGGTTCAACTATTTATGAATTCTCCATTGCCAAACATTGGGTTATACAAGAAGTTTGTAATAGAATAAAACAAGGTGAAGAAGCAATTGCATCAACTACTGGAGCAAGGTATCATTCGACCATGTGCCTCACCATGTTGTTCCCCATCATAATTGTGCCTAAGAAGGATGGGACTTGGAAAATATGCATTAATTATAGAGTGTTGAACAAAATAATTCTCAAGAATAGGTAACCCTAGGATAGATTATGTATTGGACTAGTTGCAAGAAGAAAAATACTTTACCAAGATGGACCTAAGATCAAAGACACCATGTTCAATTCAGAGAAGAAGATACCTGGAAAACCTCTTTTAGGAGCAGACAAGATTTGTATGAGTGGTTAGTCATGCCATTTAGTTTATTCAATGAACCAACTACATTCATGACATTAATGAATCACATACTATGTCCATATTTAGATTCATTTGTTATTTTTTATGTGCATGATATCCTAGTATACAATGTTATTTGGGAGGAGCACATCTCACATTTGACATAGGTTTTAGATACAGTAGAGAAGCAAAAAATGTTGGAAAATCTCAAGAAATGTGAGTTTGCACAACAACCTTTGGTGTATTTAGGATATGTTATTGGTGGGAAGTTGAAGATAAATCCTGCCAAGATGGAGGCCATCATGAAATGGTTGGTTCCTATCAATGTTTCTAAGATCGAGAGTTCCATTAGGGTAGCACAGTACCTAAAGAAATTCATAGCCTCATTTTCAGCAACAACACTCCAAACCATAATAGTAAGTGGCAAGAGTTTTCAGTAAGGAAAGGGTCAACATAAGGCCTTTGAAGAGTTAAAGAAGAAAATTAGTCAAGCATCGATCCTTGCATTATCAAACTTGCAATAACCCTTGGAAGTGGAGATGGATGTTAGTGTGTATGTTATGGGAGCAGTCTTAATGTAGGGAGGAAGGCTCTAAAGCATTTCATGGGGTTTTTTTCAACTACCCTACATATGACAAGGATCCTTATGCCCTAGTACAAGCTATTGAAAAGTGGAAACACTATCTAATGGGAAATGGGACATTAATCCACATAGATCATCATCTGTTATATCACTCGCATACCCAAATTAAGTTACAATAAACTAGGCATTGCCAGTGGATGGTGTTTTAACAATAATTTCATTAGTGATCAAGTACAAGAAGGATAGCAAAAAAAAGTCGGCTGACTTGCTTTCAAAGACACCCATACCAAAGATCAAAACTTTGGGAACTTTGATGCACATGGAGCCTTTCACCCACGATGCATACAAATAGGGATATAAAAAGAATGAGGAATTCAAGGAGGCATTTCAATAGTTGTAGAACTAGTCTATTCACGCAAACAATGGAGATAGCAAAATTGACTATCTTATCCATAATAGATTACTCTACAGGTTGGACACGTTATGTCTTCCTAAAAGTGAGGGACTGTGGTTAATAAGAGAGGTTGACATCTCCAAATTTGTATGGCATTTTGGTGTAGGGAAGACAGTGGCCAATATACAAAGGTATGTGTACTAGCCCAGGATGTAAGAAGATGTGGCTAGGCTCATAAGAGGATGTATGATTTGTTGTACTAGCAAGCCTAGTAACAAGAAGCAAGGCCTATACCATCCCTTACCTATACCCACATGTCATTAGGAAAACATTTTGATGGACTTTGTGGGGGTTTTACCAAAAACTAAGAAGGAACGTGATTACTTGTTCTTGGTAGTTGAATGGTTCAGAAAGATGCACATTCTCATTCCCTGTAAAAAGATGATCAATGGGCAAGAAGCAACAAGTTTGTTCTTTGGACAAGTTTTTGTGTACTTTGGAATCCTAGGGAGCATCATTTTAGACAGGGACACAAAATTTCTTAGTACATTTTGGACTACATTGTGGGAGAAGATGGACACAAAGTTGAAGAGGTCTACAACATTTCAGCTATAGACATATGGGCAAGTAGAATTAGTTAATCAGACTTTGGTGTAGCTTTTGAGGGGTTAAAATCAAAAGAATCTAAAGTCTTGGGATGAAAATATAGTATATATACAACACTATTATAACATAGTAGTTCACACCTCTACTGTTAAGTCTTCATTTGAAACTTGTTTTAGATATTTTCCACCTTCACCTTTGGATATTACATATGGACAAAAAGAAGGAGTAAGGGAGGATCTTACAAGGGATGCTTTAAGGGTAGATAAATTTGTTGAGAAGATCAGGAAGATCTATCTACAAGTATAGAATATGCTCCAAAAGTCACAGGAAAAGGACAAGGCCATGTACGATCAACAAAGAACAGAGAAGTCCTTTGGGAGTGGGAGACAGAGTAAGGGTTACAATTGAACGAGGAGAGACTATAGGGTCCTGGTAAGAAAATCAAGGCTCTATGATATGGTCCCTTCGAAATATTGGAAAAGCTGGGAGAAAATTCCTATAGACTTATTCTACCTTGTACATGTGAATTTACTCAAAAGTGAGTGTGGAAAATATAAAACTTTATGATCCTTCCATGTCAAATTAGGAAGAGGAGTAGATCCTACCTTCTATAGAGGATTTAACATCAGATGCTTAGGTAGAGTTGACATAGTACACAATTTTGTAGAAGAATTTCAAAGCTACAAGACAAGGGCAACATGACCTTTGACAAATTGGGTTGAAAGGGCAATTTCCATTTGAGGCTAAGCAGTACTCCAAGGAGAAGGTAGAGGAAAATTTTCCTCACCTCATATATTAAAATATTTTGGGGACCAAAAGCCTCCCAAAATGGGGATGCATGATATATATTGGATCATTATATTATTTTTCATCCATCTTGATCCTTTCAGGGTGGAAAAGTAAGAAGAATTAGCTTACAAGAGTAGCTTTAATAGTGGGACCCAATTTGGAGAATTGGGGTCATAAATATTCAGGGACTAGTTTGAGGCCTTAAATAATGTCTTTTGGGAGTAAATTTTTTCCACTTAAGTGTTGCACTCCCTAATGTTGTTCTATACTCAAAGGCCTTTCCCATCATGCAAGAATCACGTCAACCGGAGTTCGAATGCAAAATACACTCCTCTTGAAAGCTGACATATTATGATTGACCACCATAATTTGAGGGAATGTTATGTCAACCTTCATTATTCATGGAAAAGGGGCTATCCACATGGACCCCATGTATAAGACTCTAGAAGGGTCAAGTTTTAACTCATATTGAGGGTTGAATGGGTCAAATTTAACCCCTTGTTGGCTATCAGGCTATGTTATAACTAGGCCATTAGGAGGAAAATGGGCTTAATTATATTCTAGTGCATTTTATTTAGTAGAGAAACGCAGTTGAGAGTGCATAGAGAGAGGGTAGAATAGAGAGGGTTTATGTTATTTAGCAGCCCACGGCCACAACTCTCATCCCTTTGTATTTACACCAATTCCATTCAAAGAAAGAGAGAGCAAAGCAACCTCGCTTTCCTATTGGGTATTCTCCTGAAAGGGTTTTCTAGGTCATATATTGGTGTTATTTTGTGTTGTGAGTGATTTTTTTATTTTTTTTATTTTCTACATTTTATATATTACATGCATAAGAGAAAACCAAAAATTTAATACCACATAGTATATATTTCGAATCTCAACATATTTTAATTAGATCTATTGTGACGAACTGTCTAGTGGAATATCCACAATAGTTTATGGATCATAAATAATTTAAATACATGCAGAAATTGTAGTGCCCTGCTCTAGTCGACTGACAATGATATGACATTAACATTTATTTAGCCATAAGGCCAACACTTTATTCTTTGAGGACCTCAAGTTAAGGATCTGGACACATGACTCTATTATTAGTGGTTGTGATGTTTATGTATGTTCTCCATTGTTATTATGATGAAGATAACATTAATGGTTATGTATGTATCTATTGGTATTATGATGATTGTAGCATTAATGATTATGCATGTTCTCTATTGGTATTATGATGATTGTAGCATTAATTGTTATGCATGTTCTCTTTTGATACTATGATGATTGTAGCATAAATGGTTATGTTTGGTCTCTATTGAATTTATGATGATGATAGCAGTAAAGGATATGTAGGCTCTCTATTGATATCATGATGATGATAGCCATGATGGATGTGTCCCCTATGTTACCTACTTGCATTAGTTCTGGTTCACAATGAGCAATGATGCGAATGACTAGGTGATGTTAATGATGCTATTATGAAAATGACTAACATTGAGAAACATTGTTACTGATGATTATTGAGTATGGTAGGAAACCATCAGAGGCACTCACATATGATGAGTTGACGACACCTAGTTTGATGAAAATTTATATTATTTTATCTTTGAAATTCTAAGTCAATTTTAAAACCTGCTATATATGTTTATCTATATTCTGATGATATGTTAGTGATTGCAGGCACATATTAGTTTCATGGCCGAATGACTCACATATGGGTGATGGGGTTGTACAATTGGATGGAACTGCATGGGAAGGGTGGGGCAGTGTCCCTGATCTCACCCACTAGCACTCTCGCCGTGACTTGGGGTGGAAAAGTTGAAACACCTTTGCCTTGAAGATCATGATGTCATGAGGGCAGGTCCCAAAGTTGGGTCGCTCATGAGGATTTTACCGGGGGTTGCGCATCAAGGCGAATTCCTTGACCCCCAACACCATTAGTCTCACTATAGCAGGCAACATAAGAGATGATAGTGGTTTCAGGCTTTGCACCTATACTTTCCCCTCGTAACCATTGAATTCTTAAAGGGAAAGTGGCGTGGCACCCTTGGAACTTCAAGGGAATTTCTTGAAGGGCACGACCAACTTGGCACCCTTGGCATCACAAATAAATTGTTAGGCCTGACACCCTTGGAACTTCAAGGGAAGTTCTTGAAGGGAACGACCAAACTTGGCACCCTCGGAATCATTAGAAATAAATAGATTAATAAATATAATCAAGATATGAAAACCAGGTAAATTCACATCAAGGGAAAATGATGTTAGAAACTGAGGTAATTAAATCAAGAATAAAACTTGGGTTAAGAGGATCATAGGAGGAAATAAAATATTTTACATTAAAAACTCTACCCTCCCCATGTTGGAAAATATTAGGTAGATAATGTAGTTCAATTAGGTAAAAAGGGGAAAGAGGGACATAAATGTAAGGATAAATATTAATCCTAAAATAGTTAAACCTAATTAAGAGAAGATGATAGTGAATTAAAATAAGATTAATAAATTAAATCTTAGTGAAAATATAGAGAACTTCCATGTGGCAACAACCAACATAAGAATATGTATCTAAGAGATAACTTGAGTTAAATTAGGGAGTAGATAGGGGATCAAATCTTGAATTATCAATTGACTTTAGTAATGAACACAAATTCAGGAGTAAAAAGGGGGATCAAGAGACAACTAGGAGAAGAAATAGGAATTTTGTTGAGGTTAAGAAAAATATTAGTTTTAAATTAAAATTGAAGTAAATAATTTCGGAGACCTTTGATGAGAGAGTGACACATGGGTGGGTGAATAATCAAACTATTGAATTATAAAAAATAATTAATTATGCATAAAATGCCCAACGTCACCTATGAGGACTCCTATAAAAGAAGGGGCAGGCCATGGGAGAAAAGACTTTTTTTCTTTACCCTATTTTTGGATGGATGAAACTATATCAGAGTAGTGACTACAAGCTATAATGAGTTTGGGGAGGTAGAGGACTTTAGAGAGGGGACTCTTGAGCCAAAGAGTGCTCTCTTCTACTAGTTAATACATTCCTCCATTTTACATCCCCATTGCAGCTCGGGGGTCCACGGGGAAGAAGAGTACCCAAGGAGTAGGCTGGGAGGTCAACCGGTGGGTCACTGCATTCAGATTAAGCACATCGACATTCACACTCGGAGGCGACCGACAACAAAGGAAGACAAGTAGTGGCAAGTCAAGTTTGAATCTTGTCTTCTGGTGAGCAGTACCTATGTTGTTATAATATTCTTTTGCATGACTTCTTTATGGTTTTAGTTAAATATATGTAAATTAGATGATATGTTCAATGAAGTGAAGTTTCAGGGATGTGTTAATCAATGCTTAATAAATTTGAACTCCCAATGCTATTCTCTTCTGGTTGTATTTTTATTTTGATTAAAAAAAAAATATAGGGTTGGTCCCTACACTTGGTATCAGATCCATGTTGAACCCTTGAGACCTATGGGCCATGCATGCATGACTAGTTTTTGTTAAAATATCTTCTACATGAGCTACCCAACAATTCTTGTGATCATTTTTACAGCACCAAATCCAAGGACTGTCATGAAATAGATCCTTTATATTTTACTGCACGAGCAATCTACCATCAGGATTATTATATGTAGCTGCTAGATAAGCATCTCCACAATGTTCTGTGTTTGTATTCCATAAAGAAATAAACTTCGCTTCAAAAAGGTTCCATGTTTCTTCTACGAGTTTAACAATCCATTGTTTATAGTACTAGCGTTGGTTCTCATAGTTTCCATGGCCATCTTGTGAGAAGAACACAACTCTATTTTAGGACTACGATGAAATGAAACCTATGCTAATGTTAATTTTGAATCTGTATCAAGTTTGAATTAACTCGATGTGGAAAATTTTGGTTCTATTAAAAAAAAAAAACTGCAACGCTAAAGTGTGAAGTGTAATGTTTGACTTGACTAAAGTGTGAGGTGTAATGTTTGGCTTGGACTATGTAAAATCTAAGTAACAGAATTCACTGAAAAAAAAATATAGAGTTATCCTTTTCCTTCTGCCATTTATATGGTTTTTCCCATCCTCCTCCTTGAAGTTGACCATCGGACAGCGAGTAGCTTACACGTTACTAGTGAGGGTATTTATTAATTTACCTTGCTGGAAAAAAGCCAGACTCAAGACTGAGTTGACTCCGGACGAGCTGAACAATATTTGACTCGTGTATACTCGGACAACTCTGCAATTTTTCGACTATGAATTCATTAAATAGGGACTTGTGAGCCCATATGAATCATGCCTAGAGTTATTTTATTCAGTGGTGTTGTAAAAAAAAAATCATGTTTAAAAACTACTCACACAAAAATTTGGCCAAATTCCCCAAATACTCGCCTAAATAAATATATGTAAATAAATGTTGGGTAGTGCTCCTGCTTTCGGTGGCTATTAAATAGCTGAACTCACAAACAAACAAAAAAAAATATCCACAAATTTTTTATTTTTTTATAAAGTAAACCCTAACGCAAAATATGCAGTCGACATAGCACTGAAACCAAAATTCCTAGAAATTCTTGCGGCGGTTTTGTGTAGGTACTATATATAATGGTCAGCCCTAAGTACTTATACACACAACACACTGTATCTTCAACGAGTTTTTCAGTTTCCACGGAAGAAATTGATCTCATAACATGAAATCACATCAGCGAAAAAGAGAAATATTAAAACAAGTTGAGCTCAAAGGGGATTTAAATCGAATCTCGTGTTACATATAGAAACAAAATAGTAATCCTTTTCTGAAATAACGATCTCTACCAAAAATAGCTAATAGCTTGGCTTTGGACGACTCAGATGGATGAGAAGGTTTCTTAATGAAGCATGCGTATTTAAAAGCATTGATCTGTTGTTGGCACTTGTAACGATCTCCTCTGTGCTCCTCCAAGCATTTCTTTCGAGCTTCTGCATCACACGGCGATAGACTTCCCTTCTCCATTTCGCCCTTTTCCATTTTTCAACTTTTCGTTTCAGGGAAAACAAGTGTCGTCGAGCTAAAGCTCTCAGAACCGCTACCTGAAAACAATAAAATCTTCAATCAATGCAAACGATATTGTCTACTTTAATTATTTTAAATTACTGAGATATCACAGAATTCTCAGAAACGTATCTAAGTTTAAAATCTTCAATCAATGCAAACGATATTGTCTACTCTAATTAATTTAAATTACTAAAATATCGCCGAATTCTCAGAATTCTCGGAAATGTATTTAAACGTATTTATGTTTAAATCTTACAGAACTCTTTGTCCTTATTTAAATTAGCAGAGCTATAAAAATTCTATAATAATAAGTAGCCATTAGTCAGTAAATAAAACGATTAGAGTTGGTATAAATTCATGGTTTAGAGTTTATGACACAGATTTGCATGGCTGGAATTAAACGCAGTAACCTGTAAACACAAAATAAAAGTAAATGGCGGCAAGATTTCATGTGAAATGGAAATTCTCCCAATTTTAAATTTCACTGGTTTCTTTAATGGTTTAAAAGCTCATAGAACAAGAAAATAAATTCTGAAGTTGAGTTGAGTTTTTATATATATTTATGTTAAGAGCAATTAGTTTTGAATATTAATTTTTTTTTAACTAATGGTTATTAGTTATATATATATAATTAATGGTTATTAGTTTTAAATGTATATATTCATTTTTTTTAAACTAATGGTTATATATATATATATATAGTTTGTGTTTTAAATATATATATTAATTTTTATATTAGATAAGATTTGATGGGAAATGTAGTTTTGAGTTTTGAATATTTAAGTTTTAAATATATATTAATTACAAAAAGATTTTAAATAAGATTTTATGGATTTAGTTTAGAGTTTTGAAAATAGAGAGTTTAAAGAAAATATGTAAGTGTGGTTGTGGTTTTTGTTAGTAAATTGTAGTTTTAAAATTGTTTATATTGATTAAAATTGTTTATATTGATTAAAATTATTTAAATTTCAATATATATATACACTAGTATATATAGGGGTTTCAACGTAAATCACATTATCAATCATTTGTCGACGAGTTTCGTCAAGACAAGTTGAAGAATCAGATCATGGCTGCATGTTAAATAGAGAGATAAGATCATCCAACGGCTATATTTAAGTAGGAAACAACGATAATAGACCAGGAAACGACTATATTTGACTAGACTAGACCAAAGAACAGTGACAATGACTAAATTTGACTTGACTCAACCAAAGGGTAGGGATAGAGAGAATTAGTTTCAATAATTTATAAGTTAGTTATGTTATGTTTAATACTATCAATAAATTGTATTTAATTATTAATTGTATATAGATAAAAAAAATTAATAGAATATAAATAATAAAGGTTTATAAAACTTTTAATCATTTCAACTACTAACCCTTAGGAGGAAGAATATATTATTAGTAAAATATTTATAATTAATTTATTTTATTTGAAGGCTCAAATATTAATATTATAATATTAAAAGTATATGGAATAAATCAAATAACAATTTGTTAGAAGAATAACTAACTTATTTAGTTAAGTTAATATTTATAATTAATTATATTTTATTTAAAGGCTCAAATATTAATATCATAATATCAAAAGTATATGGAATAAATCAAATAATAATTTGTTAGAAGAATAACTAAATTATTTAGTTAAATAACCCAATTTTAATAATAACCATTAATGTTATCAATGAATAAGTAGTAAAGGTTTATAACTGATTTGGCTTTTAATCATTTCTACTACAACCCCGAGGAGAAGGGAGATAATATTTATACTTAAGGCATTTTATTTAAAGGCATAAATATCTAATATTGTAATATTAATAGTATTGGACTAAAAGGTTTATTAGAAGATTAACTAATGTAGTTAGTTAAATAATCTAATTTATCTAATTATAACCCTTAGGAGAAAGATTGTTAATATTTATTGAAAAATAGTTTTTTTTTTGGTAGGTAAGCACCCACAGGGGGATTTGAACCAGTGGCCTATCGCAATAAGTTCCTTAATAGTGCACCCATTCACTGTCAATCCAAAGCCCCATGGGTAGTTATTGAAAAATAGTTATTAATATTATAATAGTTATAATATTAACTAGATAATAATAATAAATAATAGTTATAATGTTAACTAAATAATAATAATAATAGTTATTATAAATAAATAATAATAATTAAGTTAATTAAAAAAGAATTATAATACATAATAAAACCGAACCATTCTTCTCCTATTTCCAATCTAGAAGGAACTAGAAAAATTAAATAAGATTACTAAAAAATCGTCGATATATCGAAGAGCATAGACGAATTTACTGAAAGACAACACAAGGGGCGGGGATCTGGGGTGAGCTAAGAAGAAAGGGTAGGGATCTAGCTGCTGCTAATTTCCCAGCCGTCATCCCTATTGAGATTGCTCGACCTCTTTTCAATTTCAATGGCCTCCCTAAATTTCTGGTGATGAAAAGGGGTAATCTTGACAATAACACAGGCCTTCTCAATACATATGTGATGTTTAGTATTTTCTACATGTTTTGCCAAGGCGGAAGAAAGGATCCTCCCATGTTTTATGTCAGCTGAGTTCTCGTGAATCCTTTGATTAATGAAGCACCCTGTCTCACCAATGTAGGGGGTCCCACAAGAACAAGGAATAACGTAGACACCTTTCATGTCATGGGGTCTTTTACTTACCTAAGAGAGTTATGTATCGTGTTAAGGGGTGGTAGAGGGAACATCATGCCTCTTAAGGATCCTCGCAATCTTATTAGTGGTTCCCTGGATGAAAGGGAGATGAACTCCTGATACCCTATCCTTAGGGTCTTCCTTAATTCTGGGACCTTTGCTAGCTTTCAGGCCTTGGTGCCTACTATAACCATTATTAACAAGTCTCTACACTTGTGGGCAGCCATACATGCTTTGTGTTGGCCTTACAGAGAGTTCATGGAATTCCTGATTTATGAATGTTTGTTTCTTATTTTAAAGTCCATGAAATTGTGTTTCTTATTTTAAAATTATATAATTACTATGTTTTACTTTTCACATTTTTCTATTATTACTTGAAAATATAGTAAAATTTTAATATTTTTCCTTTGGGGTATTTTTGACAGTATTATATTTTAAGGTTGTTGCAAAATAACCTCGAGCCTAAGGTTTTCAAGGAATTTATTTCTACTAAAATTGTTCATTCTGGTAAACTTAGCATAAATTTTAGTGGGCATTAACCATGGTAAATCCACATATTGACATTCTTAAATTAAATTATGGTTAAAAATAAAAACAAAAATAACTTGCATAAATAATGGTGGGCAACAACTTGGTATATATATATATATATATATATATATTACGTGAATGTAAATAACATCTCAAATCATGGTTGTGCTAGTTTAACATTATCAGAATCATTAAATTCTTTTAAAACTTAATCTCTCTCTCTTTTTACTAAAGACATTCTCAGTTTATGTTATGATAATGCTACCAACCACTTCTATCATTTACATGACATAATGTAGTCTAAGCCTACTATGTTGACTGACATTGATTGTAACCTTATGATTAAATCTTATAGGAAGGTTTGAAATCGATAGGTGCATTATATCATCAAGAACTTACAAATGCATAAATTGTTCCTTTGGAAGTATATAATAATAACAATAAATTATAGAACCACTCACGTTGGTTATGATTTTTATTTGATTGGTTTTTATCTTATAAGGAAAAATCGTATTAAATTGTGGTAGGTGAACCATGGTTAGAAGAGGTACAAGAAGGAGTGGGGCAACTAAAGGGCACAACATGGCGCCACCACAACAACCAACTCCTACCACCCCACCCAATGATGGGGAAAACATCACAACACAAGAATAGATACCAGCTGGAGAAGTGTTGAACTTAATGAGATCATTCCAACACATGTTTGAGGCATTAATAAACCGTTTGGAACAAGAGCATGGAGGACCTGTCATACAAAATGAAGCACCCTAAAATACTACAAGAAATGATGTATGTCGAGATTTGGAAAAGGTAAAATTTCCAGAATTTTGGGTGTCTACAGATGGTCAATTTGCAGAGGCATGGTTAGAAAACATGGCTATGTGCTTTACCCTGAGAGATTACACCTCAAGCATGAAGGCCAAGATGGGTATATTCCAGCTAAAGGGAAACACACTACTTTAGTGGAAGACATTATTAACCCAATTGGGGATGGATATCTCAAAAGTAACTTGGGAATTACTTGAAGAAAAAATTAGAGAATGTTACCTATCAGAGGAGTTCCTTGAGAGGCAACTAAATGAATTCAATGCATTAAAACAAGGGAGTCGCTCACTACTAGAGTATGAGGCTTGTTTCATCAAATTTCTTTGTTATGCCCCTCACTTAAACACATAAAAGCTCAAGGTGAACAAATTTGTGTATGGACGAAATGTTAACATTCGGGCCAAGGTTAGAATCTTAATGCTTCGCAGCTTGCATGAGGAAGTTCAACGGGCGATCATTGCAGAGGAGGAGATCATGAGCATTGGACCTAGTAAGTCAACAAGGCCCATAGGATCAGGAGTACCAAGTGGAAACAATATGGAACGTAGAAATTTTCAAAGGGGTCCTATGCTAAATCATCAAAAGTGGTCAATAGGAAATCAAAGAACACCATATAGGCATCCAAATCAGCATTCACATAGAGTACCTCAACAAACTCATCAACCACAACAACACCAACCTATGTGACAGCACCAAGTCACACCTCCCCAACATCGATCTCAACAGTTTGCCTCTTTCCAACAGATTTCCAGGCCAACTCCCGATTCAGTTGGTAGTAGGAACCAAGCTCCTAAGAGGGGGTGTTGGACTTGTGGAGGTCATCACTACGAGAGGGATTGCCCTCAGAAGATAGGTAATACCAACTCAACTAATAAATAAACTATGGTGGGGTTGTAGGGAAGGATCATCGCATCCATGCAGCGGTGAACAATCACCAGGTTGAACACCAGTCCACTGTGTTGGAAAGCTCAGGTAATATTGATGGTATGAGTTTTGTAATTTTAATAGATCCAAGAGCTATTGATTCCTTTATTTCTCTAAATGCATTATCAAGGATTAAACATAAAGAAATTACACAATATGGCTTTAGACATGTAGAAATGGCATGTGGTATGAAAAGAAATGCAGGAAGGATGGTAAGGGATTGTGAGGTGGACCTGGGTGTATGTAAGAACAAGGTATCCTTGTACTCTACAATTTTAGGAGTCTATGATGTAGTAATAGGAATGGATTGGTTGGAAAGATATGAGGCACTCCTAGACTTCAAAGACAAGATTCTACATTTCACAGACAATGATGGCCAAAGAAAATCATTAAGGGGAAAGAATTGAGGGGTGTCCCTGAGATTCTTCTCCTCCATGCAACTAATGAAATATAGGCGAAATGGATGTCAAATTTTCTCGGTGTTAGCTCTAAACGATAAGGGTGATTCTGAAAACCTTGATAAACATCCATTTCTTGTTGAATTTAAGGATGCATTTCCCAAAGAACTACCTGTGCTACCCCCAAAAAGGGAAATTTATTTAACCATCGACCTTAAACTAGGCATTGAGCCTATTGCAAAGGCACCCTATCATATGTCAGCTCCAGAGCTAAAGGAATTACATATCCAATTAAAGGAACTGTTGGACTTGGGGTTCATACGACGTAGCATATCTTCGTGGGGAGCCCCTGTGATTTTCGTTAAGAAGAAGGATGGGTCTTGGCGACTGTGCATTGACTACTGCTAGTTGAACATAGTGACGATAAAAAACCAATACCCTCTGCCAAGGATAGATGAATTGTTTGATCAAATGAGGGGGGAAACTATGTTTTCAAAGATGGATCTGAGGTCGGGATATCATCAATTGAGAATCAAGGAAGAAGATATCTCGAATACAACCTTTAAGACAAGATTTGGCATTATGAATTTGTAGTTTTACCCTTTGGACTGACAAATGCCCCTAGTGTTTTCATGAGTTTGATGAACGGAATATTTCTAGATTACTTAGAAAATTTTGTACAAGTCTTTATCGATGACATTTTGATCTACTCAAAGGTCCTAGAAGAGCATGACGAACACTTGAGGATAGTTCTACAATGTCTTAGAGAAAACCAATTATATAGGACGTTGTCAAAGTGTTCCTTTTACCAAACCAATATTCATTATCTTGGGCACATTATCTCTGGGGATGGTATTGCAGTAGACACGGTAAAGATAGAGGGCATCATGGAATGGCCAAAACCAACCAATGTTCATGAAATACAAAGTTTCATGGGCATGGCAGGGTATTATCGTAGATTTGTCGAAGGGTTTTCAAAGATAGCAAGCCCCATTACCAAGCTCCAAAGAAAGAACAAGAAATTCATTTGGACTGAAAAATGTGAAGAGGCATTCCAAACGTTAATGGTGTTATTAACAACAGCACCAATTTTGGAGGTGCCGGATATGGAACACGAATTTTTGGTTTGCACTAATGCCTCCAAGGAAGGGTTGGGTTGTGTGTTGATGCAAGAAGGAAGAGTAATAGCTTATGCATCAAGGAAACTTAGAACCCACGAAGAAAACTATGCAACCCATGATCTAGAAATGGCAGCAATTGTTTATGCACTAAAGATTTGGAGACACTATCTTCTAGGAAGGAAGTTTGATCTTAGGACTGACCATTGTGGGCTACAACACATATTCACTCAAGACCACTTAAATGCAAGACAAAGACGATGGTCTAAGCTAATTAGTGAATATGATTTTGATATCACTTACATAAAAGGAATAGTAAATAGGGTGGCTGATGCTTTAAGTAGAAGGCCTCGGATATTTTCAGTGATTCCCTTAAAGACAAATTTGAGGGAGAAACTACTTGATTTACAATTTAAAGACACCTGGTATCAGGAGGCTAGCAAAAGTTTGAGGGAGGATGAAATGAGGGTCCCAAGATATGAAGAATACTCCCTTGATAATGATGGGCTACTATGATTTCGGGGAAGGATATATGTGCCACTGAATTAAGATATACGCCAGATAATTTTGAATGAAGCACATCGCGTAGTATACATGGCACACCCTGGGGTTAAGAAAATGAGTGCAGGATGAAGAAGGACATCGTAAACTTGGTAGCAAGATTCTTTTAGTGTCAACGAGTAAAAGTTGAACATAGACATCCAACAGGATTATTGCAACCCCATGAGATAACAAAATCTAAATGGGAAGTTATATCAATGGAATTCATTGTGGGACTACCAATGACCTCAAGAAGACATGATTCCATATTTTTAGTGGTGGACACGTTGACCAAGAGCACCCATTTCATACCAGTTAAGACTACATATAAGGCACCAGAAATAGCCAGAGTTTTTATTAATGAGATTATGAGATTGCATGGAGTGCCTAGGAAAATCATATCTGATAGGGGAGCAATGTTTACAGGAAGGTTTTAGACCAGTTTCCAAGAAGCTTTGGGAACCCAGTTGAACTTCAACACTGCTTATCACCTTGAGACAGATGGGAAGGCAAAGAGGACTAATCAAATCCTCAAAGACATGCTTCGGATGTATGTGATGGACCAACAAAAGAGATGGGAGGAGTTTTTACCCCTCGTGGAATTTGCTTACAATAATAGTTATCAAAGTTCCATCAAGATGGCACCATTTGAGTTCTTATACGGAAGACCTTGCAGAACACCTCTTAGTTGGGACCGACTAGAGGATCGAGTATTAATAGGACCAGAAGTGGTGCAAGAGATGGAAGAAAAAATGACTATGATTAGAGGAAGGCTAAAAAAGCACAAGATTGACAAAAGAGCTATGTTGATGCTCATCGGGTAGACTAAAGTTATGAAGTGGGAGATAGGGTATTCTTGAGAGTAAGGCCCCAAAAAATCTCTATAATATTTCGAAAGGGAGAAAAATTGTCTCCACGTTTTGTGGGACCTTTTGAAATATTAGAAAAGAAAGGTTCAGTGGCATATAGGCTTGCCTTACCTCCATATTTAGCGTGTATGCATGATGTGTTTCATGTTTTTGTTTTGCGTCATTATATTTCAGATCCTTCGCATGTTATTGACTTTGGTCATTTGTAGATTTCAGACGAGGGAACAGTGATGGCCGAACCAGTTCACATACTGGACCAGCGAACTTTGCAGCTTAAATGATGGTTAGTGGACCAGGTTAAGGTCCAGTGGGACAATTATAGTCCCAGTTCAGCTACTTGGGAGGACGCTGAGGAGATGCGTCACCGTTTTCCTTACCTATTCCAAGGACTTCGAGACAAAGTCTAGTATTAAGAGGGGGTGTATGTAGTGCCCCGCTCTAGTCGACTAACAATGATAGGACATTAACATTTATTTAGCTCTAAGGCCCACATTTTATTCTTTGAGGACCTCAGGTTGAGGATATGGACACATGACTCTATTATTAGTGGTTATGATGTTTATGTATGTTCTCCATTGATATTATGATGAAGGTAGTATTAATGGTTATGTATGTATCTATTGGTATTATGATGGTAGCCTTAATGGTTATGCATGTTCTTTATTGGTATTATGATGATTGTAGCATTGGTTACGCATGTTCTTTATTGATACTATGATGATTGTAGCATAAATGGTTATGTTTGGTCTCTATTGAATTTATGATGATGATAGCAGTAAAGGATATGTATGTTCTTTATTGATATCATGATGCTGATAGCTTTTATGGATAGGTATGTTTCCATTGATGTTATGATGATGATAGCCATGATGGATGTGTCCCCTATGTTGCCTACTTGCATTAGTTTTGGTCACAATGAGCAATGATGTGAATGACTAGGTGATGTTAATGATGTTATTATGACAATGAATAACACTGAGAAACCTTGTTACTGATGATTATTGAGTATGGCAGGAAACCATCAGAGGCACTTACATATGACGAGTTGATGACACCTGGTTTGATGAAAATTTATATTATTTTTATCTTTGAAATTATAAGTCAATTTTGAAACCTGCTATATATGTTTATCTATATTCTGATGATGTGTTAGTGATTGCAGGCACATATTAGTTGCTTGGCCGAATGGCTCATATATGGGTGATGGGGTTGTACAATTGGATGGAACTATATGGGAGGGGTGGGGCAGTGTCCCTGATCTCACCCACTGGCACTCCCGCCGTGACTTGGGCCGAAAAATTTGAAACATCTTCGCCTTGAAGATCACGATGTCATGAGGTCAGGTCCCAAAGTTGGCTCACTCATGAGGATTTTACTGGGGGGCACACATCAAGGCGGATTCCTTGATCCCTGACACCATTAGTCTCACTATAGTAGGCAACATAAGAGATGATAGTGGTCTTTGTCGTTGCACCTATACTTTCCCCTTATAGCCACTGAATGCTTGAAGGGCAAGTGGCGTGGCACCCTTGGAACTTCAAGGGAATTTCTTGAAGGGCACGACCAACTTGGCACCTTTGGCATCACAAATAAACTGTTAGATGTGACACCCTTGGAACTTCAAGGGAAATTCTTGAAAGGCACGACCAAACTTGGCACCCTTGGAATCATAAAAAATAAATAAATTAATAAATATAATCAAGATATGAAAACCAAGTAAATTCACATCAAGGGAAAATTACGTTAGAAACCGAGGTAATTAAATCAAGAATAAAACTTGGGTTAAGAGGATCGTAGGAAGAAATAAAATATTTTACCTTAAAAACTCTACCCTCCCCATGTTGGAAAATATTAGGTAGATAATGTAGTTCAATTAGGTAAAAAGGGGAAAGAGGGACATAAATGTAAGGATAAATATTAATCCTAAAATAGTTAAACCTAATTAAGAGAAGAAGATGGTGAATTAAAATATGATTAGTAAATTAAATCTTAGAGAAAATCTAGAGAACTTCTATGTGGCAACAACCAACATAAGAATATACATCTAAGAGATAACTTGAGTTAAATTAGGGAGTAGATAGGGGATCAAATCTTGACTTGTCAATTGACTTTAGTAATGAACACAAATTAAGGAGTAAAACAGGGGATAAAGAGACAACTAGGAGAAGAAGTAGGAATCTTGTTGAGGTGAGGAAAAATATTAGTTTTAAATTAAAATTTAAGTAAATAATTTTGAAAACCCTTGATGAGAGAGTGACAAACGGGAGGGTGAATAATCAAACTACTGAATTATAAAAAATAATTAATTATGCATGAAATGCCAAGTGTCACCTATGAGGACTCCTATAAAAGAAGGGGCGGGCCATGGGAGAAAGGACTTTTTTTCTTTACCCTATTGTTGGATGGATGAGACTATGTCAGAGTAGTGACTACGAGCTATAGTGAGTTTGGTGAGGTAGAGGACTTTAGAGAGGGGAATCTTGAGCGAAAGAGTGCTCTCCTCTACCAGCTAATACATTCCTCCATTGTACAACCCCATTGCAACTCGCGGGCCCGCGGGGAAGAAGAGTACCCAAGGAGTAGGCTGGGAGGTCAATCGATGGGTCAATACATTCGGATCAAGCACGTCGAATTTCGCACTCGGAGGTGACCGACAACAAAGGAAGACAATTAGCGACAAGTCAAGTTTGAATCTCATCTTCTGGTGAACGATACCTATGTCGTTATAATATTCTTTTATATGACTTATTTATGGTTTTAGTTAAATATATGTAAATTAGATGATATGTTCAATGAATTGAAGTTTGAGGGATGTGTTAATCAGTGCTTAATATATTTGAATTCCTAATGCTATTCTTCTGGTTGTGTTTTTATTTTAATTATAAAAATTAAAAATAAAAAAAAAAAAAATATAGGGTTGGTCCCTATAGAAATAATCATCATAAATTTGATGCCACCAACATACACTAACCATTCTAAACAAGCATTCATTTATGACAAATAAATATGTTGAAATATATAAACATGCCCAGTATGTTAAGTGATACCAAATCTATCCATTTCCATGCAAAAAATAGTAATAATGTTGAATATATATAAATATGTTCTTCACCATGTCCAAATAGTATTACTATTTGTCCCATCAAAGGTCAAATGCATAACCCAAACCAAATCAAACATAAGACCTTGGTGATGCAAGTGAGAAAGAATGCTTCAAAATCATGTGTGTACGATTTAGATAATTGGCCACCATTAGATGTATGGCATCAAAAGTAGTTTCAAGCCTCATTTTCCTCCAAAAATGTGGGGAAGCACAAGAGCGAGGGTCAGAATTAACATAATCTTCTAAATGGCCTTTTGACAAAGAAGCAAGGGGGGGTCAATTAGAGAACATTTTACAATAAGGCCACATGAATGCCCTTGAGGTGGCAAGGGTGGATCTAATTCAACACTTTTTAGCTTTTCAATTGTAGGCTTATTTTTAGGAATTACATTATCTTGAGGAAAATTCCATCAAGTAGTAGATTTATTCAAGGGGGAGTAGTGTTTGAAGTAGAATGAGAAGGCTTAGCAAGCTTTCACCACCCATTAGTATTGGGAGTGTGAAGGTGTTCCCATACATTTGTCCAGATTTGCAAGTAGGATTTGCATTAGGTACAAGAGGTGGGGCAACCTTGTGAAGCTCATGTATGCTAAGATGTGGTATCAAATCATGCATGAAGAGGTGGAAAATTATTAGGATGGTCACCTAAAAATAAATAACCAATCTATGTCATTCATGCAAACTCCATAGAATCTACGTCAAAGTGAATTGAGAACCTAACTTTTTCTTCTTTTGTCCCTCCAAATGTTATTCTTATTTTACCCACCTCTCCTTAAGCCTCAATAAGGTCCCCTTCGTAGAAACTCATCATTCATAATCATAAACACATAAAAAAAAATTAGGAACAATAAGCATTATTCCCAACTTTCAAACTTCAACTTACAAAGAGCGATGCAATAATCAAATCATGCAAGGAGTAAAAAATAATAAGTTAGAATTGCTTCAAATATCATATCTAAGATCAACATGGCATAATGACATATTAGGAAGTAAAGGGAAATAGAGGCAAGGGAAATGAAATTAGAGTATCCTTACTGGCAAGCAAGTAGATGATAAACAAAAGGAGCTCTTTCCACGTCATTGTAAAACTTAGTAAACTTGGCCAAAACAAAGGACCATTTGACTCATAAAAATTTGAACTCTATAAATGGAAATTTTTTAGAAATTTCAGTAGAGGCCGAAATCCACTTACACAAACTTCAACCATGAAGACATAATCGATTGGAATATTTTCTATGTGAAATGATAAGATATATTAATCTTCTCTTTTCAAAATAAATCATCAACATGCCTTTAAAATAATAACATACAACACATAAGAAAAAAAATTAGAAGTTGTATGAATGCAAAACCCTTATGTCAAGTATCATAAAATCAACAAAAACAAAGCCAAAAGAAATCGATGCTCAATATATGTTGCTATAAGCAATGAAAAAGGTCAAGATAATCTCATAAAACATTGACACCTTGAATCTTCATATTGAAACCAAAATGCATGTTGATAGACTTCAAGGCAATGACATGTTACTTCATGATAACCACAAAGAGTGCAAAATTTAGGTACTTTAACAAATCTATGCATGCCATCTCAAGGAAAAATATCATCAGACCATAAAGTGAGTATGAATAAGACTATTTAATGAATTAATACATGCCATAGCATTTTAAAATTATATCTTAGACCACCAAAATGAGGTTATAAACCAATTCCAAACAACTATCAAATTCAAGGAAATACCAAAGGCCCATTTTGTTAAATTAATATTTCTTGTCATGAAAACAAAACTAGCTTTAGGATGTAAGTATGCAATGCAAACTGATCACACACATTGATGTAAGGCCTCAACTGCATACATATGCAATCAAGCTTGCCATTTCATGAATGAATTCTCTTGAACCACAAAAATATAATTATATCCAAATCCAAGCTAGGGAAAAAAACCCATCAAATAATGACTAGAACCATGTAAGAGTTATGGTTTTCATGTCATCAAAGGATTACAACCGCTAAAGTATGAAATAAATTGCCACGATAAACTTCATCATCAAACAACAAGGGCATATTGACTAGGAGTGTCAAGTAAAATGAAAGAGAATGGTAGGGTTGGGCCAAAGGGCGTTGAAAATGGAAAGCACGATAAAATTTGCATAGGTCATAGGTTTCCCTTAGAAAAATGCCATGGAACAATGGTGGAACAAGCTAATGAGCACATGGTGAGTTCATCTCCATTCATGCAAAGGTAAATATCCAAAATAAATAAATAAATAAAAAGACAACTTATAGATGTAAAGGTAGAAAACCACACAATGCATAAATCCATAGCTAATGTAGATATAAGAAACATAGGTCAAAACCTTGTAGAGGGTTGAAAGTTGAAATGATAAAACTAAAACCTTCATGCAAGATAAACCAAGGTTTGACCTAAGATATTGTATAGGAATAAACTATGGTAAGGAAAAATTCCATTCACAAGTAGATAACAACTAGTGACGAAGATTAGGAGGAGAAAATGGCAAAGGGAATATGAAGAACTAAATAATCCATTATAGAGGCAACATACGTTATCAATCCAAAAACCACTTTTGCAATGAAATAATAAAGGGAATAAGAGCCTACCTTATTTGAAAAAAAACCAAATGCATAATCAAGCCATGAGTTCAACCTCCAAACAACCAAATATCCAACCAAGCTCCACAGACAAGCAAGATATGAGAAACAAGGGCATCATGGGGGTGCTTTTTAGCCTTCAAAAATTAATTACAACACAATATAATCAACAATGGTTTATTAAATTTAAGAGAGAAAACATAGAGCTAGACTCCAACCAAAGAATGATGATGGAATGCATAAAAAGCATGATGAGAGGAGTAGGTAGGGAAAAATCATACCAAAAAATATTGCCATCTTTTAAAAAAACTATTAATGGCTAGGATCAAAACATCAAAGTGATATATGTACAAAAACGATCAATGCCAAATACATTAAGCTAGGTGATCCATCCATGAACTTAATAAAGTGCACTATATCCCTTAATAATAGTCGATAAATATTATCATCGTCAATGCCAAAAGTGCAAGCTTCTAGAGTTCCATATTCATCAACCCATAACAAGCAACATCCAACTATTCACCACCTGGTCAACAACATGCTAGGTAAGGCCAACATAATATCACAAAATGTGGTACATCACTAAATGAGTAAAGCCTAGATAGGGTTGAGTCACATAACTAAGATCAAAGGAAGATACTCATAATAACACAATATGGTATTACCAATGAGTAATTGTTGCATCTTTTACAATGTAGTTTACCTCCTTATATATCAGTGTTCATCAAGAAAGTCATTTCTACTTATGAATGTGGGGTAGACTACTTTACACAAAGAGTGAACATGAAGATAACCTAAAGTCATAAAGTGACTTTATTACACAATAAACCTTATATTCTAACACCCCTTCTAAAGGATTAAAATATTAAAAGCAAAATATACTAAAAGAAGGAAAACACATACTCATTAAACACAAAATACAACATAAGTAATCATAAGCAAATATTCTTCAAAAGATTCTTATTTAGAAAACAATGCTTAGACCAATTAGATATTTAAATTTTCCTTGTAACCTTCATAAATTTGTAGCTCCCAAGTTGAATTCCCTAGTTCCCAAATTGCAGTTCCATGAGCTCATAAATTACAAATCTCCCAATTTAAATTATTGGACTATAGTCCATATGCATGTCTCATAACCTTATTTATGGATAATAATTCACATGCTTGTCTCAAAATCCTAATAAAGGATAATCCCAAGATCACAAGCTCCCAAACTATCTAGAAAACCATCCATGTTGAGTTTTTTTCCAAGGAGAAAACTATAACTTTATTTATATAAATAAACAACATTACATTTTGTAAATACACAAACAAAGTGTGTATTCATACAAGATCTACCCAGATCCATGCAGTGGACACAAAAAAAACCAATTCTCCCATCATAAAACATACATCTTTACATCATTTGACCCCACGGGTCTGCACAAAAAAACACAAAAATGAGTAGAGCTTACAACTCATGAGAATTCTAATATAAAATTAGAATATATTTCCTAAATGGCTTCAATAACATTGTCAAAACAATTGATATCAACTTGTAGCATATGAAGATAAAAAAATAGAGGAGAAAAGGATCCTCTAAGACTGTGTGTCGAGGTCGTCCATGAATGGACGGTGAAAGAACTTGTAGTTTCCATCATTTAGGATATCCTAAATGGACCAAAGTCCCCAATCCAATTGAATGCCTTCCTTAGAAACTTTGTTTGCATCGTTGTTTTGCTTCCTATAAATATGAGTACAAGAAAAATACACATAAGAGAGATTTATACTCTGTAAATCCTCCAATATGTGAGTAAGATGCAAGTAGTGACATTGTTGAATATCATTGACCCAATTTATAACTAGCAAGGAATCATCGAACACTTGGAGCTAATCACAACCCTTCTCACGAGGAAAAGCCATTAATGAGCAACAAGATAATAGTTATACCAAATTGTTTGAACCCCTCCCAAGTCCCATATTGAATTTGAAATAATGTCGATATGATAAATAAAGAATGAAGTCACCACCACATGAGAAATTTTCCTCCTTCTCAGCCCCATCAAAGTAACCCCATGGGAAACCATGCATGTTAAGTTATATCTACACTACATCCTATATTCTATCCAAAATGTGAGCTTCTTAAAATGCTTAGAATGCCCTTTATTTAGTAAGGTCATCACCATTATTAGCATCTAGTGGATCTTCAATAATCAATAAATATACTACATGTGAATTTCCCCTTGAGAATATCGTTGGCTTGAAATCAATACTCCAACCTATGTGACCCATCTTCTTGTAGTAATAGCATTCCACCTTTTCGTCATCTTTCTTGAGTATAACAAACAGTAAAAATTATGTTATTGTATTAATAAGACATACTATTTAATAGAATGGATCAATTATCTATCTAATGAGAAATCTTAGATTATTTATGTGGCTAGAAATATTGAATTTGAATAACTATAGATTCAGAGAAAAATTTGCGTTCAACGCTTGTGCTCCAAACAAATTATTTAGATATGCCATTTATCCTGCATGATTTTCCTAGATTTATATGATGCAATTTTGAGTCTGAGAGAGTAAGGGCAGTAATAGATTTTCCTTTATCATCTTTTTTTACCATTCCAATAATTTATTTGGATTTATTGATGATTTCTCCATCACTTTTGTAATTCCCCACAAGTTTTTTTTCATTATTTGTATCTAGATTTTCACTTTCTAGGTGTGAAAATTGAAGTTGGAATATTTTGCTAATGGTGCATTAATTTTTATCACTATAATAAAAATGATCCAAAAGTAATCTTTGCTTGATCTAGAAACCTAGTCAAAATAATAAGGAGCTCCATTGGTGTATGACTGCATGCATGTACTATGAAAATCGAAGATAGGTGTAATATTTTTGTACAATAATGGCTATAAATTTAAAAAATAATGGCTACTAGAAATCATATGATGGCTTAACAATAAAATCATACGGTGGTTGGAATTTATGTATGGTAATTCCTTCAAATGGTAGCTATAACGCTTACACCATTACATGAGTAATTTTTTCCTATTTTACTTGACATATGTCCTTTCTCACTTGATTGATTTTCTTTCTAGGTGGTATTCAAGTCATGGGGGTGGAAACCTTTTCTTTCAAAGGTTTAAGACTCTTGATGTGACTCACTACTTTGATACCATATTACAAAAGGTTTTAGATAAATAAATGAGGAAACCCTAGGTAGGGTTGAGTCACATAATTAAGCTCAAAGGGAGATACTCACAATAACATAATATTATATTATCAATGAATAGTTGGTGCATATATTACAATAGAGTTTACCTCATTATATATAATGAATCAATAAACAATTCATCTTCACTTATGAATGTAGGATATATTGATTAATTACACAAAAA
The DNA here is from genome assembly GCA_031772625.1 of Pinus tabuliformis. Classification (NCBI taxonomy): domain Eukaryota; kingdom Viridiplantae; phylum Streptophyta; class Pinopsida; order Pinales; family Pinaceae; genus Pinus; species Pinus tabuliformis. The sequence goes on along the minus strand of CM062812.1, from coordinate 993,169,841 downwards.
ATGAACATTAACATAACCTAAATTCAGAAAGTGAATTTGTTACTGTTGAGGGTGCTGGAAATCTATCAGCTAAGGGGTCTTCCCGATGTGAAGTCCCGATTAGACATCACACCGTTTGGAGTAGGAGCCCCATCTAAAATATCGGCCTGATTTCCATATATCTTAAATATATTCCTTGGCTCTAACTGTCAACAAGAGAGAGGAGTGAAAATTCACCTTCGAAAAGCAAGGGGGTGTACTTGGTGAGTGTTCGATCATATGCGTGTCAAATTTATTTTACTGCGGAGGGGAGGGAAAGTGAGCCTCTAAGAGAGAGGTAGTAGTACCACCCTAGTAGAGACACACATGAACAAGAAGGGTTCATACAACATCAAGTGGAATAGTCCATAGATATGTGACGGTCATTGAAACCAATATAACGAGGAAGATTTGTCTAATATCTAGTGGAATAGTCCACGAGGATGTGGCAAAGATAATAGCAATTACATCACATTCTCAATATGATAAGTACAAAAATAACTAAAATAGTTCAACTACTTTAGCACAGATGAAAGAAAACATGAATTACAAACATTCACAAAATTGCCTTACAAATATCCATAATCCATGCATGAAGAATGTGTTGGCCCATAGAGCTTATCATATTAAGTAAAAGTTCCAAGACACATGTATACAATGAAAACCACTAGCTCCAATAGTGGAGCTTTGGAGCCACTCCTTGATCCTCAAAAGAACTAGCTTATCTCTGTGATGCCTTGCGTGTGGAGAAAAGGTGAAAATTCTTTTGCTCATACAATGAGGGAGTATATATAACCAAGGGGTGATGCTCCCCATTCCTTGTGACTCTTTGACTACCCTCATGACTGTTTGACTTCTTATGACTTTTCAACTTACATGACCCTTTATATTCCATGTTTTTCCTTTGGACTTCCACTTTACACTACATTTTGAATACCATTTACATGATTCACAATGACGATGTGGCATATGAAAACTCATGACATGACACTGCTGACACGGACTGCTTGATGATGTGCCAGTGTCAAGCCACTATTTTTGTTGTGTGTTGAGTGTCTGCATAAGAATTCTCTTCTTTCCACCTCTATATGACTTGGTGATAAGGAGTCTTAAATGATCTTAAGTCTTGAGTTGTGATCACAAACCGATGTCCCTTTTCTTTCTTGTGATTGCTCAACTTGCACATTCAACTACAAGAGTGTCTTTCAACATGTTTCCCTCCTTCATCTCTTTCTTCATCATCTCACCATAGGATGGTAAGGTACATGTATATGTAAATCACTTATGACAAGACAACATCACTTTGATAAACCCATAGTCTAAGATGATGCACTTTAATCCACTGACTGAGCCAGAGCCACGTGATAGATAGGGAAAGAGGCTTAGTAACTGTGCAATTGCGCAGCTGAAGGAGTTAGGGGTGAAACTTGAGCCTTGAGACCGCACAATGCACATTTCAGGTAGGGTTGAGGAAGAAATTGCGAAATTTTGGAGCTCAACATGACAGGATGAGGGGACATGTATTGAATCATCCTATTACACAGTTCTAGAGGATAGATGAGCCTAGGTGACTGCACAATTGCGCAGTTCAAGAGATCATGGCTGAGGCTTGAGCTGTGAGACTACGTAGTGCGCAGTTCAGGCTGGATTGAGGGATAAAATTGCACAGTTCTGGGAGCCAGTGAGGCAGGCTGAGGGGATGGACAATGAGTGAACACATTGCGCAGTTCCAAGAGATAAGGGAGGCGGGGAAATTGCGCAATTTTGCAATTCAGAGGCTCAGGGAATGAGCTTGAGGCTTATGATTGTGCAAGCACAGTTAGGGCTAGGCTGCGAGAAAGTATTACATAATTCTCGAGGCCAAGGTCAGAGCTTGAGCACAGAAACTGTAGAGTGTAGCAATCCCAGGAGGTAGGAACTAAGCATTGTACAGTGCCGAGGGGCAAGGTCATAGCTAGATGCATGAAACTCTACAATGCACAGTGCCAAGGGGAAAGGTCATAGCTATAGGTCTGAAACTATGTAATGTGCAGTTCAGGGAGATCGGGTGAAGCCAAGTTGCTTGGTCTAGAATACCTCTCAGAAATGGGTAATTATAAGACCAGTTAGACTGATGTGATCCATGATAAGACTTTGATTGTGATATCACACTTAGAATACATATGAAACAACAACATATACCTGCCAGGACACATGAAAAATGTATTTCCCTCTATGCGACAACTTTATGACTAGTTACGACAAGTGCCACACCTAAGATACGTTTTGCGATGATTGTGACAACACTTGTGCATCAATGCTTAAAAATTTGCGAATGGTTGAAACAAATGTTTACATGGTTAAAAAATCTCATGTTCATAAATATAGACCCTTGAAACCACCATAATAGGCTTCTACACATTGTGCGATAGCCAAACATGCGAAAAGATGACAATTTACCCAACTTGCAAAGGGGAGAAAAATACTTCAAGAAAGTACATGAAATGAGTTTCGGTGTTTGCAAAAACAATGTGCAAGACCAAGGAAGGATCCAAAATTGAGTGAGCCACAATTTTGGAGGGTGTCATAGAAACTACAACTCTTGGCAACAAACTGGTAGAATTCCAACTTCTCTGCCTCGGTTAAATTCTTTTGTGCAGGGCCTTGGTTCTTTAGGGAGTATTGATTCATCGTGTAGATTACTTTGGCCTCCCCACTTACCCCATGAATATACATGGTCCCATTTATGCTTTCTGATTTGAACACGCATAAGATTCAGTGATATCACAATGTTTCGAGTTGGGAAGGGTAGTGTCGCTCGCGAGCTTAAGATTTTCAGAGTATAATTTTTCATCTCTAGTGTTGCTCCACTTCCAGCAGTCCTAGACAATACCCCAGTTGAGTCACGCAGGAATACAAACATTGCTCTACTGCCAACGAGCCCGGACAGTAACTTGGTGAAGTTTCTTGCTTCACCTCTCTGTCCAGGAATCCTTTATCTTTTTTCACCTTTATTCATTTATTTTAAAGAGGATTGTGGGTCGACACTTATTCATTTTTGGATGGAAGAGGGATCCCGACTTATTGAGAGCATAAGAGGTTGTTCCTTCAGAGAAGCATATGGAGACCTTTTATTTAGGTTTTCTCGTTTATATTTTTCCCCTTCTACTCTTTTACTGATTGGATAAGCATGAAAACACTAAAAGACAAAACCGATTGTAGGCATAAGGTTTCCTGAGTAGACACAGGTTCATGGTTGGACCAAACTCTCCTTACGGATGGATCATATTTTCCGTCGGAACTTCATCTACCAAAAGATATAATCGACATAAGAAAGGTGGGCTGGAGGTTAGCCAAACGTTGAAGTGTCACAATACTCTTTAGAATTCAACCACACATATACTAAGAATCCAAAACATGTCCAGGCACAACACTTATTCACATGATGAAAACAAAAGGAGACAATCAACAAGAAAGAAAAACAAAAGAAACAAAACGAAAGGAAAGACAACACACAACAAGGAAACACAACCAGAAGCCAAGCAAAAGAAACTAAACAAAAGAATAATGCAAGAGAAAAGTAAGAAAATACAAGAGATACTAAATAGAACAAGATGGGATGGGTGCAAGAGAAGGAAAACTAAGATGCAACTAATCCTAGTCCTAACCTAACAACTAGAAGGTCAAGATAACGTATAATGGAATTTCCAATGTAGCCACCGTAATCGTTTCCTCGACCTGCAATCACAAGATATGATCGATTAAAACATTTATAAAGAAATGCGTAGGAGAAAATATGAGAGCTTGAATAATTTGCAAAAAAATTGAAGGTCTTATTCGTGGGAAGAAAGATGTGTCACAACCACTACTTTTATCCAATTCACATTCTTACCTCTCTAAAGGAAAGCATAATCAGACAAACCTCGTAGAATTCTTGCAAATGCACATTCTTCTATGTCATCCTGCTTATCAAGCACGGGAAAAGGCCAAAACCTAATTATTGCAATTGAACTTTCCGAGTAACATTTCTCCAACCATTCCATGGTTGGATGATAAAATTCTTGATGATCCTCTTGAAAACCCCGAAATATTTGAAAAGATAGATTTTCAATTAGAGGCAAGGGATTATAACGAGAATCTTGTGAGGGAAAATGGATATGATCATATTCAACAATCATGTCGAGAGAGTGAGGACCTGACATAACCATTAGTAGAGACTGGAATGCATCAACTGCTTGACAAAAATATGAATAGTGAGATGTTGAACGATGAATATCGAAGGATGTAAAACAACTACCATTGGATATATTGGTGGGAAAATGATAACATGAATGACAATCATCAAAGAAAGAATAATGATCAGATGAGCTAATTAAAGCATAATATTCCCAGTTTGTAATAAACAAAGATAAATCAATTTGAACAACTCTATGAATGCTCTGAACAATCGAACCAAGTTCCTCGCAAGCTAAATGTGACAAACCATTTTCCTGTAACTGGTGACAAACTATGCAAGCATCGTAATCATTAAAATAATTTAAAAGGGATGCCATCAAAACAAATACATGAGACTAGTCAAGACATGGTGAACAGAGAAGAACTTGATTTGTGTGATAACTTGTGCATTCATTATTACTCGAGGATTTTAGGTGTGATGAAGGGGAATATTTGCAACAGAACCTTCATGAGAAAAACTGGGAATTGACTATTAAGAGATGAATCTAATATGAATAATTCCTTTGGCCAAACATAGTCTTTGAAATGATCAACTTCGCAATTCCATGACTCTATGAGAGACACACATTCCAAACCCAAGTTTGATGTGAGGGATTTGCATGAAGATGAATAAACTGAAAAATATTCCTAAATCCAGTCATAAGTAAAATCTTGAAAATTTGAAAGATCATACCCAAAATACCAAACATTTTCAAAAATATATTTTCATCAAGTGAAACCATGCAAAGAGAAGGTTCTTGTGGGAAAAAATAGATCTGACTTAGTTCAGGGGGCTTACCAGAGTTGTGAGATCTTGGCATAATCATCAGCAAAAGTTGAAGCGCCTCGACTCCCTAGCAGGTACCAAAACTTTCTAGGATTGTAAAATCACATTTTGAAGATTGAACCAGATCATGCATGGTTTGAGGATAGCTTCTACCACTAGTTTCAATAAATCCACTGCTCACCGGATGGAAACCATCTTTGTCACTGATTTCACTAGATTTTTCAACTTTAACAACCAAATTACTCAAGTTAAAAGGTTCTTCTGATCACAAATTCAAAGATGAATGAATCGTGGAAATTTCATGAGCAAGCTGATTTGAAGAGTTGTCTTGATGAAAGAGAAGAGACGATGAGGGGTGGAAAGAGTACTTAATGATTCGATTGTTTTCATTTACATCATGGATAATCTCATTGTCTTGTGTCAATTAAGAAGATTACTCATTAGATGAAGAACTTAAATAACATGGAGTATTTCTATCACAAGTAGATGCATCACATACGGTAGAGCACAAGGGATAGTGAGATGAAGAGGAAGTTTTGATAAGCACATCTTCTTTGACCAAATCAGACTCATGAACTAAATTAAAATCTTCATGAGAAACCAAAAGATCAGTTGATGCACATGGGAAATTGTGATCACATACATCAACAAAGTCATCATCATTGGAATGATTGTTTCCTGGGGTTACAGATTGATCAAAATAATTGATTATATTTGATTGTCTATCGAGATTAGCAAATTGAGGATCATTGAAGAACACAAGCACATTTTTTTGACATGGAGGATTTTTAAAAAGTGAAATCATCTTCACCTTCCTGCTCCTTTACCTGTGTAATGTGACTGCCTTGTATCTAATCACAATTTGAACTAGTAATGCGAAAATCAAGAGAGTGTGAAAGACTAGCTGGTGGAGCAGATTGATTGGGTGGATCACAGTACAAAGAGTCATGGCATGTAGATGATAGAGGATCACAAAAATCTAGATCAGATTGGAGGCTAGAGTTATGAATGATAACATCATGTTGCGGAATGGGGAATTTAGTCTTCCCCATGGGCTTCATGAGCCATTATGGGATTTCCTCCATTGAATCTGAGTCATGAGAAATGGAAGAAGAATGAGAAGATGGATTAGGAATTTGATTTGTGGATTTTTCAACTTTATTACCATTGCACAGAGGCACCTTCATCGGAATTGGAAAAGGAGGAGGACAAAGACAAAAGGAGTAGTAAATTCCTCCTCTGAAATTAGAGGTGTCTCATGATTCACAAGATTTGAGGAAGTAGGAAAATCAAGGGGTTTAGGTTCACCATGTAAAGAGATAAGAACCAAGTGTTCAAACTCTTGTTTCAAGAAATCCTGCATCATGTCTTCTTCAGAAATTTCATAACAAAGGTGAAGGAATTGATCAGAAAAATCCTCAATTGATTCATTAGGCTACATTATTAAGAGATTGATTCTTTTAAAAACATCTCGATAATTATACCTGTCAAAGGCTTGATGAAGCTCCCCGAGGAAATGATGAAGGGAATGGATGGAAGCAGGTGGCAAGGTATGACATCAACACAATCTTCAAGGGTGAGGAAGAAAATCACACAAGAAAACTCTTCATCATTGACTTCGTAAGATTCACAAAATTTAAGAAAATCAGAAATGTGCTTGGTTATGGATGTTCCATCCTCACCATCAAAATTTAATTGGGAAAAGTGATAGAGAGGCTCATTGGGGATTGAAAATTGATAAAGATAAAAATTAGAGAAACACCCCGAGAGCAAGATTTGAGTATGAGCCATTTTAGATAAGAGATTCAAACCAGATTCAACAGGAGCAACTTGTCATCTGGCCCGCCTTCTAGCGCCACTATTGAAAGTGTTGGAAATTTTTCAACCAAGGGGTCTCCCTGACGTGAAGTCCCAGCTAGACCTCACATCGTTTGGAGTAGGAACCCCATCCAGAATATTGGCCCGGTTTCCATATATATTAAATATATTCCTTGGCTCTATTTGTTAGCAAGAGAGAGGAGTGCAAATGCACCTTCAAAAAACAAGGGGGTGTGCATGGTGAGCATTCGATCATATGTGTGTCAAAGTTATTTTACTGCAAAGGGGAGGGACAATAAGCCTTTAAGAGAGAGGTAGTAGTACCACCCTAGTAGAGACACACATGAAAAAGAAGGGTCCATACAACATCAAGCAGAATAGTCCACAAATATGTGAAGGTCATTAAAACCAGTATAACGAGGAAGATCTATCTAATATCCAGAGGAATAGTGCACGAGGATGCGACAATGATAATAGCAATTACAACACATTCTCAATATGATAAGTACCAAAATAACTGAAATAATTCAACTACTTTAGCATAGATGAAAGCAAACATGAATTACAAACATTCACAAAATAGTCTTAAAAATATCCATAATCCACGCATGGAGAACGTGTTGGTCCATAGGGCTTCTCATTTTAATTAAAAGTCCCAAGACACATGTATACAATGAACAACACTAGCTCCAATAGTGGAGCGTTGGAGCCACTCCTTGCTCCTCAAAAGAACTAACTTATCTTTGCGATGCCTTGTGGGAGGAGCCAAGGCAAAGATTCCTTTGCTCATATAATGAGGGAGTATATATAACCAAGGGGTGATGCTTCCCCTTCCTTGTGACTCTTTGAATACCCTCATGAATGTTTGACTTCTTATGACTTTTCAACTTACATGACTCTTTATATTCCATGTGTGTCCTTTGGAATTCCACTTTACAATACATTTTGAATACCATTTACATGATTCACAATGATGATGTGGCATATGACAACTCATGACATGACATGACATGACACTGCTGACATGGATTGCTTGATGATGTGGTAGTTTCAAGCCACTACTGTTGTTGTGTGATAAGTGTCTGCTTGAGAATTCTCTTCTTTTCACCTCCGTATGACTTGGTGATAAGTATTCTTCAATGATATTAAGTCTTGAGTTCTGATCGTAAACTGATGTCCCTTTGTTTTATTTTGATTGATCAACTTGCATGTTCAAATACAAGAGTATCTTTCAACATGTTTTCCTCCTTCATCTCTTTCTTCATCATCTCACCATAGCATGGTAAGTTACTTGTATGTGTAAATCACTCATGACAAGACGACATCAGTCTGATAAACCCCTAGTCTAAGATGGTGCACATTGATCCACTAGTTGAGCAAGAACTAGGTGACAGACTGGGAAAGAGGCTTAGTAACTACACAATTCCATAGCTCAGGCAGCGAGCGGTGAATCTTGAGCCTTGAGACTGCACAATGCATAGTTCAAGTTGGGATGAGGAAGAAAATTGTGTAATCTGGGAGCTCAAGATGATAGGTTGAGGGGACAAGAACTTGATCAACCTATTGCATAGTTCTCGAGGACAGATGAGCCCAAATGACTACGCAATTACGTAGTTCAAGATCTTAGGGTTGAGGGTTGAGCCTTGAGACTATAGACTGCGTGGTTCAGGCTAGACAGAGGGAGAAAATTGCACAGTTCTGGGAGCCAGTGAGGCAGAGTTAGGGGATGGACACTGAGTGAACACACTGCATAGTTTCTGGAGATGAGGGAGGCTGGGAAATTGCGTAACTCCTGGAATTTTGTGTGTTTACCCTTCTTTACATAAGTGGAATCCCATAGAAGACATGTCATCCGACGCACAAAGGTTTGGGTTTAATATTCTTGTATATGTTTCATTGAACAATTTATTGCTTCACTTTTAGGTTTTGCAACACGAGTTTGTTTCTCTTCTAGAGATAACAAAGTCTTATGCATCTGCCACAAAATTGTTGGCATCTAGCTCTTCAATTTGGAAATCGATTTCTAAACAAGAAATTTTGAGCTCAATTGACATATGACTAGCTAGAAGGGTGTCTCTTCAACACTACTCTTGCCTACCGATATTAAGAAATAACATACCATATATAAATATGAAATCTATATGAAATGTAGGCTGCTTTAGCATGTCATTAGCCTTCCTTTCCGTTCTAGCCTTCCATCCAGGCACCTTCCGTGAGGATTCTTCCCCATGCTTGATTTTATTTGATCATGAGGCCTTGTATGTGTACCCATCTATGTGGTGTTTCCCGCGTATGTCTACTGAAAGGTATGGGTCACGAAGGGAAGTTGTAAGGGTATCTTCCTTTCACCCACCGGCTTGACCTTGCAACATGAAAGAAAGAGCTAGGTTCCACATTCAAAGAGAGAAATCTCATTGGTCATATGTTTGCCTAAATTCATGTTGCTCATGGTGGACCCCTCTCTGCCGTGGAGAAGTTCCCGGGTATGAAAAGAACAAAGAGTTCACTTTTTTTCATATATGGCTAAATATTACTATTATCAAGCTAATACCAATTTTTCATTAGTTTGAATTTCCCATAAGGCTTATATTAATTGATTGTGACTTTGGTGGGTATTTTAATTAACAATCCTTTTAATTATTTTGATAAGTTCTCATTGCAGACTCAACTTGAACATTTTCTTTTAGCACCTAGGTAGTAAGTGGAACAATTAGAATTTATAAAATTAAACTTACTACCTAACTCATCCTATTTACCATAAATGAAAGCATGACTATTCGTGGACCAAATCTATAAAAAAAATACAAGTTTCTAAAAATGAGATTCTTTTCCGCCTTTGCATGACTATTCGTGGACCAAATCTATAAAAAATACAAGTTTCTAAAAATGAGATTCTTTTCATCCTTTCCATTTTTTAATGGAACAACTTGTGCACACTGAGAGAAACAATTTGTAGTTCTCAATGAAATAATGATTAGTTTAAGATGGTAGATTAATTGGACCAATGAAGACCTATCCTTAATTATAAAAAGGAAATGTTGAGATAATGTGGTTTAAAGGTAACACATAAATCTTGTTTCTCCCTCCATGTTAAGCATTGGTAGTGATCACATGGTAGGAAAAAATTTAAAGAATCTTGAAAGGTAAAGGGATAATAAAAACCAATATTCATGATTTATGCGTAGTGGATTTTTCTGTAAAATGCCCACTTATTTGGATATTCTTATGAACAATGCTTTTTTTCAGAAGAAAAAGCGATATATATATATATATATTGAGGCAATATATGCAACAAAACCTGAAGAGTACATTGAAGGAGTAGCTTGTGGTTCCCAGAAAACAGTGACCAGACTATAGATAGACAGATTTTACAGATTTAACGAGGAAATAAAAGAGAACCACATACAACATTGGGGCATCCATATAGGAACATAATACACTAAGCGGAACACAGAAAACGCCGATGCATGCTGATAGAAGGTCTGATTTCCTAAATACCAATACGACAAGCATAGACAAAACAACAAAAAAGATGAGCCCGAAACCTGCAAGCACTCAGAACTTATTCGGCAGCCTCCTTTGGATCGACTCATAGAGAGCGGAGATGCTTAGCAAAACAGACTTGAAAGGGAGTTTTGAGTCTTCAAAAATCTTGAGATTTCTCCATTTCCAGACACACCATAACGCAATGGGAAGGATTGGACGCTTAGATTCCTCTTGCCTTCCCCACCACTCGAACGTTGCATGGATAGAAATGAAACCCGGGTGAGGAAAATGAAAAGAAATAGCCAAATAATACCAGATTTGTTGGGAGGCCACACATTTGAAGAACATGTGAAAGTTTGTCTCCTCCTCAGCGTCGCACATCACGCATCTGCTTGGGCCGTGCCACCATCGCTTCCTCAAGTTTTCCCATGTTAAGTTTTTGTTGTAGAAAACTAACCATGAGAAGATAGTCACTTTGAGAGGACAACCTAGTTTCCACAATACCATCGGAAAAATCTGTCTTGCAGGCGGGATCTTTTTGGAAACAAGATCATAGTAGATATCTTTTACATTTGCTGTCGAATGAGAATGTGATAGAGACCAAACTAAATGATCTTCTGGCTCGGCACGCTTGATCCCTCCTTCCCCTAGGGCATCTTTGACATTTGCCCAAGATGATAGCAAGGCAGCTGGTAGGCCAATATCAACAGCGTCCTTCAAAATAGGCACATGGCCCCTCCAATCCGCAATGATCTTGTCCCATGTAAAAAGGCCCATTCTGTGAAGGACAAAAAGAAGAGGGTCTGGAACAGGAAGAATCCCCCTATAGCCTGCAAAAGAGTCGATACCAATAAAGATATTCCTTCCAGAGTACATCCTCCATTTCAGGTTCTTTAAGAAGTATTTTCCATTTTTTCTGAAGCTGTGCCATATGGCAGATCCCTGTTTAATTCCAATAGAGCCGAACCTGAACCAGTGTTCCAAACTTCTACCTTTTAGATACTTCTGATGGATGATAGCACTCCAAGGATTATCGCCAAAGATGCCTCTCCACATTGATTTGCAGACCAGAGCCTTTCCGAACAGCCTTTGATCCATTAGACCCCAACCCCCGAGCTTTTTTGGCATCGATATGCTTTCCATTTTGGACAGATGGATTTTGCCTCGATCAGCCTTTGCACCCCAGATAAAGTTAGCGGAGATCCTGTTCATGGAATGAATTATGCTAGCCGGGAGAATAAACAGATGGGCCCAGTAAACCGCCAGTTGCATCAAGACAGATTGGGTGAGGACAACTCTGCCTCCCAAAGATAAGGATCTATGTTCCCACATCGAAATCTTCTTAAAAAATCTGTCAGTCAGCCATCGCCAATCGTTCCTTGAATAAGCTTTCGCTTTAAGGTGAAACCCCAAGTATTTGATTCCATCTTTCAATGATCTTGATTCTATACCAAAGAGCTGAGATATCCATATAATCATGTCCCTGTTGGAGTCATTGTGATAAAGGAAGGATTTTGCCTTGTTTATAATAAGCCCAGACGCTTTTTGAAATCTCTCAAGGATATTTTTTAGGCAGATCCAGGATGCTCTAGATAGCATTGCAAATAAAAGGACGTCATCAACAAACAGGTTATGCGAAATGAAGATATGCTTGCAAATCTTTATCGGATCACACATTTTTTCCTCAACTGCTTTGTTGATGTGTGAACTCAAGGAATTCATGGCCAAGATGAAAAGGAGTGGCGATAGTGGGCAGCCCTGGCGCAAGCCCCTTTCCGCACGAAAATAAGGAGAGGGAAAACCATTTATAATAACCGCATAGTTAACATTTTCTATGCATGCCATGATCCATCGAATAGGGTTGGGTTTCAGACCTATCTTTGCCAGGAGACTTTGCATAAACCCCCAGTCCAAAACATCATAAGCTTTCTGGAGATCAATTTTCATAATAGCAGCCTCTGAATTGTGGGAGAACATAGAATGAAGGCACTCCTGTGTACTGGCGACAACATCTAGTATATTGCGTCCTTTTAGAAAAGCATGTTGATTTGGAGTTAGACAGGATGCCAGCGTATCTTTGATTCTTTCAGCTATAATCTTAGTAATGATCTTGAATGATATGTTGCATAAAGAGATCGGTCTGAAATCTAGGAACGATTCAGGCTCTCCCTTCTTTGGGATAAGAGCGATCAAAGTAGACGTAGTGTGATGGATTCTTATGAACAATGCTATGAAGGGATTTTATTGTATGTTGGGAAGCTCATAATGTATACAACAAAGGGGCATATAATCAATGGACTTGTGGATCAACAAATGTCAACGATAACATATTTGGTTGCTTCCAACATCAATTTTTTTCTTTTAATTCAAAACGAAGACACTACTAATTCTGCAAATATTAAATAACGTTATGATAAGAAGGGTGATCTACAACATCGATCTTATCTTCTACAAAGTAAATAAGAATAAAAAGCACATAAAAGAGTATTCATTATCAAATTCAGCCATAGATTCAATATTTGGTCAAGATAAAGTGTTAAGTCCCTAATGGTCTTGGATGTTATAATTTTAAAGTCGTGCTTTTGAATATGGGCTAACTAATGAGCCAACTTTCCAAACAAAAATATGTGGGTTATCAGAAGTTTAACAATCGACATAGGGAATTGACAATTATGTTCTTACCAAATATAAAATGGTGTAATTTCTCAATGGATTTGATCGATAAGGAAAATAAATGGCGCTTGATGATGAAATATATCATCGTGAACTAACCAAGGTATTGTAGCAACTATAATCACTCTAAAAAATGTTTCATATGCTTCGATTTTGGAGCCTTCCTTCCTATTCACAGAAGTTTATTTTGTACTCTTGTTAAGTACTCGTGATTTGACTGAGACTTATCTTTTCATTTGTGCTTGTGTTTTCTCATTTTTACACTTAGCTCATCTTTCTAAGTGACAAGCTAACCACCTGACTTGGTCACACAATAGTTATGGGCTTGCCTCCAGAGATTTTGCAATCCTTAAAGGTAGTCAGCCTTGATGATTGGAATTGTGCGATTCATACTGACAGACAATCTTGAGCCCAGAAATTGTGCATTCATGGAAGTCAGCCCAACATGGAGCCCATAAACTACGCAATCCCTCACCGAGTTTAGAAACTATGCAGTGCACTGAGCAAGAAAGTTCTCCAATTCCCCAGAATTGTGCAATCTTTCCCAGAAGTGTGCATGGCAAGTTTCCCTGAAAAGCAAGAAAACTAAAGGGGAAAATTATCCCTAGGAAGAAGGGATCCATTATTAGTTTCCGGAAGTTGGCACATTTCTATTTTAGAAGTTTCCACCAAGTGTCACTTTTCCTTGATTTTAGCCAAATCACTCAAATCTATTTATTCAATGCCTCTAGAGCTCATTTTCACGTATGATCTTGGAGCTCTAGAATTCTTGAAGAGATCAAGGAACCTTCGACGCAGTCATCGTCACTTTTTCGTCTTTTGCTGCTTTTTCTATTGCTTTTTGTTGTTTTGATTGTGTGAGTTATGTTTTACTTATTTCTCTTCATAGTTGTTGGTGTTGCAACTTATTTTAACTTGTAGAGGTGTTATTCTAAGTTTTCGTTTGCCTTACACAAGTGTTGCATCGGTTTTCCTATTTTTGCACCGATGGTCGCCACTACGACAACTTTCCTCACATATTTTATTTCCCTTTTGTTTGATTATTTTCTGCACTTGATCTACATTGATTCACTCATACTTAGTCAGTTTTGCACTCAAGCTCACATCATCATTCACTTCTACTCGTTTTTCGCACTTCCACCAGGAAAGTCTACACTTTCCTTGGCCAGATCTTATCTTGTCTAGTTGGGAACTGCACAATCCTAAGGCTAAAGCCACAATATTGACCTCTAGAGCTGCGCAGTGTGCAGTACAAGGTAGCCCAACTGTGCACTATGCAGTGCCAGGGCCCATCCTGTTACCCACGCCACTAAGATTGTGCAATGCATAGTCTCTCCCAGTCTCTGCTCAGGCTGGGACTGTGCATTGCGTAGTATCAAGCCTTAGGCTTCATCCTTGGTTGTTTTGATTACACAATGCACAGTTCCCATAGTTAGCTAGTCTCCCTTGTTGATAAAAATTGTGCAATCCTTCTCTCTGGTTGTCTGGTTTGTTTCTTGATCATGCTTTGAAGGTAGATTTGTTGAAGCTAATGTTTACTTGCCATGAGTGTCCTTTTTGTCCCATAGGTGCCACAATTGTCAAGCACTTTCTCCTAGCAGTCATTGTTACCATGGAACCAAAGAGAGGTTCTTCAAAAGAGATGACTAAAAGAAGTATTGGGGAAGTGGTTGAGAAAACACTAGTGGACTTGCTAGTGTATGCAAACACTCAATTGTTTATAAAAAAGGGGTCAACACTAACATGGAAACAAATTAATGAAGCTCTTTTGGCAAAGAGCCTTGAGGTAGATCTAAAGGATTGACATGTGTATATCAGTATATGGTAGTTAAGACTACACAAGGTTGCATGAAGATATCCAACCTTCCCGTGTGCATATGTCATCAGCCGAATTGTCTCACACATTGATGAGAAGAAAATGACATTGAGAAATTCCAACGGACAAAATCTTTCCACCTTTTGGGAAGAATATTATCAGCACATGTATCACTTTCCCAAGCTAGTGAATCTCATGGACTCACTTTTCTATGCCACCCATAGCTATGTGAACAAAAGGGACATTTTCAAAGGTTGGGTGAAAGAGCCATCGAAGTTTCCAAAGACACCCACCCATGTGTACAAGACAAAGTCCCTCAGGAAGGCCTACCAGCTCTTGGTTATCCTATCTTGCAGGATCCATGGTCAAAAGAGCATGGAAACCTTTCCTGAAGGGTGGGAAGTCTTATTGGACCAGGTTGTGAATGAGGGGAAGTCGTTCAACTAGTCAGATCTGTTGGATCAACAGTTGAGGGCCCATGTAGCATAGGCTCAGAGTCCTCTCGATGGTGAGAAAGAAAAGTTCTATATGTATGCATATTTACTAGATGCAATTTGTGCACAACCACAGTTCCTTGAAATGAACTGGACATGGACGCCACGAGAATTTGTCATGCATATCTATTGCAAGTTGCTTTTGGATTGCAGTCATCGAGGAGTAATGGCACATCTAACTGACCACTTCATCATCCCACTTTACAAGCTCATCTTTGAAGAAGATCCACCTTGCATGTCACAAGGAGCAATGGAAGTGATAACAAACATCGCAAATTGGTATGCCTCACCAGGTAACACCTTCATTAGAGTGTTCATCGGAGAGAAACCTTCGTATGTTTTACCAAGGTATGCCACTAACAAGCTTTTCATGCAAGAAGTGTCATATCATCTCGCCACAGGGTTTTCAACAACTTTGCATAGGAAGAAGAAAGCACCATGGCCCACTCTTCCTTTGCAAATTGGATTATATGAGATAAATAACTTGAAAGTCATGGATGCTAAGGGAAAGGAAATAGTCAAGTTTGCATTCGGTGCTCAGGAATTTAATCTGTATGAAATCCGTGGTAATTTTAAAGACCACTATGTGAGAGTTTACTTTTCGTGGATTGATGGGGCACTCCATTGGCCAGAGGAGGATCCATGGAGGAATTGCTACAATGCCTCCAGAATCAGTGATCTTGTCAATTTAGCAAGGAATTCACAGATTGTTCCATAGATGGTAGCAATTCCAAAAGAAACAACAACAAAAGGTGGCAATCCCATGTAGGACAAGGGAAAGAGGAAGATTTTTGACAGTCTAGAGGGAGAAAAAGGTTGCAAGATGAAAGAAAATCCTATGATCATGAAAGCATCTTTAGCATTAGAAGCAAAGAGGAAGCAAAAGATACAAAGAGAAGAGCGGAGGAAGAGAGAAAAACATAAGTTGTAGGAAGCATAACTGAAGTTGCAGGTGACATAACAGAAACTAAAGGAAGAACAGGAGTTGAGGAGGAGAGAACAAGAAGAGAAGTGAAAGAAGGAGGAAGAAGAAAGGCAAGGTGAAATGAAAAAAGAAATAATGATTATACAAGTTGAAGAGAAGGAACAAAACCAGCAAGCAGCTGAGGAGGAAGGTGAATAGATGCAGGGTCAATGACTTGCTCAACAGACTGAGCACTTGATTGAAGTAACAGACATGGAAATGGAACATGATCCGCAGAATGAAGATGTTGATATGATGCCAAACGCACCACAGGTCACCATTAAATCTCCACCACCTCCAACAGCAGATCCAACCCCGAGTGAGGAAGGGGACATTCTTCACCTTGATGATGATTCAGTAACGGATGTGTACAATTTTCCATTTGATGTGTTTCAGAAGAGGATTGTACAAGAACCGAGAAAACATTTTCTGGTTGATCATGCATCACCTACATTCGTTAGAGAAAGGGTGATAGTGGAGGGCACTAGGTAGCATCCAAATTCCATTGCCGAAGATAACTTGGCCTTTGCATGAGAAACAAGATCAAACATTTAGTATTTGACGACCGAGAATGAGCAATTGGCATAGAACATACAAGTTTCCAGGAAAGAGGAAGAACGAATCCATGCAACAACACAGAGTGCAGTTTCTGTACAAGTTTACTTGGAAGAGATGAGAGTAGCGATACTTGATGAACTATCAACACTTGGAGAAACCATGCAGAAGCTCTATGAGGGTTTGTGACTGTACATAAAGTAGTTGTCTATTTGCATGGTCTACATCAGCAAAGAAAAAAGATTGTTAAAACTCTCAAGAACATGCAAGCTGCCATTACGTATGTGAAAGAGTGTACAATGCGATACAAAGGGGCACCACTTGACTTAGTGAAGAAAATGAAGCCACAGGCAGAGCTGGAGAAAGCGAGAGTTCAAATGTTGATTCAAAACAAAAAGCAGCTCGCCTACTTTATCGGTAACATTCAGGCCTCACATGTACAGTTGTTCAATAGTTTGGATGTCTTGGTGAAAACACACCAGATCCCATCAGTTGGTTCACTCACCAAAGCCAAACCTAGGAACCAAGTCCAGCAGGAGATTGAAGAGTACTTGGAGCAGCTGAGACAGATTTCCACCAAGGAAGACTTAGAGTTGAATAGACAGAACATGAAGAATTACATCAATGGTCTTGTCCAAGTCAGAACAATGTTGCTCATGCTTCAGAATGAACTTGAAACTGATTCTAAGACATTATACTTGGATGCCATGGAGGCTAGATTATGCTTCCAGCCATACACCATCACGCAATTTGGGGACATCATCACACAATACCGAGATTGGCACCAATATGTGACCGAGAAGCAGAAAGTGGAGGTTGATGAGCTAGAGTTCTCCCAAACTCAAGCATCATAGTGTTGTGTCTTGTTAGGTTGTCAAGTTGTCTCTACCTTATTTTATCTTATATGGGTACAAATGTAAAATGTAGTATTATTTGTAATTATGTTGTAAGTGAAATTCCAAGCGTCAATATTGGAATATGAAGAGTCATGATGTAATGCAATGATTCATTTTATAAAGAAGATGAAGAGTCATGAGGGTAGTCCAATGGTCATAAAGGGGAGTTGAAGAGTCACCCCCTCTTTTTATAAATAGAACCTCATAACTCATGTAATAGGCTTTTGGGAGCCAAGAATTTGGCTAGGCTTAGGCTTAGAAGGAGCTTGGGAGTATTGTGAAGAACCTTGGCTTCTTCGTAGTGTAGAGCGAGTATACTTCTTTGGAGGAGCAAGTGTTCTTGACTTTAATGTTCCACTATTGGAGCTAGTGTTTCGTCAATGG
Source organism: Pinus tabuliformis (assembly GCA_031772625.1). Classification (NCBI taxonomy): domain Eukaryota; kingdom Viridiplantae; phylum Streptophyta; class Pinopsida; order Pinales; family Pinaceae; genus Pinus; species Pinus tabuliformis. The sequence continues at coordinate 993,151,756 of CM062812.1, read as the reverse complement.
TGTATGTATGAATGGAACTTTCACTTATAATAAAATCATATCTGACATGATTTCATGCATATGTTGTGAATATAATAGGACTATTCTTATTGTATTTGCAATGTATGTTATTTAACTTATGCTTATGTTTATGAACTATTTCGTTTGCATTTGTGTGAATCTTGTTGAATATGTGTTGTTGTATTAATTCATAACTTTAACTTGTGGACTATTCTGCATCTTATCTTGTGTTGTCATTACGTTCATGTGTTCCTTTCAATTTGCATACTATTACAGACTTCCAAGGAGCACACTTCCTTTTCCCTTTGTGTGTTGGAACCTTCATGCATCGCACTTGACTTTTCTGCAAGGTCACAAACTTGATCTCACCCAAAGTTACCGTACTTCACTCTACACATTTTCACAGTCAAGGCATAACATTACCACCCACTGTTGGGACTCTTACTCCAAACAGTGTGAGGTATAGTTGGGACTTCATATTGGGGAGATCCCCTAAATGTTGGTTGGTCCAGAACCATCAACATTTATGGCGCTAGAAGGAGGGACTTAAGAGAAGATGAGCTCTTGAAGTCTCTTTTGAATTTATGTACACATTTAATGACTTCTCCCAAAATCATAACCCCGACTGTTTTTCCAGACACACAAATCTGAAAGTTTTGGCGAGAATTATTTATGATTTGTCCAATTTGAAATTCAATGGTGAGGGTGAAAAAACCTTATTTAAGCACACTGCACATTTTCTTGATTTTTGCACGAAGCACAATATCCATTGTGAGGATGTTGGTTGTAGGTTGTTCATTCTCACATTCGAAGGGCAAGTACGAGAATGGTGTAACACATTTCCTAATTACTCTATTCACTCTTTCGAAGAACTTTACATAGAGTTGTGTTTCTATGATCGTAAAAATCTATGCAAAAAAAAATTGAATTTACGAAAAGGACCTGATGAATCTGTTTAGGATTTTCACGATCGTTTTGTTCATTTCTGCTTTGAATTTCCAGAAGATTATGTTTATTAGTATTTATTGGTAGAAATATTCCTATATCTTGTTCACATTTCAGAAAATCCACAGGAGCTTGAATCTTTCGAGCCTCTCCCAACATACCTCGGTATTATAGCTTCTAAATCTGTGACGGATGAGGTTTCTATTCCAAGTGACCCTCCATCCCCTTCTCATCAAACAACTCTAGTTCCACAACATTGAGGTGGGAGAAGTTGAGAATTCATCCGTTGATCTACCACCATATTTTCCCACCTCACATACTTATAATTTTAGCGCAGGTTTGGACTGTGATGGTTTTGATGAAGTGTTATCTCCTCATCCTTCATCCTTTGGTCCCTCCGATCCTCTAGATCATGATGTGTTGTCTTCACTTATTTCGAATCTCTCTTTGATGTTCATGAGGATCAAGTTCTATATGGAGTTGGTGTTGAAAAACCAACCTACGATATTATTTTCGATGAGTATGTGTGGGAATCTAAATCTGAACAAGAATTTGCGATGAAGGATGACCTCCTTCCTCCTGAACCTCTTCCGCATTATCCTAAAATTTTCCACGTTTCTGTCATTACTGTTAAATCTTGTGAAAATTCAGTTCTTTTTTATAGTACTACTTTCAATCATTCTCAGAACACATGGAATGCCATATTTTCATCTAAATGCAGAGAGGAAAAATATCTTCCTCCTGATCTTCCCAATTTCTCATCTTATCTTTCTAGAAATTTAGAGGGTGAAATTTCTCATTTTACATCTCCCCCTCTTTGCAATTCATCAGATCATGAGGATGTCTCTATTTGTGATCTTGAACTTTATGATCGTAGTTGTCATGACCTTTTCATTTATTCATTTGGTCACAATCCTGATTCTTCTACTCTTGATCTTTCCAAGCCACCGATCTTTGGTGATCCATCTTCTGAGGTGTTGGAACTTCCCCAAGGTGTCGAGGCACTTCAACTCGAGCTGATGGTTATGTTAGGTTCTTGTAGTCTTGAGGCTAGTTCCACTTCCAATCATAAATGTGTTGAATATTTTCAGGCTCCTCATCACTCTGTTGCACACATTGAAAATCAATCTGTTTTATAATTTGTGTATCCTCCATTTGTATCACACGATCCTATCACTCATTCATTGGAGGAGTCATATGTGGCGAGCACGGTTGCAAAACAAAAAAATTCTTCGTTCTTTATGTTCGCCCATTTCCACAGTTCAAAAGTTTGTTCATGTATTGCAGTGTGTCCAAACACCACAATGCACCCGCAAAATGTCTTCCATGCGCATTTATTTCTTAGTTTTTTGTGTCTACTTCCAAACTTAGAACGTTTTGGTTTGTATTGTCCTATATTTTTGGTTTATTGTTATGCTTGTATATCTTTCTTAACATGCATTCCCTTGCATACATGGGCCAATCAATGCGTCAGTGGTTGCATTGGAAGCATCATTTCACGTAAGTCTGGCCTATTCACTGTTAGTTTAGGAGTAGGAGTAGTTGTTTTATTTTCTTGTTTGTTTCTTTGAATTTGTTTCTTTCACTTTCCGCTCTATTTCTTTCCCTTTTTTTTTTTATTTCCAGTCATAGGATAAATTTCACATGAGACCGTGTTTGGCTTCTTAGACAAGCAAGGGGAAGTTCAAGAGAAAGTTGTACTGCTATCAGGGCTTGGTTATCTATTTAATCCCTCTCTTTATGTGAGTCTTGCATTTCTTTTATTCAATGATACTCTGATGGAAAAAAATGTTCCTTTCGGAGAAATTCACAAGTGAAATCATGATGCTTGCACTTTTAACTAGTACCGCATACTCTAATTGGTCTTCTAATTTCGGTTAATCCTTGTCAACTAAGTTGAGTAGAGTAAGGAGGGGAGGAAAAACTTAACAAGTATTTCAGAGGTGTATATAAATATCCTTCTATTAAGGGACAACCTCTTCTGCTCTCAATAAGTCGGGATCCCTCTTCTACCCCATGAAATAAATAAATGCATATGCACAGTTCTTTGAACAAATAAAAATGAAAAAAATGAAAAATTAAATAAAGGGTGAAAGAAAAGAAAGGCTTCCTGTGCATAGAGGTGAAGAAAGAAACTCCGTCGGGGTAATGTCCAGGCTCGCTGGTAGTGGAGCAATGTTTATGTTCCTGAAGTGACTCTGTTGGGGTATTTTCCAAGCCTGCTAGGAACAGAGCAACACCAGAGATAAAAACTAAGACTCTGACATTTTCTTTTACTTGTGCATTTACGTACTCCTCATACATAATCGAAACAACTTAGTTTGACTTGGATTGGTATGTGTGATTTTGATAAAGAGAATGGTAGGACTATATCTTTAACTCAAGATAAGTTAAGAAGTTGTGGAAATAAATGAACTGAACAATAATTCCGAAAGAGTTAGACCTGCTTTGCATGCTTTGAGATCCATACAAAGAGTTGGAGTTGTACCAGTGTGTCACAAATGTTGTAGCGCTACAACCACCCTAAAATTTTTTGCCTATCCTTCGATTTTGGAGCCTTCCTTCCTATCCACAAGAGCTTATATTATATTTTTGTCAAGTAACCTTGATTTGATTGAGACTTATATTTTTCATTAGTGCTTTTGTTTGCTCATTTTTACACTTAGCTCATCTTTCTATGTCACATGCTAACCTCTTGACTTGGTCACACAACAGTTCTAGGATTGCCTCCATAAACTATGCAATCCTTGAAGACAGTCAACCTTGATGATTGGAATTTCACAGTTTAGATTGGCACTCAGCCTTGAGCTCAAAAATTGTGTAGTCATGAAAGGAATCCCAACACTGAGCTGAGAAACTGCGCAATGCACTGAGCCAGAAAGTTGCCTAGTTCCTCAGAATTGCGCAATATTTCCCAACAACATGCATGGAAAGTTTTCCAAAAAGAAATAACACTAAAAGGAAGAAAACATCCCTAGGAAGTAGGGATCCATTATTAGTTTCCCGAAGGTGGCACATTGCTATTTTTATAAGTTTATGCCAAGTGTCGATTTTCCTTGATTTTAGGCATGTGCGTCATAAACCCTAAATCGCTCAAATCTAGTTAATCAATGCCTCTAGATCTCATTTTCACATACAATATTGGAGCTCTAGAATTCCCAACGAGGTCAAGGAACCTTCGGTGTGGTCGTCATCGCTTTTCTAGGTGAGTTTTTCTTTTGTTGTCTTTTACCGAATTTTCTTGTTTCTCTTGTGTGAGTGTTGTCTTACTTATTTCTATTCATATTTGTTAGTGTTTTAACTTATTTTAACTTGTAGAAGCATTGTTCTAATTTTTCATTTGTATTTCACAAGTGTCGCATTGGTTTTCTTATTTTTGCACTGATGTTCGTTGTTGCGGCGACTCTCCTCACATATTTGATTTCCCTTTTGTTTGATTAGTTTATGTACTTGATCTACATTGATTCATTCATACATAGTCATTTTTTCACTCAAGCTCACATCATCATTCATTTTTTCTCTTCTTTCACACTTCCACCAGGTAGATCTACCCTTCCCTTGGCCAGATCTTGCCTTGTTCAACTGGGCACTGCGAAATCCTAAGGCTCAAGCCAAAGGATAGGTCTCTAGAACTGCACAGTGCGTAGTATAGACTGGATCAATTGCGCATTGCGTAGTTCCAGGGCCCAACCTGTCACCTTGGCCACTAGGACTGCACAATGCACAGTCTCTCCTATTCTCTGCCCAGGCTGGGACTGTGCACTGCGCAGTCTCAAGCCTTAGGCTTCATCCTTGGCTACTAGGACTATGCAATGTGTAGTTCCCACAGTCATCCAATCTCCCTTGTTGATAAAAATTACACAATCCTTCTCTCCAGTTGCCCAGTTTTCTTCTTGATCATGCTTTGAAGGTAGATTTGTTGAAGCTAGTGTTTTCTTTCCATAAGAGTCATTTTTGTCCCACTGGTACCACACTTGTGAAGCAATTTCTCCTAGCAGTAATTGTTACCATGGAACCAAAGAGAAGTTATTCAAAAGAGCTAACTGAAAGAAGTACTGGGGTAGTAGTTGAGAAAACACTAGTAGACTTGCTAGTGTATGCAAACACTCAGTTGTTTATAAAAAATGGGTCAACACTAACATGGAAACAAGTTAATGAAGATCTTTCGGCAAAGAGCCTTGAGGAAAATCTAGAGGACCAGTAGGTGTATCTTAGTATATGGCAGTCAGGAATACACAAGGTTGCATGCAGATATCCATCCTTCCCATGTCCAGATGTCATCAGCTTGATTGTCTCACACATTTATGAAAATACCATGACATTAAGCAGTGCCAGCGGAAAAAAGCTTGCAAAATTTTGTGTAGAATATTATCAACACATGTATCACTTTCCTGAGCCAGTGAAGCTCATGGACTCACTTTTCTATGCCACCCACAACTACGTGAACACAAGGGACATTGTCAAAGGCTGGGTGAAAGAGCCATTAAAGTTTCAACAAACACCCAACTATGTATACAAGAGAAAGTCCCCCAGGAAGGCCTACCAACTCTTGGTTATCCTAGCTTGTAGGATCCATGATCAACAAAGCACGAAAGTATTTCTTGAAGGATGGGTGGTCTTATTAGACCAGGTTGTGAACGATGGGAAGTTGTTCAACTAGTCATATATGTTGGCTCGACAGTTGAGGGCCCATGTAGCATAGGCTTGGAGTACTTTGGATGGTGAGCAAACAAGGTTCTATATGTATGCATATTTACTGGATTCAGTTTGTGCACAACAACAGTTCCCTGTCATGAACTGGACATGGACACCACGAGAATCTTCCTTGCATATCTATAATTGCAATTTTATTTCAGATTGCAGTCTTCGAGGAGTAATGGCACAACTAACTGATCACTTTATCATGCCACTTTACAAGCTCATCTTTGAAGAATATCCACCTTGCATGTCACAAGGAGCAATGGAGGCGATAACAAACATCACAGATTAGTATGACTCACCAGGTGGCACCTTCCTTAGTGTTTTCAGTGGAGAGAAGCCTCCACATGTTTTACCAAGGTATGCCATCGACAAGCTTGTCATGCAAGAAGTGTCATATCATCTCACCACAGGGTTGTCAGAAGCTTTGCACAGGAAGAAGAAAGCACCATGGCCCACTCTTCCTTTGAAAATTAGATTATACGAGATAAAGAGATTGAAAGTCCTAGATGTTGAGGGAAAGGAAATAGTCAGGTTTGCATTTGGTACTTAGGACTTTAATCCATCTGATCCACGTGGTATTTTTAAAGATCACCATGTGAGAGTTTACTTTCCATAGATTGGAGGGGCATCCATTGGCTAGAGGAGAATCCATGGATGCCTCTAAACTCCGTGATATGGTCAGTTTTTCAGGGAGTTCATAGGCTTCTCCATAGACAACAACAATTCCGAAAGAAGCGGTAGAAGAAGACAACAATCCCATGCAGGACAAGGGAAAGAGGAATATTGTCAATAGTCTATAGGGAGAACAAAGCTACAAGATGAAAGTATATCCAATACTCATGAACGCATATTTAGTAGCAGAAGCAAATAGGAAGCATAGGATACAAAGTGCAGATCAAAAGAAGAGAGAAAATCAGAGGTTGCAGGAAGCAGAATTGAAGATGCATGAGGCAGAATAGAAATTGAAGGAAGAACAGGAGTTGAGGAGGAGGGAACAAGAAGAGAAGTGGACACAGGAGGAAGAAGAAAGGCAAGTCACAATGACAGAAGAAACAGTGCCGATACAGGTTGAAGAGAAGGAACATAACCAACCATCAGTTGAGGAGGAAGGTGAAAAGATGCATGATATGGAGCTTGATCATCAGATTGAGATACTAAATTAAGTTACAAACACGGAGATGGAATAGGAGCCTCAGAATGAATATGTTGATATGATGTCAAGTGCACCACAGGTCACCATTCAACCTCCACCACCTCCAGCAACAGAGCCAGCCCGAGCGAGGAAGGGGATGTTGTTCCCCTTAATGATGATCCGGTAATGGATGTGTACTATTTGTCATTTGATGAGTTCCAGAAGAGGATTGTACAAGAACGGAGAAAGAATTTTTCGTATGATCATGCATCATTTACATTCGTCAGAGAAAGGGTGATAGTGGCGAACACTAGGAAGCTTCCAAATTCCATTACTAAAGCCAACTTGGCCTTTGCAGGAGAAACAAGATCAAACATTCAATATTTGATAGCCGAGAATGAGAAATTGGCATAGAACTTGCAGGTTTCTAGGCAAGAGGCAGAACAACTCCATGCAACAACACAAAGTGCAGTTTCCGCATAGGTTTACTTGGAGGAAATGATAGCAGTGATACTTATTGAAGTAAAATACTTGGAGAAACCATGTGAAAGCTATATGAGGGGTTTGTGACTGTACATAAAGCATTTTTCCATTTGCATGGTCTAGTAGAGCAGAGAGTTGGTTAAAGCTCTCAAGAACACACAAGCTTCCATTACCTATCTGCAAGAGTGGAAAATGCGATACCAAGGGGAACCACTTGACTTAGTGAAGAAAATGAAGCCACAAGCAGAGTTGGAGAAAGCGAGAGTTCGAATGTTTATTAATTCAAAACAACAAGGAGCTCACCTCATTTATTGGTAGCATTCATGCATCATATGTACAGTTGTTCAGTAGTTTGGATGTCTTGGTAAAAACACACCAGATCCCATCAGTCGGTTCACTCACCAAATCCAAACACAGAAACCAAGTCTGACAGGAGATCAAAGAGTACTTGCAACAACTAAGTCAGATTTCCACCAAGGAAGACTTGGAGTTGAATAGAAAGAACATGATGAATTACATCGGTGGTCATGTCCAAGTCAGAGCAATGCTTCTCATGCTTCATAACGAACTTGAAACTGGTTCAAAGACATTGTACTTGGATTCCATGGAGGCTAGATTCTACTTCCAGCTAGACATGATCACACAGTTTGGGGAAATCATTACACAGTACCGAGCTTGGCACCAATATGTGACCGAGAAGTAGCAAGTGGAGGTTGCTGAGCTAGAATTCTCCCAAACTCAAGCATCATTGTGTTGTGTCTTAGGTTGTCAAGTTATCTTTACCCTATTTTGTCTTATGTGGGTACAAGTCTAAAATGTAATATTATTTGTAATTATGTTGTAAGCGAAATTCCAAGTGTTAATATTGGAATATGAAGAGTTATGATGTAATGTAATGAGTCATTTTGTAAAGAAGATGAAGAGTCATGAGGGTAGTCCAAAGATCACAAAGGGGAGTTGAAGATTCAACCCCTCTTGTTATAAATAGAACCTCATAACTAATGTAACATGCTTTTTGGGGCCAAACTTTTGGCTAGGATTAGGCTTAGAAGGAGCTTGCAAGTATTTTGAAGAGCCTTGGCTTCTCCATAGCATAGAGCGAGTATAATTCTTTGGAGGAGCGGGTGTTCTTGACTTTAATGTTCCACTATTGGGGCTAATGGTCCGTCAATGTTGTATGTATGAATGGAACTTTCACTTATAATAAAATCAGAGCCAACACACTTTCATGCATATGTTGTGAATATAGTAGGAATATTCTTGTTGTATTTGCAATGGATTTTATTTAAATTACACTTATGCTTATGAACTATTTCATTTGCATTTATATGAGTCTTGTTGAATGTGTGGTGTTGTATTAATTCATCACTTTAACTTTTGGTTTATTTCACATCTTAGCTTGTGATGTCATTACGCTCGTGTGTTCCTTTCAAGCTGCTTACTATTACAGGCTTCTAAGGGGTGCACTTCCTTTCCCTTTCGTGTGTTGGAACCTTCATGCATCGCACTTGACTTTTCTGCAGGGTCACATACTCTCACCCAAAGTTACCATACTTCACTTTGCATGTTTTCGCAGTCAAGGCATAACATTACCACCCAATGTTGGCACTCCTACTCCAAATGGTGTGAGGTCTAGTAGGGACTTCATATCGGGGAGATCCCCTAAATGTTGGTGGGTCCAACATCGTCATCACAAGGTTGACTTATGAAAGTGATAGTATTTTAAAAACCTTAATTATCAAGCCATGTAAGAAGAACATTTGCAATTCCATTACTTTAAAGAATAAAATATTTTCAAAAATAAAGTTTAGAGAGAACTAGGATAGAAGAGACGTATTTCTTTATATCTTTGAAGGTTGTTTTGGTGTTCCATAATTGGCAAAATAATGATCCTTTCTCAACAAATTATCAATGGTTTTAACCACTTGAGAAAAGTTAGGGATAAACCTTCTTAAAAACTTAATTTTGCCCATGAATGATTGAATCTCCCTTTAGGAAGACATTAATCGATCATGAATGGCATAGAACCTTTTTTAGATCAAGGTTAAGGCCTCAATTTGAAACAAGATGGACCAAAGAAATTATGGATGTAAGACCAAAAACAATTTTCTTTAGAACATATTTTCTGAAACAAATAAAAATCTATTGAAGATGGTTGAAATGATCATCTTGAAGTCTAGAGTGAACAATAAAATCATATAGAGAAACTTGTAGAATAACTCTTATTGAATCATCAAATGTAATGTGCAAAGCTTTTTGAAATGTTGCACTACTTGTGTTAATTAATCTAAAAGGAATTATACACAAAAGTACCTTGTATAGTAGTAAAAGTAATTTTGATATAGTCATTGCAATTGAGTTGTATTTGGTTGGACCCAAAAAAATCATCTAGCAAATACATAGTCTACAATCTTGTAACTTGTTGCAAGAATAATTCCATTTTAGGGAGAATAAAGTTGTCTTTAACACTTTCTCTACTAAGATAAATTGGCATAATAACTAATATCTCCATTTTCTTATAGACAAGAACCAAATTAATCACCCACTTAAAATATTAGACGAGAAAGATGGTATATGTGTCTAACAATTTATCTATTTTCTTTTGATTAATATCTTTCAAACATGAATTAATAAGATGTTTTCTTTATCTAACTGACATGGCATCCTCTTTGATAGGTATGGCATATCAAATTATGCATTTATCAAAACCATGAAAGTTTAGCATACAAGAAATAAAATACATCCTTAAGGGAAAGAAAGAGAACCATTTTTTCATTATTTGAAAAGTGATGCAGGAGCATTCAACCCAAGAGAAAACCATTGTAATTAAGTAGACATAGGGGGTCATGTATTTTAAGGAAGTTGGATTCCTAAGTGATGAGTTAATGTAATATTTAGGCTTTTAAGTGATTTAATTAGATAATGTGAGATGTTTGTAAATGCTCTAGAATAAATGAGAACATGAGTAGGCAATAATGACAAAAGAGTCTAAAGTCAATTATAACTCTTAAACAGTTACATGATTCGAGGAACTAAGGAGAAATCTTAGGAATTAAATGGAGATTAGAAGTGGACATAGAGGATAGAGTACATCTAGGAGTTAGTTCAGTAGATTTAGGAATCGAACTAGAATTAGTTCAACAGAACTTTCTGGTATAAATGTAAGCCTACGGGTAGAGAAAGGAGGAGGCCATTGATATTGAAGAATAGGCCTGTGAGAGATAGAGAAGTCTCGATTGTAAGTAGTTGGTCATATTTATATCTACAGAGGTTCATTCAGGAATTGTGTAATGTGTGAAATAAGTATGAAATGATTAATTTTTGCGTGAATTCGTAGGTTCTGTAACAAAAGGTTACAGGCAGAGTTTTGTGGATACACAGAGGAGGGTATGAATCAGAGGAATCATAAGGGATCTTTGAATCCAGGTGAAGGAACAGAGTAAGCTCTATAGAGGTAGCAAAGTAAGAATTCACAGAGTTAAGCTCATAGGAACTGGAAGAGCAAAAAGAATGAAACCCTGAAGAAATAACCAAACCCATAGAGAAACGCTGAAGAGATAGTGTAAAACAAAGGAAAAGGGCCGAGTGGAGAAGTAAAGAGGTGATACACAGGAACCGTTAGATCTTATAGATCAACGGTCTAGATCAACTCGCGGAGAATCGACGAAGAGCAGTTCTCAAAGGCAGAGAAGTGGATTTCGGGCGGAAGGAAAGCCGTAAGTGGTTTTTACCGTTTGGCTCTGATTCCACTAATCAGAGGACACGTAGCAGCAGAGGAGTGAGGGGAAACTGCTTTATCGGGCGGTTAACCCCCATGCCTGTTTTCTATTCAAATTCATGGTAGACCGTTGGATCTACTAAGTGTAGATTAACGACGTAGGACTATCGAAAACTTTGCATTGGGAAAGGATATCGACCGTTGGATCGAGAACCCATCAACGGTCGTGATCTAATCGCAATCACATTAGGCCGAGGTGAAGGACTGATGGATGGTGGATAGGCCGATGTGCGATTTAGCGTCAACTGTTGGATCAACTGTAGGATTGAAGGTTGTGATTTAGTCGTTAATTGCATATCGCAAAGGTCAAGTGCCAGTGGTTAATGGAGAGCATAGTGGAAGGAGCGGACTCGACGATATTTGTGAATGCGAGCTTATAACTTTTGAAGTCCAACTCAAGGGTTCAAAGTGGGTTTTCCTTTGTTTTCTGGTGTATTCTGGAAAATGATATAATCACATATTGGGGAAGTAGAAGGAGTATGTTGTGTGCCGAGGAGAAGCGATACCCCGATTGCGATAAAGTTAATCTCGGAAAGTGTGCAGAGGCCGTACAAAGGCAAAAGGTATGTTTGTGGGGTTTTTCCTTTGTAAATGGTTTGTAAAGGAAAAGAGTGTTGATAGAAGCTTTTATACGATAATTATATATTAACCAAGGTTAGTAAAGGGAAAGGTTATATATATGTGGGCTTAAAGGGTTGTATAAAGGTTACAAAGGGTTTTAACAGTCTCGATAAGAGAGATTGAGGAAGGCTTTAATAAAAGGGATAATGAAGGTTATGAGGAGGTGAATAGTCCCGATAGGAGGTTTAAGCGGGTTGATTGCGTAATATCCCTCCCCTTAATAATAAAAAATAAAAAATAATATAATAATAAATAATAAAAAATTAATAATTAATAATAGAAATAATGAATAATAATAAATAAATCACTTAATAATAAATAATAAAAATAATAAATCATAAATGTTAAATAATAAATGATATTAAAAATATATACAAAGAAAATAAATAAAAATAATAAAAATAAAAATAGTAATAACCATATTAAAGCTCTAAATAAGAATAAATAGAAATAAAACAAGAAAACTATCAAAAAGAAGGAAATAAAACAAGAAAGTTAAAAATCAAAAGAAAAGTAAGGAAATAAAACAAGAAAAAAAGTTGCATGCAGACACATGGAGTGTGTGCATGTGGTTCCCCTTCCAATGTTTTGTTCTATTTAATAGATGGTGAGGAGGATGGCAGGTATTTTATCATTCCGAGATTCTATCTTTCATTCTCTGGGGAGAATGGTATACTAAGACTTAGGAGCACTGGCAGTAGTACGTTGATTGAGGCTCGGGGGTGGCCAGTTGTAGCAGAATCTGCACAATTGAGCCTACAGTTGGGTGGAGAGTCGTCCCCACAACCTTGTTGTCATCTGGCAAACCTTGATCACAAGTAACATAGATATAAGATTATTTGTCAGCATATTTAAGACTCAAGATGATGAGGCTCATGTACTTAGATGATTATACCGATGGGGGTAAATGATCAGCTACCTAGTAGAAAGAAGTGGAAATGATTATTGAAAAGTAATTAACAACTTGAGGAAAACATATTGACAATGTTTCATGATATCATGGTAGGAAGATAATGACGTACATATGGTTCTTATAGTGATAATGTATCCATATGATAATAGCGATATGCATAGGTATTATGACATTATGTCAAGATATATTGACATATGAAACCATGATATGTCTTTGATATAACTATGTTAATGGTATAACTGAAGCATGTGATAATAAATCGTTATTATTCATAATGTTGCAATTAACAATGATGAATGTTCTCATGATGACATGCAAGATTTGGCATGTGGACTAATTTCTATGATATTATGATGATATAGCTAATGCATTGGTTACATGTTGAGGTATGATGATTGGCAGGACTCCACAATGGGCCGAGAGGGCCAGTTTATTTGATGATCTCGTGTGAGCCCATACGCACGAGGGAGAATAAGTAACATCATACGGGCTGGGGACAAACTCAATCAACACTACATATGCCAGTGGTTCCTTTGTCTTGTGTATAGCTCTTGATGGATAACTCTAAAAGAGCTATGAGACCATCTTGAGGAGGCCACGTGCCTGATTGTTCTTGGCTAGGTGCCTAGTATTGGATTGGGATGCCGAAGTCTGGAAGGGATGTAAAGGACTTCGATGCCTAGGGCTGTGCGCCTTAGTAGTTGTGGAGGGAGTGGGTGAGCCTTGCGAGATGCCCGGGGTCATTGAGTACCGGACCGGATGCCTGCCTTGGGGCAGATGAGGTCTGAGTCAGGCGCAAGCCTTGGGGCCAGCCTTGGACTAGGATACAGACCGGTTCAGGCTTATGCCTGGTGCCGAAAGTGGGAAAAAGGACAGAGATTCCTTGAGATTTCCCGGGGTGTTGGGGACTTTCGATGTCTGCTAGTTATACTAGTTCAGCAGAGGGTGTTGGCAACATGAAGCAAATAAAATAATAAATAATAAATAATAAAACTTAACTTTGGGACGAAGTTCCTTAAAGTGGGAGAGTATGTAATATCCCTCCCCTTAATAATAAAAAATAAATAATAATAAATAATAAATAATACAGAAATAATAATTAATAATAGAAATAATGAATAATAATAAATAAATCACTTAATAATAAATAATAAAAATAATAAATCATAAATGTTAAATAATAAATGATATTAAAAATATATACAAAGAAAATAAATAAAAATAATAAAAATAAAAATAGTAATAACCATATTAAAGCTCTAAATAAGAATAAATAGAAATAAAACAAGAAAACTATCAAAAAGAAGGAAATAAAACAAGAAAGCTAAAAATCAAAAGAAAAGTAAAGAAATAAAACAAGAAAGCTAAAAAAAAAGTTGCATGTAGACACATGGAGTGTGTGCATGTGGTTCCCCTTCCAATTTTTGTTCTATTTAATAGATGGTGAGGAGGATGGGAGGCATCCCATCATTCTGAGATTCTATCTTTCATTCTCTTGGGAGAATGGTATTTTAAGACTTAGGAGTCATTGGCAGTAGTACGTTGATTGAGGGTTCGGGGGTGGCCAGTTGTAGCAAACCATTGCACAATTGAGCCTACGGTTGGGTGGAGAGTCATCCCCAAAACCTTGTTGTCATCAGGGAGAGATCGATCACAGGTAATATAGGTATGTACTTATTTGTTGATTCTAATTTTAATCAGGAAATTAATTTTATATTTACTTTGGATTGTTACAGATTGAGTTCCGATATAAAGGAACTGATGAAAGATGGCCTTAAGCATTTGTGGTTGATGATTTGACTCCTTCGAGAGTTAAATACCTGGGACAGATGTGTTTATGCGTTTATATAGAGAATGTGGGTGTGAGCGGGGAGAACCCTACCAACATTTGGTATCAAAGCCATGTTTGTAATTAAAACAGTTGTGGATAAACAGAACAGAGAAATTCTACGTGAAAGAATTAAAAACAGAGTTATGTGTTAAGGTGTTTATGCAGGCAAGGAAGAATCAGATTCTAATCTGACAGAAAGAAGGCACACAGAGGTGATGTGTAGCAGAATTTGCAGATGCAAGAAACAGAAGAAAATCCATTCAAGGTACAGATGGGATGGGGAAACAAGATCATGCTGAAATTTTGAAGGTGAGGTGATATGTTCTGTTTTGATTTGAGAATGTGTGTTTTTACACTAATGCACAGGTGACAACATAAGAAGGTGTGAAGGTTGCAGCAATATAGATGCTTGAAATTGGTTCTAAAGGAAATAACCAGAGAGATGCTAAAAGACTGAGCTCAAAGGAGAGAAGCTTAGTGAGACATATGTAGCAAGAAGGAGACTTGTTACTATAGATGGATTGTCGCAGATCACAAAGGCAATTCCACAGAGAAAGTGGGTAGAATTGCCAAGGTAATGAAGGAAGCTGGTAAGAATTTCTAAGTGAAAGAAGAAGTGGCCAGAACCAAGTATTTCATGCTAATTGAAATACAAGAGGACAGTTGTGTTCTTGAGAAAGTGCAGATGAGTTGAAGCCTAGAAGGAGCAGAGAGAAGTGCTCAAAGGAGGTTCCAGAGATAGAGAACGAATGGCTTTCCAAAAGACCAAGTACAAAGGAAAGCTTGGTGAGGTAAGTTGTAACAAGGAGGACTTGTTGTTGCAGAGGCTTTAATGCAACTCATAGTAAGTGAGTGAGGAGCTCATGAAGAGAGAAGAGAAGAAGATGGCTACTGATAGTCATAACAGAGGTTCTGAGGAAGACCACAACAAAAGAAAGATGAAGAAAGGGGATGCCAAGGCAAATGGCAAGAGGATGAGTCAAGAGGAAATTGGCAAAGAGATTGCAGAGTTAAAATCGATGCATTAAGGAGAATACTTGAGGAAAGCCAGAGACTAGGTTGGGTTTTGAGGAAGAAGCCAATGAAGTGGCATAAGTTGCAGAGAAGGATACAGTAGAGGCAAGTGAGGTGGCTGATGGAAAAACTCAAGGAAGCTGAGTTGGAAATGGAAGAGTCCATTTGTGAATCGGAATAGGAAGAAATTCTGGGAGAAAGTGAAGATGAAGACTTGAAGATTGAAACTTCAAGTGAGGCCAAAGGGTCACATGGTTTTAAAACTGACAATTGTGTATGTTTGCAGGTGAAACATATAAAGAAGGACAATTTGCTGATATTGTCATAAAGGAGGAAGAAGACAAACAGAATCTAAATTCTGTTCTGAAAGAAGATGAGATAGATATGTCTCATATACGGTTGGGGAAAGATATCAAGCAACCAAGTGAAGGGCTTGGGGAGATTTAAGAGGATACCATCGAAGAATTTCTGAATCATATGAATGATTTAGAACAGAAAGGAGATATGATGGTTGAACCATCAATTGGTACCATAAAGTCTTATGTTTTTAAGACTAATAGTTTGTCTGTGGATGCAGAACAAATAAAGGAAAATGTTAATGCAGATAGTGAGACAAGGATAGCTCTTGGAGAAGGTAAACAACAAGAGACTAAAGGTAAACTTGAAGAAGGGACTATGTTAGTTGAAAACGTAGTAAAGGATCATCAATTCACCATGATGATAGGCATAGTGGAAATAGCCCAGGAAGCTATTGAGATAGTAAGGAGAAAAGAAGGACATCTACTGGAGGATGTTAAGAAGGAAGAAACCTATGCAAAGGATTTAACCTTGGAAGAAAGAACACTAACAAAGGAGTGTTTTGAAGAGGATGAGGAATCTTTTGAAGCTATCTGAAGTATGAAAAGGTATCTTTTAGAAGATGACAACTCTGAAATAAAGGAGGATGGAGAATATCTCTTAAATGAGAGAAGCAGTGACTTATTGCAGCAGAAAGATCTTAGGATTGGAAGTGATGATGAAATACTTGCAAAGTGTCATAGAGAAATTGCATTGCTGGAATATCTACTGGAAAATTCAAAATATCATAGTGTGGTTACACATAAGGAGTTCACTATGGTGGAAAAGAGCAAAAAGGCATCATTAGGACATATGATGTGGAAGAGAGACTAGTTGACAGTCTCATGAGTTCTTTTGAAAGTTCAAAACAACATACTGATGTGCTGACAGAGGAGAAAGAAACAGAACAACAAATTGAATCGTTGCCAAAGGAAGATAAGGCACATAAGCCTTATGTTTTTTGTTTTAACAAGTGTTTTGAGTGTGCAGGTTTCGTTGCAGATGCTGAAGGAAATTTGGCACAGATGAGTAGCCAAATAAAGATGAAATAAGAAGATTCTGTGGAAGAATTAAATCCATGGAACAAAGATACTCAATTGTTGGAGAGAATGTTGGACAATCATGATTCAGTGCAAACAGAAATAATCATGAAAGAGGGCAAGGATGAAAGGGAGGCAGTCAGCATAGGAGTCAAAACAAAATTTGGATCAAGAGAAAAAGAATAAGAAAAAGTAAACCAATAGCTACAAAGTGAAAGGAACCAGCAGCAGTTTGAAGAATTAGTGGAAAATAGAAACAACCTGAAACAAAGAAGTAAGAGACAGAATATGGACCAGTTCAAAGATGTGCTGGAAAAAGAAATTGAAGAATTGTGGTAGCTGGATTGCGGAATTTTGAACTGGAATTTTTATTATATGGATGCAGATATTACATAAGAAAAAATCTCCTTACAAAGATTGACTGTCTACGCATTCACCGGACTTTATACCGTTCTCAAGGAACAAGTATTACCGAAAGCTCCTGGCAATAGACAGGCTCTGCCTCAGAGATTACAGACAAACTCTCAGACTTTCCTAATGGTTCAGCCACTTTAGGTTCTCACCAGTGCCGAGCACACTGATGCGCAGGCTTCCAAACCAGACTCTAAGACTTACAAAACTCTTCGTGATGCAAGCAGATCAGACACAAATGTCCGCAGATGCAGAGCAGGAAAAGTTTATGACTCTAAACTCTCTCGACCCGAATGAATCTTACTTCGCAGCTAGCTCTTATTTATAAGCTGGAAGGGAATAAACATTCATGAGTGCGCTATGTACAGACTGATGACTCAAAAACACAAGTACTCAGACAGATCTGAGTAGATCGCCGAAAGCAAGATTCGGGCATAGGACACTATCGTCCTATGTTATCTCGTCCCTACTCTTTATCAGAGAGCCCGAGGCATGTGGGGACCGAATCTTAGTACCAACAAACTATTTACACAGAGGAAATTCATCCGTGAACCCTCGAAAGACTTAACATGTCATAAAAGATGAGATTTTCAAATCCCATGGTTTGTACAAAGTGGAGATTCCAGAGCGAGGGAATCCACGAAAGCTCGTCCGGCACCATAGTCGGCCAGAAAGACGTCACTTAATCCATAGTATAGTATTCTATTTGCGGATGTGTATAATGCTGATATCTGAATCTTTCAATCAGAGAATTATTGAAGTATTGTACTCTTATTTCTTTCTCTGATTCCCACATTTGTGAAATATTTTGGTTGGGCGGTTCCAAAAAGTTGATAGGTTGGAAAGGATTTGATGTGATATCAACCTGATAGTGGAAATCTTCATAATTAGTACTATGAGATATCATCCTTGCCTTGTACTGGTTTGTAACAAACCATCTGATGTGACCACAGCGTCGGATTGCTTGTAGAAAAGATAGATCACTGATGTCGGCAACATTTTCAACATCTTTGTATACAATTCCATTCATATGGGAAAATGGTTCACTGAAACCAGGGATTTTAAGCATATGGAGTGTATATGGTTTGATGATTAGAGCTGAAAGACCATATATCTGCCACCACTCAATGAACCATTCTGGTGTAGGATCTTCTTGTTCCAAGGCTTCTGCTGACATGCCTTCAAATAAAAATGAGGACTGTATAGAATAAAATAAATTGGCTGAGCAATTTTGGAGATTCATAGCTGTATAGAAACATTCCTTTTGTCTGTCAGGGTCATAATTTTCTCTGTGGAGAGGATTATCAAACCTCCTCAGTGTGATGTGGCAGCTTGTCATCCGATCATCATCTTCATCATCTCTCTCAAGAGTATAGTGTATGTTGTCAATGTATTGCAGATAGTCCAGTGCATCTACTGCTTCTTGGTTCATTTCGTCTTGCATTGTTTCTGTCCATAGGTAGGGAATATCTTCTCTATGTCTAATTTCTTTGATTGGGTACCAATCTACATCATGGATAAGTACTGGAGTTTCAAGCATATAACTTACCCAACCATTTGGTGTTTCTATTTCAACAGTGCTTTCCCTTCTCCTGATATAATTGCAATGCAGACTCAAAATTGAATGTTCTGACAGAAATTCTCTACTCAGCATATCTGCGAAATTGTTCTTATCACCTTTAACAAATTCAACATCAAAATTGTACTGGCTTAACTGCATGATCCACCTGACCATAGCAGCATCCTCAAAATCACATTTATGAATTGCAAATTTCAATGCCTGGCAGTCTGTCTTAACAGTGAATTTGGTGTAGATAACAAAATCCCTGAATTTTTCTATTCCTAAACAAACTGCTCTGAGTTCTTTCTTCAAACTTGACCAATTCAATTGATTTTTTGCCCATAATCCAGATGCATATTGGCAGATTTCAATCTCACTCTTGCTGCTGGGATTTTTCTGACATAAAACTGCTCCCCATCCTTCATAACTAGCATCTGTCATAATGATTTTCTCCCATTCTTCTCTGATAGGGGAGAGTGGTTGAATATTTCTGACCTTTTCTTTTATTGCCCTGACTGCTTGTGTGCAATCATTATTCCATGGAATTGGATTCTTTTGAAGCCTTTTGTTCAATAATTTCCTTTCTTGTGCACAATGCTTCAGAAACTTTGAAATGTAATTCAGGCTTCCCAAAAACCTTTGCAGTTGAGTTTTGTCCTTGATTTCATCAGGGAAATGATCAACAAAATTTAAACTTCTTTGGATTACAGTATAGGATCCGTACTGTATATTGTAACCCAAAAAGTCTATCATTGGCCGGAATAATTTCATCTTAGATTCTGATAATACTATACCCATTTCTTTAACCCTGCGAAGAAAGATTTTCAAATGTTTGATATGGTCAGCAATATTATCAGAATGAATTAGTAAATCATCAATATATTTCTTTAAGAAACTTTCCATTCCTTCGAAAGTTTCATCCATTATTCTCTGGAAGGCCGAAGGAGCATTAATCAGGCCAAATGGCATGATATTCCATTCATAATGCCCTTCTGGTACAGAGAACGTTGTCTTCCATTTATCATCTTCTTTAATTCCTACTTGCCAGAAACCAGATTTGAGATCAAACTTGGAAAATATCTTGGACTTTGATATCTGAGCAAGTATGGAAGATGGCTTTGGCAAAGGATATGCATCATAATCCAGAATTTTATTCAGAGGTTTATAATTCACAACTAACCTTGGTTTACCTCTGGCAACTTCAGCATGCTTATTTACATAGAATGCAAAACATGCTATGGGGCTTTTACTTTTCCTGATAAGCCCTTTCTTCAAAAGATATTTAATTTCTTCTTTGCAGAGTTTCATTTGTTCTTCATTCATTGCCACTGCTTTAGACCTTCTTAATTTTCCACTGAAATCTTTCTTTAGAGGAAGTTCTACCTCTTGTTTCTTAATATGCCAAAAGGCATTTGGATCATCTGAACAACATTCTTTAAACTGGGAGGTGAGATTTGCTATCTCAGAAGCATACTTTCCGTTATCTAGATGTTCTTCTGTTTTCAATACTTCTCTTTTCACTTCCATCTTTGCCAAAAGATTTTCCATTCTTTCAACTCTCTTAATCCTCATTGGAGAATTAGAATTGATAAATGGGAAAAAGACTTCCTTATTATCAAAATTAATAAAATATCCATACCTCTGGGTGCTTGCATCAAATTTTGCTCCATGCATGCTGAAATTCTGAAAAAATGGTGTCCCGAGGTACATTGCACAATCCAGTCCTGGAACAACAGGACAAACCAAATGAACTCTTATTTTGTCTGTGAGCAGAACATCAATTTCTGCTTCATGCTTTGTGGGAATGTCTCCACTTGCTGTGATCACCCTTGGACATGTTGTTGGCCTTCTGTGATGCATGCCAACTACTGTATCACTTACGATGTTTAATCTGGAACCAGTGTCCATAAGTACCTTCCAGAACTCATACTGGTGTCCAACCTTTACTTTCATTTTTACACAATACATGACATCTCTATTCATGCTATTGCATCCAAAATCTGTTCTTGCTACTTCTTCTTCTTCTTCTTCTTCTTCTTTGTTATACTGCTGTTGAACTGGCCCTGTATGATAGGTCCAGTTTTCTGTCTTCCCTGAAATAGGATCTTGTGATGAAGAAGCAAAAGGAGCTTGTGCATTTAACATCTTTAGGCTTAACTCATTGTGCCTTTCAACACACAATTTTCTATTCTCTTTGATTGTTTTCCTTAATTCTTTTATTGCCTGATGCACTGCAGGTAAAGTCTGTGGCAAGTCTTCTCCAAAATCTTCATTCTTAAACTGTCTGGTTAAGGCTTCAACAGAAAAAAGAGTAGCAGGAGGCACATACCCTTTATTTGAAGAATTCTTTGAAGTAGAGGGTGCTTTCTTCAAATGTTCTGTCAGCAAAGATCTGTACATTTCTTTCATTTGCGGATCTGTAGCAGCCATCATTTGTGCAAAAATATTCTTACTGATTTCATCATAATCAGTCTTCATCATCCTGACTGCATTGCATGTACAAATATCAGGATCATCACAATCACAGGATTTACATTCTGTACAATGGGGATCATTACAGAATTCTTCATCAGATGATTCATCTGAATCAACAAAATTAAATTCATTTTCGGATTCTGAATCAGAAGATACCAATTCATCACAGCTACTAGGAAGATAGAATGAATTTATCTTTCCTTTCCTATTTCTATACTGGACTTTCTTTTTAGAAGAGTCTTTCTTTTTATTTGGACAATTTGGAGCTGTTGGACGAGAATTTGCCGCAATTTCTCCTTCAGAAGAAGACCGCAATTCTTCTCATCATTTTCTGCAAGACTTTTGATCGGGTATTTATCTATTCTAAAATGGATGCTCCTAGACATTCTTCAGCTGAATCTTCTGACTCTATTTTTGGAACTAAGAACTTTAGAACTATGAAAGATGAAGAAAAATCAAAATCTGCATTAGAAGGGTTATGTCGATCTGAATCCATTTCTGGTAATTCTGCTATCATAGAACAAGAAGAAACAGATCCCTCTGTTAATTGGAAACTTCCACCAGTATCTCCGCATGATGTATACAGAAATTTATCTTCTTTTAATTTACGTGCCATGAGTCAAATCAAAATCAAAGAAAAATCCATCAAAGCAGATTTAACTTTGAATGCTATGTTAACTATATCTCTCCTGGAAGCTAAACATATCAAATCAGCCCTCAAAGCTGGTTACCAGTATGTCCATCTGGGGATGGTGAGGATAGGACTGAATGCATTACATAGAAAAGGACAAAAAGCTTATGTGTTCTCAGCCCTATTTGATAATCGATGGACCACATTCACCCAGGCTATGATAGGTGGCATTGAAACAAGCCTTGCTGAAGGCCCAGTACAGTATGATGTTTTTCCAGATTTCTCTGTTGCACTTGACGACCCAAATGTCCTGCAATGCCTAACCTTAGGTATCCAGACTGCTGGGTATCAAAATTTCAAAGCAAAATCTTCATTCTTAAACTGTCTGGTTAAGGCTTCAACAGAAAAAAGAGTAGCAGGAGGCACATACCCTTTATTTGAAGAATTCTTTGAAGTAGAGGGTGCTTTCTTCAAATGTTCTGTCAGCAAAGATCTGTACATTTCTTTCATTTGCGGATCTGTAGCAGCCATCATTTGTGCAAAAATATTCTTACTGATTTCATCATAATCAGTCTTCATCATCCTGACTGCATTGCATGTACAAATATCAGGATCATCACAATCACAGGATTTACATTCTGTACAATGGGGATCATTACAGAATTCTTCATCAGATGATTCATCTGAATCAACAAAATTAAATTCATTTTCGGATTCTGAATCAGAAGATACCAATTCATCACAGCTACTAGGAAGATAGAATGAATTTATCTTTCCTTTCCTATTTCTATACTGGACTTTCTTTTTAGAAGAGTCTTTCTTTTTATTTGGACAATTTGGAGCTGTGTGACCTTTTTTGTTACAGTTGTAACAAATTATTTCTCTATCCTTAGAAAACATTTTTGTATGCTTGTAAGGTTTTGCTTTGTAATGTTTTCTTTTTGGCTTATCTTGGGAGATCTGGGAATTCTTCTTGAAATGTCTCTTTCTCCTCTTATTCCCCTCAGAATTTCCAGCTTTACCAAGATGCCATTGTTTGCAGAGCTGTTGATATCCATGTGGCTTTTTAGGGTTGGTTGCTGCTCTTGCAATTTTCATTTGTGAGCACAATTCTACAATGATTGCTTTTACAGCTTGTCTGATTATGCCAAATTTATAGTCCCCAACCTTCCCTGGTAATTTATTGACAATAGCTGAAGAGACCCATTGGGGAAGGGATGCAACAAAAATTTCCTTCCATTTTGGCTCAAGAATGAGATCTGGAGTCAATGTATGCAGTCTGTGAAGGAATTCATTAAAATATTCATCAAAATGTTGCATATTATGCAACTTCATGGCCAGCAAAGTAATGGTTGTAATATCATTGGTTATCTGAGGAAAACCAATGAAATTGACTGTAATAGCATAAAGAAGCTTTCCTATCATATTGCTGACAGGCAAACTAGTGATAGGATCTATGTGAGTAGATCCATCTTCATTTTAGACGACTGCTTGTTCCCATCCTGCAAGGAGACTAGGATCTTTTAATGTCTCAGCTTTTAGCCAAGAATCCAATGTTCCTTCAAATCCTCCTATTATCCTCCTTGTTGCATTAATAGGTCCAATATCATCAGCAAGATAAGTCCTATAACATACAAGCATGGAATGTAAAACAGACATAATTTCAGCCTCTGTGCAATTATCAATATTCCATGAGTAGGTAGAATTTGCAGACCAATCCTTATGGTATTCAGATTTCATAAGATCTCTTCTATCAGGAGCAGGGTTCCAAGTAGTCTCCCATCTTGACCTAGATGATGTAGCATTGACTTGATCCTCATTATCAGGTTGTTCCTGGTCTTGATCTGTCAAAGATAAGTTATTGATACATGTTTCAAGCTCTTCAATTTGAGGTTCTGCTTCTATCTTGTGAAGAGTCATATCCCCGAAAGATGTTTCTATCTTATGGAAACTTGTATCAAAACTTTCTTCTTCTTCTCTAGTGTAAGAATCTTCAGACATGAAATTAGAAGATTTTGGTTTGCTGGATCCTTCAATTTCTTTGGATTGCTTTATGGCAGGATGTGGACTAAAGAAACTGGGATTTGCAAACAGAGAATATGGATGAGAGGAAGTCGGCGGTGGAAAGGTTATAGAGTTGGGTGTTCTAATAAGGCTTTCCACAGAAGGAGTAATAGAATATGGAACAGAAGTCTTGGGTTCTGAAAATATAGTTGCAGATTTATAGGCCTCAACCCTAGGCTTCTTTTTCAAGGATTCTATTCCTTGAGTTACTTCCCATACTTGTTTTTTTACAATATCCAAAGAATTACTAATCTTTACAAACAGGACAAATAGATAAGAAAACCCATGATGCTACCACTGCTCATGGAAAAGATATGGAGGAGATTAATAGTAGCAGGAAGAATGATCAATCAGAATTTTAAACTGATTGAAAAAGAGAAGAAGATGGAGCAAAAGACAACAGAAGTACAATAACACCAAAGGAACAAGACATTTGGGCAGTTACAAAACAAAGTATGGGATCCACGAAGACAAATATCAGAAGACACATGGTCAGGAGATCATGAATATTTTCTACTTTAGGAGTCTGATGCAGGAGCATTCAACCCAAGAGAAAATCATTGTAATTAAGTAGACATAGGGGGTCATGTATTTTAAGGAAGTTGGATTCCTAAGTGATGAGTTAATGTAATATTTAGGCTTTTAAGTGATTTAATTAGATAATGTGAGATGTTTGTAAATGCTCTCTAATAAATGAGAACATGAGTGGGCAATAATGACAAAAGAGTCTAAATTCAATTATAACTCTTAAATAGTTCCATGATTCGAGGAACTAAGGAGAACTCTTAGGAATTAAATGGAGATTAGAAGTGGACATAAAGGATAGAGTACATCTAGGAGTCAGTTCAATAGATTTAGGAATCAAACCAGAATTAGTTCAATAGAACTTTCTGGTATAAATGTAAGCCTACAGGCAGAGAAAGGAGCAGGCCATTGATATTGAAGAACAGGCCTGTGAAAGACAGAGAAGTCTAGATTGTAATCAGTTGTTCATATTTACATATATAGAGGTTCATTCAAGAACTGTGTAATGTGTGAAATAAGTATGAAATGATTGATTTATGCGTGAAGTCGTAGGTTCTGTAACAGAAGGTTACAGGCAAAGTTTTGTGGATACGCAAAGGAGGGTATGATTCAGAGGAATCATAAGGGATCTTTGAATCCAGGTGAAGGAACAGAGTAAGATTTGTAGAGGTAGCGAAGTAAGAATGCACAGAGTTAAGCTCAAAGGAAGCAGAAGAGAGAAAAGAATGAAACCCTGAAGAAATAACCAAACCCATAGAGAAACGCTAAAGAGATAACGTAATACAAAGGAAAAGGGCCGAGTGGAGACGTAAAGAGGTGATACATAGGAACCGTTAGATATTATAGATCAATGGTCTAGACCAACCCGCTGAGAATTGACGAAGAGCAGTTCTCAAAGGCAGAGAAGTGGATTTTGGGCGAAAGGAAAGTTGTATGCGATTTTTAACGTTTGGCTTCGATTCCACTAATCGGAGGACACGTAGCAGCAGGAGTGAGGGGAAACCACTTTATTGGGCGGTTAACCCTCATGCCCGTTGTCTATCTGAATTCATGGTAGACAGTTGGATCTACTAAGTGTAGATCAACAGTGGAGGATTGTCGGCAACTTTGCATCGTGAAAGGATATCGACCGTTGGATCGAGAACCAATCAACGGTCGCGATCTAATCAGAATCGCATTAGGCCAAGGTGAAGGATTGACGAATGGTGGATAGGCCGATGTGCGATTTAGCGTCAACCGCTAGATCAACTATAGGATCGACGGTTGTGATTTAGGCACTAATCACATATCGCAAAGGTCAAGCACCAGTGATTAATGGAGAGTGTAGTGGAAGGAGCGGACCCGACGATATTTGTGAATGCGGGCTTATAACTTTTGAAGTCTAGCTCAAGGGTTCGAAGTGGGTTTTCCTTTGTTTTCCGGTGTATTTCGGAAAATGATATAATCGCATATCAGGGAAGCAAAAGGAGTATGTTGTGTGCCAAGGAGAATCGATATCCCGATTGCGATAAAGTTAATCTCGGAAAGTGTACAGAGGCTGTACAAAGGCAAAAGATATGTTTGCGGGGTTTTTCCTTTGTAAATGATTTGTAAAGGAAAAGAACGCTGATAGAAGCTTTTATACGATAATTATATATTAACCAAGGTTAGTGAAGGGAAAGGTTATATATAAAAGTTACAAAGGGTTTTAACAGTCTCGATAAGAGAGATTGAGGAAGGCTTTAATTAAAGGGATAATGAAGGTTATGAGGAGGTAAATAGTCCCAATAGGAGGTTTAAGCGGGGTGATTGAGTTCCGATATAAAGGAACTGATAAAAGAGGGCCTTAACCATTTATGGTTGATGATTTGACTCCTTTGAGAGTTAAATACCTAGGACAGATGTGTTTATGCATTTATATAGAGAATGTGGGTGTGAGCGGGGAGAACCCTGCCATCAAAAAGCTCGCACCTATATACAATTTTTTTTTGGAAAATGTAATGAGGTTTGGTCTTCATAATTTATATCATTGTATATTTTATGTTAAAATCAAAAGAAAAAAAACAAATATTAATTTTCAAGCACGGGTTTCATGCTCAAGTCAAATGATTATCTAGGTCAAGCATGTTCTTCATGCATCTAGGATTCATTGAGTCAAAAGAATATTTGTCACAAGTCATATTATTGTACTAGAATCAAGTCACATTTGGAATTTGAAAATAAAGTGGAAACATTAGAGGAAATTTCAGCCTAAATGTGGCCTCCTAAGGAAAAATAATAAAATAATGGTTAAAATAATAAAATAAGAGTTATGAATTTTGGAGGGAAAATAAGAAAGCTACTTTTTTTAATTTTATTTTGGCTTATCTCCTTATAGGTTTACTGAAATTTCAATGATCACACTTGTCTAATGTATCTTCATTTTTTTTTATCAATGTGGGTCTTCTCAAAAGTATGCATGGGTACTCATTGGTGTGGAATTTAGTTCTGCATCCAACAAGTGTTTACATTTGAAATTTGAGTAAACATATAAGGAGATAAGCCAAAAATACAATTAAAAAAATAGTTTTTCTTCTTTTCTTCTAAAATATTTACATGTACCTCTTTTTAAATTTAAAGGTTTTTTATTGGTTTACATTTTATGACATGGAAATTACGTGAAAAAACCATGGGCACTTTTAGGTTGAAATTTCCTCTAATGAATAATTTTATTTGAGTGAAAAAATTCAATTTTGTCCCCACAAGACCAATTCAACTCTTCTTAGACAAGTCAGCCCTAGAAGGGACCAATTCTACCTTTTGGATGTGTATAAATAGAGGAAATTTTGACCTTATTTGGAGACAAGCAAGAAAGTTCGATTCTTGTGCCAAGAAGAAAGAAGTATACCAACAAAGAAGCCTAAAAGAAGAGTGAAGGTCTAAGGAAGACAAGAGAGAGAGAGTGAAGGTCTAAATATTAGTTTTCTGCCCTAAATATCTCACATGTGTGAAGTTGCAGGGTAATTGCAACGGCCAAAATTGCAGGCCTGGTGGTAGGGGCCGAAAATCAGAAATTTGACTAGATTTGGAATGCTTTGACTTGAGTTGACTTTGACTTGTGGAAGAGATTGGAATGAGGGTTGACTTGGGTTTTGTGGGAGGTCTTGGTCTTGGTATTTGGGTATTGGATTCTCACTTTTATATGATTCTATAAGAAAAGAAAATTTTACTGGGATTTCCCCTTGGAAGAGATTCTGCCTTGGCTTGGAGACTACATCTTGTGTACATTGTCTCTTTGTGATCTTCATGGTTTATGGTTTTTGTAATTATTTGATGAAAAGAAAATAATAAAATTAATAAGAAGTCAACATAACTTCATAATAGATTATCAAGTAAAGAGAAATCACCCTAATTATATCCCTATTGATTTATCAACATGGTTTCAGAGCTAAGATGAAGAGAAGACAAGGTAAAGATCACTCTTGTTGGCATAAGTAGAAGACATTCATCTAAGATACACTGAAGGATATAAGTAAGGACATAAGGAAAGTCATAAGGAAGAAGACTCATTGGTGGGCTCCAGTATTGTAGCAATAATGCTACAACTCCTGGAGCTTCCTATCTCTAATTTTATCAACCCGGTAGTTCGTACAAACTTGGAAGCGACGGTGCTGTATGCACAAGTACTAGCTCTTGTCGCAGCTGTCACTTGGTCAGCTGGCACAAGTCCGCTAGGGCTCAAGCCAACTTCTATATGTTCTCAGAAGAAGCTTTCTAAATGATGGACGAAGGCTATTTCAAAGGAAATTAATCTACTTTGCAAAAATGAACTGAAAGCCAACCAAAACATGAAACCCTAGTAAACCCTAATCTGACTAGTTTAACCTCTATGATGCAATAGTGAGAGTGCAAATGTCTAAAAATGATGCCATTACTTCTAGTGATGTGAAATGCATGAACTCAAACTACTTCCATTAAAAAGAACATTGTTTTTGTATTTTTGCTTAAGTGGTTGGAGTGATTATGATTTTGTTTCTTATTAGGGTTTGGCTGTGCAGAGGTGGTGCGAAGGGAGAGAAAGCTTGGGAAAGGTCAGGAGGGCTAGGAGAGGTCCCAGAGGATCCCTAGCATCAGTCCATAGAAGTCCACAACGTTCAGGTGCTCGGCAACCAAGTTTGCAGGCTTCTACAGGATGTCTGCAGGGGATCCTACAGGAAACTAAGGAATTCTACAGGAAGTCTGCTATCTTCTACAGGATGTCCTACCGTGGGAGTTTTGGGTGATGGTGAAGTGATGGAGCGGTATGGGTGGATAGGTAAGATGGAGATGGAGCTTGTGATGGCTCAGGGGCAGAGAAATAAGATGGAGAAAGAGTGCACGGAGTTGGTTGGTGGATGGAAGGATGGGAGCAACGAAAGGTCAAGAAAATGGAGCTACGTGGGCAATGGAAGAGTTGGAAGGTAAACGAGCTGAACAGAGGTCGAGTAGGTGGCTTGAGGCGTGGTTAAGAAGGAGAATAAGGAAGTGGAATGATATTGAGCAGTGTAAATAAAACAAATTGCTTATGTCTTGCACCAAAAACAAGAATCCATTAACCTGTGCTACCTGTGCTATTAAACCAATGAACAGCAATGTAAATCGTGAAGAGAAGTCGTGCATGGAGTTGTAATGAAGAAGTATGGCTCAAGATCAGAGTGCATGGATGGTTCTATGATTAAAACGACTGTGTTGCAGCTTGCATAAAAGTAGAAAAAGACTGCGTTTTTTTGGTGGTTGGTATAGACTGCACCCCAATCCCTAAACAGAGATGGCAGTGAAGGCACTATCAACCTTTTCTTGGAGCTCCAGTGAATTACAATCCTCCTATTCTAATCTAAGCAACTGAAAGTGATTTAACCATAAGCTAATCCTACTCAATCTCATTAAAGAAATCAAATCAGCAGACTGTGTTCTTGAAATGCATATCAAAACAAAGAAACAAAGTGCTGGAAAGAAAGGCAAATAACACTACAAGAAGAGGAGATCTATTGCTCTCAGGTTGGGCCCTAACCTGAGAGCTATAGCTCCCTTAAAAGCTCAGAACTAGATCCAAATCTGCTTGCCTTTATTCATAATCAAGAGTCTAATGTCATGCCAAAACTGGCTTACAAAAACAAACACCGAGCTGTGCTCAGAAATTACAATATCAGTTCAAAAGTTCAAAAAGCTCCTATCAAAGGCTACGGCCTTCATATTTATACACAATGAAGATCAAGCTGGCTTCCTCCATTCGTGGAGCTTGGCTGTCCAACTGAAAGTCAAACTGCTGTAAACTGCTGATCCTGTAGAACATGTTGGTTGCCTTTAAGCTCGGTGGGGAGAGCTGTTGGAGCTCGGAGTTAAGGTGAAAATCACGAGGAAGGTCATCAAGACCGTGGACAACCTCCCTATGAACCCGCAATGTCACCTTTGTTGTCTCCTTGTCTCCATTTGTGTGGTCTTTTGCTCTCTTTAATGCCAAAAAC
Organism: Pinus tabuliformis; assembly: GCA_031772625.1. NCBI lineage: Eukaryota > Viridiplantae > Streptophyta > Pinopsida > Pinales > Pinaceae > Pinus > Pinus tabuliformis. The sequence continues at coordinate 993,121,833 of CM062812.1, read as the reverse complement.
CTGAAATCATCATGTATTAGCCACATAGATATAATGCCTTCCCTTCTTCCTACAAATAACACGAATATACTAAGAAATGAATGCATAAGTGATAAAAGATGAATGGTTGAGCAAGGTAAATAGGCCAAATGAGCCCAAATTGTACCAAAAATTGGGGCTCATCATCACCCCCCAGCTAAAATATTTGCTCATCCTTGAGCAACTTAGTCCAAATCTTCATCCTTCATTGCTTTTACTACTTCCCTTACATCCCAAGCCTCTGTGGTAGTGTCTTCCTTGCCGATATGAAACCCAGCTTTCCTGTTCACCTCTTCCCATTGTTCACTATCATCCTCCTCTGTATTGCCTTCAGTCAGCCCTAGCAGTAGTGGTGGGCTGAGTTTAAGGCCAATCCAGCTGGCCTGGAGGCTTTGCATGGATTTCTTGTAAAGGTCTACCCTTACCAAAGCTTCCCTCATCCGAGTTGGGGTATGGTACTCTCGGATTTTCAAACTGTGTGCCAAGGTATTCCATCTGCGTGTGCATGCTTGGGCAGCACTTTCTCCCAACAGTCTTTCCATGTCTTCAAAATGAGCTATGGCTTGGGCCTGTTGGTCCATAAATCTCAAGGAAGCTGTGGGATCAGTAGACAACTGTTGGTGTGCTGAGATGAGTGCAACCGGATCCTCTGGTTCTGCTCGAATGAACAGTGGCTCGCTCAATTCTCGGTTCATGACCGATTTTGCTTCAGCTGCTCTTTGATCCTCATGGTTCAACCATGAAGCGAACGCCATCAATTGCATATCACCCAAGGCAATATTGGGATCCCAGGAGACTTCATTAGGCAAAGCCAAATTGTGGAGGTAGAACTCTGCTAATTTGGCTTTGTCTTCTGACGAACTAGTACTGCACAATTCAGAAAATTGTTGTGGGTTTTGGATCTGAGAAATACCTCTTTGTGCCAAGGTATTTATTTGGAACTGCAGCCATTGATCTTTTAAGTACAAACCATAGGATTTTGCAGGTTGTCTGCACTGTATTGCTTCCATGGCCCAGCTGGCCATGTAGGCCAATTGTGCTTCCTTTTGCTGCAGCTGTTCTTTTAGAGCTTGCACTTCAATTTGTGCTTGTTGTTCTGTTTCCTGTAGAAGTGTCATTGGCTCCTCAAGACTGGTGGTCAGCTCCTTTTTGCCTTGTTGTTCTTCTGTGGTGTCTTTGGAGGATGTACCTGCCCCTGCCCTTAGCTCCTGTAGCTGAAATCTCAGCTTCTGGTTTTCTTCCTGTAGAAGCACACGTTGGCAATTAGCCACATGTTTAGCCATGGTGAATTCACTCTTGACCTCCTTGAGTTGCTCTTGTAAGGGGCCTATGTCCGCCACCCCCTTTGACTTGGTGATCTGCATCCATGTGTGGGTACAGACTCTTTCTTCCTCCAATGCAAAAAATAGGGGTACAGTAAATTTCTGCGGTATGATCTTGCCCGCCTCTAAAAAGGTGTAGTATGAACTCAGACTAGGCTGAGGGCTGGGCTCTGGTATATGTACTTCTTCTGCCTCTTTAGGTGGCTCTACCTCACCCTCCCTTGGTGGTGATGAGGGTCCTTCTCCTTCCCTCTTTTCCGTTTCCTATAGCCGGGCCAGAGTGTCCTGTAGAACATTTTCAGCTTCCTGTAGCCGAGTTTTCTCAGTCAACAGGTCTAACCTTTCTTGCCACGTATTTTTATTTGGACTCCCCTTCTCATAGGTGACTGTTATCCTTGAGGGGGACTTTTCCTTGGGAGAAGCAGGGGTATCTTCGATGACAATCGGGCTGCTGGACGGAGGCTGTGGCTTGCCCGTCTTTATCATAACACTTCTTCGAGATTTAAAGTATAGAGGGGTCTCCCTCTTCCTCTTTTCTTTTGGCTTAGGTGGCGTGCTGAGGCCAGCTAGTACAGCTGCTGCCTCCCTTGCTAGAATGTCCGCCTTCTTCTCCTTGGGTTTCACCTTTTCAGGGCTTCCTGTAGAAGTCCCTTTTTCAATGATTTTCGGGCTTCCTGTAGAAGACCCTTTTACTGTTTTCGGGCTTCCTGTAGAAGCCTGTTTCTGCTTTCCTGTAGACACAGGTGTCGCCACCTTGGCTTGCTTTGCTACATGGGTTTTTCTTTTTGGTTTGGTTGTGGGTGGTGATGAGGTACTTGGGCTGATGTGGACCATCTCAGCTTTGCCCGTTCTGCTCTGCAACCTCTTTTCTCTTGCTGACAAGATGGGTGTGTCACATTTTTCTTTGTCATCCTTTTTCTCATGCTTCTTCTTTTGTTCTTTCTTCTGCACTGTGGTCGGGGTCGTCTGGCCTGTTTCTTTCTTTTCCTCAGCCACTGCTTCTTTTTCCTCACTGCTGGAGGAACCCGTTTCTTCAATCAACATCCTTATGTCTCCATCTCTTGTCAAATTTCTGAATGATTCCCACGAGAGGGGAACCTTATATGAATGAAGCGCATCCTCCACAAGAAGTTTGATCAACCCATGGTGGGCTACCTGATCTGGTATGCCTTCTTTTAACTTTGTGGCACACTCAATTAGAGACTGTAGCAGGAAATAAGGAATGCTCAGTTTCTCTTCTACAGGAAGATCAATCCGGTGCCTCAATTCATTGAGCAACCGAAAGTGATACGCATACACGATGCTAAAACGGCCTTCACAGGTTATATACTTCATGATTTGCAGGCTAACTTCATTCCATGGTGGCAGCAAGCTGGTTCTTCGCACCCCATTTTTGTCCTCCGAGAATTCCTCCTCAGGTGGAAAGAATTCTTTCTTGGCCTGCTGGCTCAACTTCCTTTCTTCCTTATCCCATGGCAAACCCATTGGAAGTTCAGTAATTCGACTGATATATTGCGGGGTGAGCTTGAGGCTTAGGCCCTTGAAGTTCACTGTGGCCAGTGTCTTGGATTTCGGCCTCAGAGCCTGCAAAAATTCTTCTGCCACTTCATCGTCGTAACCCTGCAATTTGTCACAAAAAGATATCCATTGAACCCGTGTGAAGAGCTCTACCACCTCCTGGTTTTCCCTTAACTTGGTTGAATCAGTGGGTTCTCGTCTAATAAACCCACCCGGCATGATAAAACAGTTCCCTTAACCAGAGGTGGTGATTGTGGAAGAAATTTGGTCTTCTGAGACAGAGCGTAGAATTACGCTTCTGTCATGCACATAACCCACAAAACTTATCCCTGAGGAACTTAACACAGTTTAATTACCCTGACATCCTGTAGAATGACAGTATAGGCACAACAGACAACAATTTCACCAATTTTCTATGACCAGACTGTGGACGACGATTCTGCCACCTTTAAAAACCAGTTGCATGAAGAGTTCAGGGTTACCTTTTTAATTTGCCACCTTTTTACGTGAGGCACCCGCCTTCCTGTAGAAACTGTGTTCCTATAGAATGACAGCGTTCCTGTAGAAGCAACGCGCGATTTTCGGGAAGGACTGCAGTTGGTCTGCGCCTTGGGTGTGCTTCACAATCGTTCTGATAGCCAAAGGCTCGGCGTATCGAACTACAGAAAGATCAGGATAGCCACTCGAGTTCAAAACGGTGGTTGATAAATGCATGAGTGCAATCTAGCCGATTAGATTTTGAATCGGCGGAATCCGTGGCGCGGGGGGTGAGTTGTCCCCGCCGGACCGTTGGGCGACGTCATCCCATCATTCAACTGCGCATTCACTTGCTGCCGCATCAATTCCCGCAGATCTGCCGCCGCCTCTTCTGTTAAACTCGTTTTTTTTTCGACGGGATTGCTCTCACGTGCGTGCTGCCCATTCTTTTTGTCATGGCCGCCACCCAAACATCCAACTAGACCATTAACTGGCCGACGTGGCTGGCCAAATGGCCATACGGCCGCTCAACCCATTCACCTTTACACTTTGCAATCAATCAAAGTAACATTCATGCAATCTGATGGAAGGAAGGGTCGAGACACTTACCTGCGCGGCTGCACACGATGTTTCGGTTCTTTGGACGCTGATGAGTGGATTTACCTGCTGCTGGCGAACTTACACAGGCCCGGAGGTCCATGTTTACAGGCTGCCGACGATGGATTGGATGCTTTGGTTGCATGCGCCCGCGTTTCATTGCATATGGCCTGCGCTGTGAATGGTATCCACTCTAGCAGGCTTAACTGTTACAGGACTCCCGCGGGATGTCTTGTAACAGTTCTTCCTCCTTGGGTGCATGCTGCACGACGAAGGATCTGGCCTCACGATCACGCTCCTGGAGCTTCTGGATGACTGTGATGAATATGGTGCGAGATCTCTAGCGTTTTTTTCATTTACAATTTGCTTTTTCTTGAGAACTCATCGATCTGCTTTGCTGGTGCAGGTAACTTTGTTGCATGTCGACAAGGATGGTGGAACAAGATAACAGTAATGTGCAAGGGTGACAACAGTGGCTTGCATGCGTCCAAACCGATCCTTAGCTGTTAGATCTTCTCATAACATGGATTCTGGACCGTCCTGGGCTTCTACAGGAAGTTTCCTGTAGAAATACAGAGCTTCCTGTAGAAAGGTTGCGTTTCCTGTAGAGAGTCTGCACCTTCCTGTAGAAAATTTGGATCTTCCTGTAGAAACTCTGCATCTTCCTGTAGAACATCTGCGTCTTCCTGTAGAAGACTCAAGCTGTAATAAAATTGCACATACCTTGGAGAAAATGAGTATTCTTGGAGGAGGTGCTGGTGAGGTCTCCTGACAGCATGATAAGGATCCTGAGCTCTGAGTTGAGAAGCTTCCTCTCCTCCATAGAACACCTGCATGCAATTTTACATAATGAATCTGCTGACCTTGTTTTTTCCTTTTGTTTTTTTTTTTCTTTTTTTCTTTTGAAAGATAACAGGGGCGCCTCATTGAGGTTTTCACCCTTTGCCATCTGCCTTAAGCGCCTCAAAGAGGTTTTCACTCAAGGATCTTTTTCCAATCTTTTTTTTTTTTTGAAAAGACAATAGGGGCGCCTCAATGAGGTTTTCACCCCTACCACCTGCCTTGGGCGCCTCAGAAAGGTTTTCACCCAAGGATCTTTATTATTTTATTATTATTATTATTATTTTTTTTTTTTTTAGATTCTTCAGGGTATGCCCAAAGCAGAGGCAGAACCCTTCTCTATGACCAACACTGCCTTCTCCATAGTTTTGATGAACTCTTGCCTTGAGAGAGGCTTCCTGTAGATCTTCAATCGATGCCCATTGACAAGCATGAGGATGGCTTCCTCATCAATGGTCCGAATAAGAACAGATCCATTGTCATGACACTTTTCCACTGAATATGGCCCTAGCCATCTGGTTCTCAGCTTCCTCTTGAAATCTTTGTATCTGGAGTCATACAACAAAGCCCAATCTCCCGGCTGAAATTGCTTGTCATGGAGATGTTGGTCATGCCACACCTTTCTCTGAAGTTGAACCACTTCTGAGTGAAGGAGGGCCTGCATTCGGTGCTCATCCAGTCCATTCAGCTACAATAACCTTTCTTGTTGTGCATGGCTGAGATCTAGGTCCAGCTGAGCTGCCATCCTCAAAGTGTTGTATTCAAACTCAATGGACAGCAGAGCTTTCTTCCCATAGACCAGCTCATAAGGTGTGAAGCCGGTGGTGGTCTTCCAAGTGGTGTTGTAAGCCCATGTGGCTTCAACCAGGTGATCTGCCCAGTCCTTTCTGCTGCTGCTCACCACCTTAGTCAAGATCCCTTCTAATGCTCTATTGGTGACTTCCACCTGCCCATTTGCTTGAGGGTGATAGGGGGTGGAAGTCCTATGCTTGATCTTGTGATGAGCTAGTAGATCTTCAACCAGGTTGGAGGTGAACTGGCTCCCTTGATCGGTGACCAGCTCTCTTGGATAGCCAAACTTATAGAAGATGTTTTCTCTTAGGAACTCGGCCACCTTTTCTTCTGTTGCTGCTTTGATTGCTTTGGTCTCTGCCCACTTTGTCAGGTAGTCAGTGCACACAATGATGTAAGACCTTTGCCTCGAAGGAGGGTTGATTGGGCCCACAAAGTCCATACCCCACTTCTCAAATGGCTCAAGAGTCACCTGAGGTTGGAGAGGCATCTCATCCCTTTGGGTCGGTTTCCCCATTCTTTGGCATTTGTCACACTGGCTGACATATCTTCTGACATCTTGATGAAGTGTGGGCCAATAGTAGCCTGCCTGCAGGATTTTGAAGGCAGTTCTCTTTGCTGCAAAATGTCCTCCACAAGGCCCATCATGACAGGTGAGGAGGATATCAAAGACTTCCTCCTCCCTTACACAACGCCTTAAGATCTGATCAGGGCCAAGCTTGAACAAATTGCCCCTGATCCAAGTAAATGAGGCACTTTTTCTGATGATTCTGCTCTTCTCTTTTGAAGATAGGTGCGGAGGGAACTGTGCTGAAACAAGGTAGTTTGCTATATCAACAAACCATGGAGAGAGTACTGAAATAGCAAACAGGTGTTCATCGGGCATCTGGTCATCCACGGTTCCATCCTCATCTGCAGACAAATCCAATCTAGATAAAAAGTCAGCAACAACATTTTCTCTACCTGGTTTGTCAACAATGGTCAAATCAAACTGCTGCAATAAAAGTAACCATCTAATAATACGAGCATTCACATCTGGTTTATTCATTAAATATCTAATTGCAGCATGGTCTGTATGTACAAAGGTTTGATAGCCAGTAATATAATGTCGGAACTTGTTCAGTGCATGGACCACAGCCAAGAATTCTTTCTCGGTTACAGTGTAATTCAGCTCAGCTTTGGACAAGTTTTTGCTAACAAAGTAAATGGCATATGGAAGTTTTTGCTCAACTTGTCCTAAAGCTGCGCCTATGGCTTTGTTCGAGGCATCAGTGTGGATGTGGAAAGGTAGGGCCCAGTTTGGACCTCTCAGGATTGGGGCTGACACCAACTTGTCCTTCAATTCATTCAAAGCCCTCTGACAATCGTCAGTCCATTCAAACTCCACATCTTTTGCCAACAGGCCAAACAATGGCGAGGCTAGCTTGCTGAAGTCTTTAATGAATCTCCGGTAATATCCTGCTAATCCCAAGAAACTCCGAACATCCCTTACCTTTTGAGGAGGTGGAACCTTCTTGATGAGAGCAATTTTGTTAGGATCCACCTGTAACCCTTGGCAAGAAATGGTATGGCCTAGCACGGTCCCTTCAGTCATTAGGAATTCACATTTTTCAGGACTAAGGGACAAGTTCATCTCAATGCATTTGGTTAGGACTTTTCCCAGATTGGACAATGCTTCTTGGAAGTTGGCCCCATAAGGAGTAAAATCATCCATATAGATTTCCACTGCATCATGGACCAGCTCCGAGAAGATGCTCAAGACAGCTCTCTGGAAGGTAGCAAGAGCATTGCATAGCCCAAAGGGAAGGACTCGGTAGGCAAAGGTGCCCCAAGGGCAAGTGAAGGTGGTCTTATCTTGGTCTTCCGGGCTGATTTGAATCTGGTTGTACCCGCTAAACCCATCCAGGAAAGAGAAGAACTTCTTTCCTGCCAGTCCATCCAACACTTGATCTATGAAAGGTAGAGGGAAATGGTCTTTCTTGGTAGTTTTGTTCATTTCTTGGTAGTCCACACAGATTCTCCATTTCCCATTTTTCTTGGGAACCAACACCAGAGGGGACACCCATTCACTATCTGAGATGGGGTAGATGAATCCGACATCCAACAATTTTTGCAATTCTTCCTTGACAATGTCCTTAAGGGCTGGATTCATTCTCCTCTGAGGTTGCCTAACCGGCTTACAATCCTCTTTGATGTATATGTGATGGGTACAGACCGAAGGATGGACTCCTTTCATCTCCTTATAGCTCCAAGCAAAAGCATCTAGGTGACTGGCCAACAGGCTACACAGCTCCTTTTCCTGGGAAGGAGATAGGGAGGAGATGATCTTTAACGTTCTCTCAGGGCCGAACTCCACATTCTTGACTCTGGGAGTGACAGGGTTGGTTGTACAAAGATCCACTAAGGTGCTAGCTTGGGCATCCTCCACCAATTCCTCTAAGGATAGTGCACTGGAAGGTGGATTCTGGATCAAGGTCTCGATCAAGTCATCCTCGGTTGGGGGGTCTCTTCTAGTGGTATCTAAGGTGCACAGAGGTGCTGAGTACACCTCGTCTTCCTCTCCTTCCTCTAACCAGAGTGGTAAGTCATGCTCTAAGGAGGGTTGGGCAGGAGGGTATAGGACTAGCTGCTTGGACATAGGACCATTTTTGATGGTCATATTTCCTGCACGACAACTTATGTAAGCATCTGCAGTGGCTAACCAAGGCCTTCCCAAAATGAGAGGATATCTAGTAAGCTTTGCCTTGGGTTGCAGAACAAAGAAATCTGCAGGGTATTCCCAAGAGTCGATAGAGACCAAAACATCCTCCACAATCCCTTCGGGAGTCACAGTGGAGCGATATGCTAATTGCAGTACTGTCGAGGTCTTCCTCAAGGAACCCTGAAGATTGAGTTTGAGCATGGTATCCCTGGTCATCACATTAATGGCAGCCCCCAGATCAATCAAGGTGTGTGGTATGATGGTGCCATTGATGTGGACATCTACTACAGGACTTCCAGGATCTAGGTACTTTAGGCAGATGACTTGTCCTAACATAAGGTCAGACAATTGTCCTATGACATTGATGGTTGAAGCATCTTTCTTCCGCCTGCCTGGGTGTTGGAAACACTTTTCCTTAACCAGTTTGTTGTATATTGGCACATCCTTGATGGCTTGGAGAAGTGGTATTTTTACACACAACTGCTTGAGCTCACCCAGAAGCTCATCCTCCTCTGGGTTGGGTTGTGTGGTGGCTGTTAGTCTCTCAGGAAAGGGTGGAATAGCCTTTGGTTCACTTTCCTGTTTATCTTCCTCATCCTCTGGGGGAGGAGGTTGGCGATCTGGTAGAGTCTTTCCAGATCGAAGATTGATCTCCTGGATCTCCACAGCATAGGTAGGGCATGAGGTTTCCCCAGTGTATACCTGCTGGGCCTGCCTATTGTTGGGGTTTGGGTTCGGTTGAGCAGGCATTTGAGGTTGCCTTGGAGGAGCAGGAGGTAATGGCTGAGGTTGAACTGGTGGTGGAGGCAAAATGGCGGGAGGAGTATTGTACTGGGGTCTCCACCCCGACTGAGGTGCATTCCACTGAGGCTGTGGCTGGGCATGTGAATGATATGAATGAGAAGTAGGTTGAGTAGGGTACTGAGGTGGATAAGACCATGGAGGAGGCGTGGACCAGGAAGGATGAGCAGGGGGACCCCAGGAAGGCATAGGAGTCGATTGGTTGGGGCTGTAATAAGCTTGAGGTGCCCCTTGCATTCCCTGCTGATAAGGTCTAGATCCTTGTGGCCTCCTTTGGTTGAGGTAATAGAGAGGTTCGGTGGGAGCTTCTGTCCCTTGGTACATGGCTTTAAACCCAGGTAAGGTTGGACACTGATTTGTGGGATGGTCCTCCTCACAAACGAAACATACTTCAACCGAATGCAATGGGCATTCGTTCTTAGGGTGTCTCCTTGTGCACCTAGGGCAAAAGACAACCAAGGCTCTCTCAGCTTCTTCTTTCTTCTGCTGGATCCTGAATGTGTCCAACTGCATGGCAATGGTCTGTCTCACCTCACTCTTAAGATCTTCTAATTGATTTGCAAGCTCATGTTTGGAGAAAGGGACACTAGTCGAGAGGAGGTTTCCTCTACCTCGTTTCCGTGCTGCCCTGGAGTGGTTTCTAAACACAGTCTTGATGTCCTCATAAGGCAGTTGGTAAATGTCCCCCCCAGCTAACATGTGAAGGGTATCTAAGAGGTCTTCAGGGACTCCTCGGAGCAGGACCAACTTGAGGGATTCCGGGTCAAGTGTGCACCTGGCCCGCTTATAGCTAAGTTGGAACCTCTCCTCATAATCCTCTAAGGACTCATCATTTCCCATGGTCATCCGAAAGATTTCTCCCTTGGTTTCCTTAGACCTACAATAATCCCTGTACTTGGTATTGAAAGCTTGCTGCATCTGAGCCCAAGTGGTGATACTATTCCCAGGTAAGCCCATGAACCAGCGTAATGCTGCATCCTTAAGAGTTGAAGGGAAGAGTTTCAGCTTTTGCTCATCTTCAGTATAGTCATAGGTTCTACAAAGGACAGCAAACTCAAATAGGAAGGTATCAGGATCTTCAGTAGTCAGTCCATGGAAGTGAGGTAAGGCGGAGGGGCTAATGTTCTTCATTTTCATCTCTCCATTGGTCTCTCGGATGGGGAAGGCACCTTCTATTCTCTCATCTTCTCTTCTATTGTCAGCCATAGCTTCAGATGGAGTGGTCTCTAACTCTTCTTCTTATATAGGACCTTTGTATATCTCGGGATGTTCACCTATAGGTTCTTCTGGATCACTGTCACCAAAGAAGAGAGAAGGGTGACTTAGTGATGTGGTGGGGGTGTTGGGTAGGAATTTGCCTGATTTATCTCGGTTTCTACGAGGCATGAAATGGAAAAGACTTTCTTTTTTGTTTGCTTTTGTTTTTTTCTCTGGTACCTGCAAAACTGAAACAGATTGATCTACAACTAACTATAAAGATGCTGAATTAAACTGAAAGCAGGAAAGAACTAATCTACTTTGCTCAAATGAAATTGCAGGAATGGAAATGCTAGTCTACGCTTGCAGAATGGAAACACTAATCTACGCTTGCAGAAATGAAATGCTAGTCTATGAAAGCAGGAAATGCTAATCTATGAAAGCAGGAAATGTCTATGCTACTTTTGCAGAATAGAAATGAAATAAACTACTTCGCAGAAGGCAAGAGTAAGAAAATAGAAGAAAAGCAACAATTACTAATACTCTGACGCTTCCCCGGCAACGGCGCCAAAAAGATGGTGGGCTCCAGTATTGTAGCAATAATGCTACAACTCCTGGAGCTTCCTATCTCTAATTTTATCAACCCGATAGTTCGTACAAACTTGGAAGCGACGGTGCTGTATGCACAAGTACTAGCTCTTGTCGCAGCTGTCACTTGGTCAGCTGGCACAAGTCCGCTAGGGCTCAAGCCAACTTCTATATGTTCTCAGAAGAAGCTTTCTAAATGATGGACGAAGGCTATTTCAAAGGAAATTAATCTACTTTGCAAAAATGAACTGAAAGCCAACCAAAACATGAAACCCTAGTAAACCCTAATCTGACTAGTTTAACCTCTATGATGCAATAGTGAGAGTGCAAATGTCTAAAAATGATGCCATTACTTCTAGTGATGTGAAATGCATGAACTCAAACTACTTCCATTAAAAAGAACATTGTTTTTGTATTTTTGCTTAAGTGGTTGGAGTGATTATGATTTTGTTTCTTATTAGGGTTTGGCTGTGCAGAGGTGGTGCGAAGGGAGAGAAAGCTTGGGAAAGGTCAGGAGGGCTAGGAGAGGTCCCAGAGGATCCCTAGCATCAGTCCATAGAAGTCCACAAAGTTCAGATGCTCGGCAACCAAGTTTGCAGGCTTCTACAGGATGTCTGCAGGGGATCCTACAGGAAACTAAGGAATTCTACAGGAAGTCTGCTATCTTCTACAGGATGTCCTACCGTGGGAGTTTTGGGTGATGGTGAAGTGATGGAGCGGTATGGGTGGATAGGTAAGATGGAGATGGAGCTTGTGATGGCTCAGGGGTAGAGAAATAAGATGGAGAAAGAGTGCACGGAGTTGGTTGGTGGATGGAAGGATGGGAGCAACGAAAGGTCAAGAAAATGGAGCTACGTGGGCAATGGAAGAGTTGGAAGGTAAACGAGCTGAACAGAGGTCGAGTAGGTGGCTTGAGGCGTGGTTAAGAAGAAGAAGAAGGAAGTGGAATGATACTGAGCAGTGTAAATAAAACAAATTGCTTATGTCTTGCACCAAAAACGAGAATCCATTAACCTGTGCTACCTGTGCTATTAAACCAATGAACAACAATGTAAATCGTGAAGAGAAGTCGTGCATGGAGTTGTAATGAAGAAGTATGGCTCAAGATCAGAGTGCATGGATGGTTCTATGATTAAAACGACTGTGTTGCAACTTGCATAAAAGTAGAAAAAGACTGCGTTTTTTTGGTGGTTGGTATAGACTGCACCCCAATCCCTAAACAGAGATGGCAGTGAAGGCACTATCAACCTTTTCTTGGAGCTCCAGTGAATTACAATCCTCCTATTCTAATCTAAGCAACTGAAAGTGATTTAACCATAAGCTAATCCTACTCAATCTCATTAAAGAAATCGAATCAGCAGACTGTGTTCTTGAAATGCATATCAAAACAAAGAAACAAAGTGCTGGAAAGAAAGGCAAATAACACTACAAGAAGAGGAGATCTATTGCTCTCAGGTTGGGCCCTAACCTGAGAGCTATAGCTCCCTTAAAAGCTCAGAACTAGATCCAAATCTGCTTGCCTTTATTCATAATCAAGAGTCTAATGTCATGCCAAAATTAGCTTACAAAAACAAACACCGAGCTGTGCTCAGAAATTACAATATCAGTTCAAAAGTTCAAAAAGCTCCTATCAAAGGCTACGGCCTTCATATTTATACACAATGAAGATCAAGCTGGCTTCCTCCATTCGTGGAGCTTGGCTGTCCAACTGAAAGTCAAACTGCTGTAAACTGCTGATCCTGTAGAACATGTTGGCTGCCTTTAAGCTCGGTGGGGAGAGCTGTTGGAGCTCGGAGTTAAGGTGAAAATCACGAGGAAGGTCATCAAGACTGTGGACAACCTCCCTATGAACCCGCAATGTCACCTTTGCTGTCTCCTTATCTCCATTTGCGTGGTCTTTTGCTCTCTTTAATGCCAAAAACCTGAAATCATCATGTATTAGCCACATAGATATAATCCCTGCCCTTCTTCCTACAAATAACACGAATATACTAAGAAATGAATGCATAAGTGATAAAAGATGAATGGTTGAGCAAGGTAAATAGGCCAAATGAGCCCAAATTGTACCAAAAATTGGGGCTCATCACTCATCATTCATCTTGAAGGAAGACTACTACATCAAGATATCTATCTCTCTATATCATTGAAGGCTATTAGTTATTCATCATCCCGTTGAATAAAATCAATCTCTTTCTCTCTTGGAAGCTCTTTGATCATCACTTATTTTGGATGGCATCTCTATAGAAGTCATCACTAAAGAAGCATAAAGAATCGTAGGAGCATCATCTACATTCTTGGAAGGCATCATCATTCATCTTTGAAGAAACTTGAAGATACCATTGTGTCATGCATCCTAGGAGTCATCATTCAATAACACTTTTGAAGAACTCTTGGAATCATCAAAAATATTTGGAACAATCAAGAAGACATCATCATCAAGCAGGACAATATCTTGACAAGTAAGTACTATATTATTTTCTATGTTTCAATCTTCAAATCAAATGAATTCATTTTGCAAGGAAGGTCATAAGCTCAATGAATCAACAAGTTCCAAGCATGGAAGAAGAGAATATATTTGATGCTCATAGAAAATGAAGTCATGGACCACGTTTTAGGCAATGTTACAGAACCTAAGAAGGAAAAGAATCAAGAATGGGCCAACTACAATAAAGGAGAAGTTAGGGCTCAAAGGATTCTTATTGAATCCATAAAGGATCATCTCATCCCTTTGTTGCAAAACTAGGCACATCCAAACCAATCTATGACAAGTTGATAAAACTATATTCTTTCAATATGTCAGGTCATAAAATATCTTTTAGAAATCGAATTTACAAGACAAGGTTATCGAAGGATGAAGACTTGGCCTCTTATACTATAAAGGTATGACAGTTGAAGGATCAATTACAAGGAATTGGAGAAGTAGTTTTCGATTCTGAATTAACCACTTGTATACTTAATGCTTTACCTTCAAATTGGAGTAGTTTTGTGAAAAGCATCTATTCAAGAAAGGTCACTCCCAACTTCGATGAACTATGGTCTTTATGTATTCTAGAGGAGACAAGATTGAAAGTCAATGATGACATTGAACCCAATGAAATTACTCAAGATTTTAGTACTATATTGAAGAAGAAGAAAGGAAAATTTGGAAGGTTTGAACCTCATCAAAAGAACAATAATAATCAACCATGTGGAAGACAATATTTGTCCAAAGTATAATGTTTTGGATGCAATGAATTTGGACGCTTTAAAAGATATTGTCCCAAGGATCCTCAAATTAGGAAGAACAATAAGAGGAAGGAAAGGAGTGGAGATCACAAGCTGAAGGAAATGAATAACCTGAAAATAAGTCGAAGAATGAAGATCTATTATTGAAAAAATGCACTGCTACTAGGTTTAGTTGCAGTATTGTTTTATCTTTTATTAGAATATGACAATTACAGTAGCATATGTAGTTACATTTGTTGAATAAGTGTTGGATTTTTCAAAGTATGGCATCATGGAAAGAAGCATATAGCATTGGAAGGATAGAGTCTACATAGAAAATTATCTCGTTGGTATAATTGGTCATTTAGCAGTGCAAGTATAGAGGGATTTGGGCCCTCTAGCACTTAACCATTCATGTAGAAACTACTCAGAATCATTGCAGGAAAGGATCACAAGGATCCTCTACATAAATATAACCATTATTATGAGAAGGTTCTCCATTATATGGAATAATATTTGTGACATGACAAGAGTATATTCCACTAGAATATTATGGAAGAAAGCATCAAAGAAGCATGTTGGTATGAAGATAATCGAGTTGCAGCTTGAAGGTATAATTGAAGCATTTCTCATCTTGACAAAGGAGTCTCATCATATACATTATATTCGAGAAAAGAAGTAGTTAGTTCATAAGGGAATAAACTAGATGGCTATATGAAAGGAAGAGGTATGCATATCTTTAGAAAATGGTTCTTCTTTAAAAGATGGATTCATGTCTTCGGAAGGTATTGTAGGAAAAGTTGGTTGTAGAAATGTGATTGGTAGCATGAGTGTGGTATGTCTTGGTTAGTTTGGATAAGACAAATTTCTTCCATATGTTTACTTGATATATAGAGGCATGATAATGACCAGGACATGTGGTGACATTGATAAACATCCAATATGGTTTTGTGAAGAAAGAAAGATAGTATTGACAACTTCAGAGGGAGTTTTGAAGTCTCTGATGGATATGATATTGAATCTTGTTGATTTGTTCTTTTCATGAACACATTGATTGTTGATTGAAATTTGAAGGGATTGAAGAAGAAATCTTAGTACAATATGAATATAGACCATGCAAAGGGATGTTGACCTCAGAGGGAGCAAGTAGTAGAAGAGGCTATCATGACTTGGTAACTCTGATATTGATGATTTGTTTGAGATTTGATTTGGATACCTAGAAGAACATATTTTAGAAATATGGATTGGAAATATAGCAGTTGAATATACAATTGTTTGGTTTAAACTCAATTCAAGGAACACATGGATTGAGTCGATAGCACTGGTATTGGATTAGAAGATTATATGGAAAAGGAAAAAAAGGTAGTAAGCCACAAGATAGTTTGTTGGTCATGTTGGATTTGATGATGAAAAATTTCACTTTCCATATGGATAGAGGTAGCTAGATTAAGCTCTACATTTATTGGTTTGACTAGATACTCTTTGATGCTGATGACACTATAAATGATGGTTGATGGAAAGTGATCTGAAAAGTTGATGGAAAGATCCCTTTCATGAGGATAAATTGAGGAAGAATTTGGCTCCATGACATCTAGGAAGGTTGAAGCTCAAGTATGATATGATGTTTTACGAGATAGGAGCCCTATAGCTACTACTAAGATCTCCATAGTAGAACAAGTAGCTAATGAATGATACTAGATGAAGCTTATGATTGTGACTCCCTAGTTGAGAGGGAGCAAGGATCTATTTCCTATCTGAGAGGGAATGAGTATTACCTCCCTGATTCTATTTCCTTCTTATTGCTCAATTAAGAACCAACTTGCATCAACTTCGGTGTGAAACAAGATGGTGGAAAAGGCCTAAAGAAGCTTGGGAAGAACGAGTGTGTACATTTTGCGCGTCTGGGTAGTGGAATTGGAAAAGCATTTCATTTTGGAATGTGATGCGTTCAAAGGCATCAGAGAAAGTTATGGGAATATGTTAGCATCGGATTTTTGCCATTGTCTTTTCAGCGAGGGGATTGTTGGAAGGTTGGACCATCTCATCATCAATTTGAAAAAGGTTGAATTGCAAAAGGCGAAAAATAAGGAACCGATGGTCCCATAGACTATTTTTATTCTCGTGGATGTTAAAATATCATTTCATAACATCAACTTACCTAATAAACTACTCCAACTCATTAAAATAATATATTGAATTAAAATTTTTAACTTTTTGGATTTAGTTCAAACTTAACCATTAAAAAAAATTAATATTGTAAATCAGGATCTATGGTTGCGAGGACCGGTTAACTTGTCAATCGAGAAAAGCACAAAGTAGGAAATGGCAGTGCATGCTAATTATAAACCGGAATGGTTTAACTTGTAGGTCAAGGAAAGCACACGAACCAGGATGTTGCATTGCATGCGACGGGTTATGGGTTTGGTTGAAAAATTGTGCCATGCGCAAAACGAACTGAGATCGCTTGCAGGGATTCATATTTAGATAGAAAGTTGATATTTGTAGGATTTCCATGCAAAAGACACTAAATGCCTGGGAGTTGCACGGGGAAAACCCAATGAAAATTCCTATTTATTTGGGCTCACTCCTTTTTGGACAATGAGAGAAAGAGCAAGAATGGCAGAGATAAGCATGGAAGACGCAGAACAAGAAGACGTGGAAATGGTAGATGCAGCCCCCGAAGAAGTTGACCAATATCTGGTGCTAGGATGTCATGGATGTGTGGCAATGGCGTCGCTCGTCACTGGATGCGGCCATATGTTTTGTCAATCCTGTGTGAATACCTTTGTGCACCCAACTCGGCAATGTCCGGTGTGCGAATTTCATGTATGTCATAAGATGGTTTTTTCAATTTATGGCAGCAGCACCAAAAAAGATTATCCTCCTCAATGCGGTATATGTTTGGAGAGCGCTGCACAACAGGCACTTGTCACAAAATGCGGCCATTTATTTTGTAAAGAGTGCCTTGAACACTGGTTCGACACAAAGTACAATTGTCCAGTTTGCCGAGAACATGCATGTCCCAAATTCTCCATTCCAATTGGGTTCAGCAGCATCACATCAATAATGAATCAATGCATTGGTTGATTGATAGCCATGGATTTGGCTTTCTATATCATACACCTTGAACTGAGCTGAGTCTTTCTCGCTCTCTCACAAAAATTAAATTCAGGGGTGGGGTAGGGCGCATTCCAATTTTTAGCCTGCTATGACCTCTGCGAGTCTGGTTTTGCTTTCCCTAAAGCATTAGCCTGCTCGCATACCTCAACCGGTCAATACCAAATATTAAACAAAATTTACTATTTTCATTTTATGTTTTGCAGGCCAAGTGTTATCATGTGTTCTTTTCACAATTTTCTCTGTTAAGGTAAGAAACTAAAGCATATCCAGTGATTTATGTCATTTATATTTCTTTTAATGGTTTGTCTTCAATGTTCATACTCAACCATTTGTTTTCTTTCTATGAATTTCTGCTCTTTATATTTTTGGATGGTTTGTTTTCTCTACTCATGCATCTATTTCCTTTGTTCAATCTTCTCATTATTTTTGTTTTTGTTTTCAATTTTTAACTTAATGATGTATTTATTTCTGTTAGATAAAAGGCATATTGTGTATATAAATAATAGAAGTGGTTGGATATATAACAGAATTAGGCAGGGAAGATCTAATAAATTAAATTGTCACAAGATTCTTGGACGTTTAACCACGATGAATCCGAGAGCTCTAATAGAGTGAGCAGAAGGATCTCCTCAATAGTGGCATTTAAGCAACATGCTGTTAAAAATACCATCCTTCTCGGCTAAGTACTGCACAAATACTGTTTTATCTATTGAAAGCATCAGTGTCTCTCTGTCTTCATGCTTTAAGCTACCAAACCTTGATAATACAAATAAAGCCAACTAGGGCTTGTGCCACCTATTGTGAGGATTGTGCTTCCATTGGATGACTGTCTTGGCAATCCAGTAACAGAAGATTTTTTGTTTGTTTTTGGTGTAATATATGTGTAGACATTATTATAAAGCAATTTGTCATGTAAAGCAATTTGTCATGAAAATCATCATTGTGTTCCATGCATTAAGCTACCTATCCCTAATATCCCCAATAAAGTCAACTGGGGTGACAGAATTGGCCTAGGACAATCTTATAAATCAAATTGCCAAAAAAATCGTGAATATATATTCGTGTATTAAGGCACTCATCCCTAATACTCTAGATGAAATCAACTGGGGCAACTGAGTTGGCTTGGGGAGATCTTATAAATCAAATTGTTATGAAATTCATGAATGTGTATTTATGCATTAAGGTACCCAGCCCTATTATCCCAAATAATATCAACCAGGTTCTGTGGTAACTATTAAGGGGCTTTAAGGAGAAGCAGAGTTGCTCCCATTTGATGAATTAAGTTTGCAGTCGAGCAACAACATAATTGCATATGTATCTGTGTGTATTATAAATCAAACCATCACAATCCTCAAGAATGTATATCTACAATGAATCAGAGAGTTATAGCATGAGTAGAAGGATCTCCTCAACATTAAGTCAACTGCATCTTTTGGGAGTATCTACTGTCTCCCTGTTGTCATGCTTTAAGATAACCAAGTCTAAGAGACCAAATAAATTCAGCTGGAGCTTGTGGATAAGAGAAAGGAAGGAGAAGCAATAATAAAAAGGAAACTGGAATCCAGTGCTCTGATATTAGCCTGAAGTGTTTGTGTATGCAAAAGGTTGCACCACTTCTTCGACTGTAAAGTAACTAAAATTAACGGCAGTAAATATGATAAAAGTGAAGTTCAAATTGCAAGTAAGGAGCCAAAAGAACAATAGTGGGAATCATCTGTGCATCCAGGTAGATTTCATCTACAAGTCTGCATTAATGGAGAAAGGTTTATTCATAGAAACTCTGTTGATTATATTTCTGAAGTGATAAAAGTTACAAAAGAAGACTGGAGACTACAATTTATACAAAAATAAAAAGAAAAGTTGGATTTGTCTTTAATAAGAAAAAATAACACGTTACATTTTTAAATGGAGATCCTTGTATGTCTATATTGTTTTATGCCCTTATTTATATTCTTGTTTGAACCAATGGATTGTGTTATTCTGTTATCAACTGAATGAAATCTATTTATTTTCGTTGCTTTTTATCATCCCAATTTTCTGGCCTAAATGAATTACTTTTTTGAATTTTCTTCCTTGAAAAAAATTCATAATCTTCTATTTTGGTATCAAAGGAAAATTACATTCAGAAAGAGCTGTGTAGCCCTCCTGTGTTCATCTCCAGCATTTAGAATCTGGACTGAAATGGAATCTGGACTGAAATGTCATGAAAGACAACCTTCTAAACGTCCGTGGACATCAGAAACTGTTCTTACAAATATTTTGTCTTTTTCACAGAAATACAAATAAGGTGCTGGGCGTAGCCCCATGTTCAATGTTTATCATAGAGAAACTTGTAAAAGTTACCAGCAGCTCAAGAGACAGACCTGGAAAGAAGCATGTCCATCATTTTAGACAGTATAGAAGAGTGTTAAGACAATGGCAGTGCAGACCCAACTCCCTCTTCATCAATCTCCTATTTATGCTTCTGTAGTTCCTGTAGCTCCAGTGCTTTTTTGGATGGCAAATCTGCTTCCTTGTTTAACTTTCTGAATATATGAACATATGAGATGGCTGAGAATATCACTTCTAATGACTTGACTTGATCAAACAGGGGTTCAAGGTAAGATTTTGCGTATCAAAGTAATCTCATACCCAATCTATGACCATCTTTGAATCTCCAAGCACTTGTATATGAGAGATGCCCTTTCAATCTCAGAAGGATTGCCAATAACTACCATTCTTCCATATTATTAATGCCTTCACCTATACCTGCTCTAAAGTAGATTTTGTGGACATCTATAAAGTAGATAACACTTCCAGCTGCACACTCACCAGGCATGTCTTGACAAGCTCCATCAAGAAAGGCCCATGGCTATGACTTATCTACCTCCAATGGTCCTATCCTTCTTTGTTATTTATTTTTATATTTTTTAAATTTCGGGTATGGACACCTTCTTGATTCCATCAAATTAAAAACCTACTTGCTGTTGGACTTGGAATGGGGGAGAAACCTTAGCTTCAAACATACTTGCATTCCTTGCTAACCAATTGGCCATGATACCATTAAGGGAATAACTTTGAGCTGCTTGAGTGTTTTTCATTAAACTGCTTCTTCAAAGTCCCCAGACATCCTTTCTGTAGTCACAGTTTACCAGCAGATGATCTATGTCCTCTCCAGTGTTTTTGCATAGACTGCATATACTTGTCTTGCTATTTTTTGAAAGACATCCTATGTCAAGGTTTTTTTTGCTACTGAAAGCCACACATGCACACACACACACGTGTGTGTGTGTGCGCGCACCAGATTTCAAAGTTACCCTTACCTTCCCAGATTTTGCTGCACCACCAATTTCTTCTTCACTACCTTCCTCAAACATTGCCTTGTATCGCAATTTTGCAGTGAACTTGCTATTGATTGGATTCTTGGACCAAACCAAAGAGTCCTACCATTACTTTTATATGGACTTTGTATAATTTGTTGGTAAAACCTTTCAAGTTTCCACTTCTCTACCAATATTCCTTCTAGACCTAATGCCTCTACACTCTTCCATTCCTGTGGCCATAAACTTGTTGTCATTGGATTTGCCACATCAGCCAATACTGGATAGCCTTGACTATTTAAACTCTTAGCAGATCCTGAGATATGTGGTATTGCCCCCCACATCCAATCCAGGGGTCCAATCCCAATCTTACCCCTTTACCATCACCAACTTTCTAGGCAAGCCAGTTCCCTATGAGAGGATAGGAGTCATAGGCCTCCACCAGTTCTTTTCATGAAATTGAGGCATTTGCATAAGATTTTACTAGAGTCCTAATCCATTCTTCTGAAGACAAAAGGTCCAAGTATTTCTGTTATATGACATTAGGCCATAGGTCCTCACCTTTGAGTAATCTTTCAAGGTCTTTTTCAGCCAAGTCTCCAACCACCTGCTGCCTTTGGCTTTGCTATTTCTTCCACTTGACCAGTGCTGTTCCATCTTTTTCCTTTATGATTATCCATAAGAAATGGAAGCATATTTTTCTGTTTTTTCCAGCATGCCCGCTAGGATATATGCCATAGATAACTAGTATACTGGAAATAGCTTCTAAGACAACTTTGAGTGGAGTCAATCTTCCACCAATAGACAACTACTCTGTGCACCAAGATGTAATTCTTTCTTCAATTTCTAGAATAGCCAAGTCTAGTTTCTATAACTATATTCATTTGGCTTGAGTGTATAGCCTAGATATTTAAGACCTTTACTCGACTAAAATTTTTGAAAGGTAAATATGCTATATATAATTTCTTCTTGTCTCCGCAGTACTTTGTTGAAAGCAATTGCTGATTTTGGGGTATTTATTTCCATACCAATGACCTTCCCATAAAGGTCTAGAATTGCCTTTATATTTCAAGGTGTCCCTTAATATGCCATTCCCGAACAATAGTAGATCATGAACAAAAAGTAAATGTGACAAAACCATATTTCTCCCAATCTTGATTCTTTTTACATCTTCATTCTTGGTTGCCTCATTTATCATCTCTCAAACCTTCTGCAACTATGAGAAACATAAGAGGTGACAACAGGCATCCTTGTTGCAACCCTTTAGTGGGCTTAAAAAATCTGGAGGCCAACCCATTGATCAAGACAGAGAAAGAGATTGGAAGGGTACACTGCATCCTATGTGAATGAGAATTGCTGTGATGTATATAGCCAACTTACCCTATTGTAAGCTTTGGAGAGATCCAAATTTTCATCACCTTTGCTTTTATGTTCTTTGTCTTGATCAAATGTAGAGCTTGGGCTACCCCGGTTGCATCATGTATGTATCTATTATTTAAGAAACTAAATTGCTCATTTGATATAATATATGATGAAAATCCTTTAAGTGTCGATGCAATGACTTTAGAGATGATCTTATATAGAGCATTGCAAAGAGAAATGGATCTAAATTCCTCAAATGGTTTAGGGTCATCCAAGGCTATGAAGGTGGAATTGACAGTTCCAAAAATCTGCCTAGAGTACCTAGATTCTTCAGCCACTTTGAGGAGATCCTGCTCCATCAAATCGTAGAAGCCTAGATAGAAGTCTATGATCCATCCATCTGAACCTAGAGTTTCGTCTTTTTGGAATGACTCAATCATTGTTTTTAGCTTTGTCTTGGACATTTCAGCCATTGATGCTTTTCATTTGCTTCTTCATCATTGAATCTAGGAAAAATAGAGACCATCTTGATTACCTCTGCTATGTTTGTACTTTCTGGTTTCTTTTATAGTCTTTGAAAATGGGACACCCACAAATCTGCTGTCTTAAATCTCCTTTTTTCAATCTTGCTTCCCCATTTCGCAAATAGTATTGATATTATTTCTCTGTTTTGCATAACATTGGAAGAATCTAGTGTTTTCGTCCCCCTCATGCCAACCCCAAGACTCTACTTTTCATTCTCCACTGGAATCTTCCCATTCCAGTGGCTCCCTTTACATGTCCTCATAGAATTTGAGTTTTTTCTTCTCTTCTATAGAAAAAATCCCTTTGTCATTGTGTTTGAACATTAGAATAATATTTTCCTCCACTTCAATTAGTTTTTTCCTCTGAGCCCTAATACTTTTCTTTGGCCCATGTTAGGGTTTCTCTTTTGATTCTCCTAAGATTCTCTCTAATCTGATACATAGCTAACTCCTGAATAGAATTAGTAATATGTCTCCTTCCCTCTTTTGCAATATTAATAAAATCCTCATCTTCTGGCAAGATCGGGTTAAACTTTAAATGACCAGGTGGTTTATTTTCATCTTTCTGCACCTGTAATGAGATTGGACAATGGTTTGAAAGACTTGCTTGACCAACCCAATGATTCTATTTGAGTCTGCTAATAACTTATCCAAATCCAAAAACTAGCCAATCTCTTGGATACTTCATTTATTCTTGTCCTTCGATTTTTCCATGTAGGCACTAGCCTTGTAGTCTTTACGTCACACAAAACTGCCTCCTCAATATCGTGAAGGAAGAATTCTGCTAGTGGGTAAATTTTAGCAGCTTCTCTCCATAATTTTGTACTTGTCATAACAAAATTTAGGTCTCCCCCCAAAATCATTTCCTATCACTACAGAGACCATATAAGTTTATCAAAGAGTTTTTTTTCTCAAAATTCCAGAGAGTTTAGTACTGTTGAGATACCTGCAGGGATTAATCATTAGAGTGATTAAGTAGTTGAAGAGATGAGTTCCACCCAGATATGTTTCCCCATGATCTACCATTAGAGTGTACTACTAAACATTGCCAATGTTTTAAAAAGTAAGCAAGAATACATTTGAACATATAAAACCTAACATAATCTCCTCATTCATAAGGAAGTCCAGTTTGTGACGCTTGCACATACAATTTGGGGCTAGCTTTTTTCTAGGTGGAGCCCAACAATCTTATATCGATGGATAAGACTAACACACTTAACCCTTGACCAGGGCCTTTCTTATTCTAACCCTCTTTACAATCAACTACCACTTACCACTCTTAATTTCCCTAATATTGTTGTCTTGTGCAATTCAAAATGGACTCCCCCTAGAGGTTATGGCTATCAAAAAATCTTCATCTAGATTGAACACACCTTCCACCTCCCCTAAACAGTCTGTCCCTAAGTTATGTTTTTTTAGGGGGAGCCTCACCCTCTTATATTGATGGATACGACTAACATACTTAACCCTTTACTATGGCCTTCGTCACTCTAAGGTCCCCTACAATAAATTGTTGAGTACCACTCTTAATTTCCCTAACAATGTGCTTTTTTCCAATTTCAACTTGGGTTATGGCTGTTGGCAAATATTCATCTAGACTCAAGCACCCTCCATCTCCCCTAAACATTCTTTAGCCCTAGGTTTTGTAGATCTTGGAAGATACCTAGATAATTTAATAAAGTTGGATGGGGTCTTTGAAGGTTGAGGGGATAGAGTAGTTTGAGAATCTGTCTTCTCATGTTGGAGGAGGCCATTTGGGGAGCAAAGACGAGACAGAGTTTTAACCCCAAACTGCATATAGACTCTTATTTTGAAACATGAGCTAAATTTAATCCCTCCACCCTATCCTTTAAATTAAGTGGAATCACATGAGACCTTCAAGGATTATTCTCTATATTAGAGGCAAATGGGAATTTTAACATTGTTATCTAGGACCATGGTTTGGGTCTATGAAAGTCCTAGTGGGAGAGGGCCATAGCTGGGAGAGAGTTGGGTAGACCCCTTTGAATTCCTAGATTTTCATCCCATATCAGAATTTAAATTATCATCCCTCAAACCCTCCTTTTTACTAATTGTGATCAAGGAAGGAAATAGGAGTATAGGGTTAGGAAAAATTTGAGAATGCTTGCCTGGAGGTGAAATAGTGGATGCATTCTTTAGCTTCACAATGTTGTTTCCTTTTGCTAAAGCTTTTGGGTCTTGGGGATGGAATGCAATTCGAGGACATGTACAATTTTCTAGATGGGGGACACTAGGTGAGCTTTCGAAAATGACCAAATGTCACCATAATGGACTAGGTTGTTAACACCACAAGCTTTTCCTAGATTTATTATTTGCACACAAGTCTTTGTTCCACCTTCTTGGTGCATCCTTCAATTTCTAGACTCTCTTACACATTTACCAAAGAGACATTCATTTTTAAGGTGTCCTTACCTGTGGCATAGGTTACAGTGAAATGGAACACCTCATACTCCAAAATTTGTATAAATATCTACTCAGCCACCTCAAATTCCAAACTTTCAGGTAGCACCCGGGATAAATTCATATTGACCAATATTTTGGCCACAAATTTAAAGATTGAATCACACAACTATTCTTAAAACCCATAAATCCCCCAAGAAATGACCAATTTTCTTCAATGTATCTTCACACCAAAACTTTGTTAGTGTTTGTAGCATCAGATGTGTTCTAGCCTTGAAATTTGGTGGAGAGGCTAGAATACATGAGATTTCCAAAACCCAGAAATTGTTTCTGGAAATTCCACCTAGAAATGACTTAATTAGATTATTAACCAGTTTTTAAATATTTCCTAAGTCTAAACTTAGGGAATATGGTTCATTAATCAGTGTTAATTATGTCAAAGCGAGAATCATATATAAACTCACACGGATTAATCCAGAGATGATCCTAGCCATTGAATATGTTTTAATCTTGGTCGTTGGTGCTCCAATAGAGGATTATAAGAGGAGCTCGATGTGGTGATAGAGAAATCACTTGAGACACTTGAGCAATTCGATTTCTTGGCAGATTGATTTGCTGAGTAGCAGTAGTCAGTTGCCGAAGAGAGCTAGAGATCGAAGCAGTGAGTGAGGGGCAGGGACGGTGATTCAGAGGAGTTTTCTAGATCCGGAGAGGCAACAGCAAGAGGGCTGAGTTATCTTTAGAAATATGAGTTTTTAGGTTTGAGAAGTCATAAATAGTTTGAAAATAGTCTTGACATAGCCCTGAATATATGGAATTGGAAAGAGAAAGATGATGTTGAAAGAGTGTTTAAATCCTTTCTTTTGAATATAGGGACTGAACTTGGGAAATTACCAATGTTCCATAGGGATGCGTCCCCTAAGGTGGAGTGCATGCACCTCACGCTTCCCATGCACCTGGGATGGGGGGATGCCTAGGGAAATGTTTCCCCATGTCCCCCTTTTGGGGAGACATGGGTAGACATAGGGGGAAATGTTTTCATAGTGTGGGGGACGCGTTTCCCCAAAAGGGGTGCTTCTGGGCGTCCCCCTTTTGAGGAGGGACACCCAAGAGCATTCCTTTTGAGTTTGAGTTATATCGATTTACTATTTCAGTCTTCAGACTTCAATGTCTACTATAGTCTATTTTGTTTAGTATTAATTAGATTCTAAAATGATGAATTTAAATTTTAAATCAATTTAGAATTTAGAATGATGAATGATGAATTTAATTCCAGAATGATCAAGATGGATCAATTTATATCATTATTAAATCTTGTTGTATATGGATGAATGATTAGTATGGGTCAATGTATTTCATTATTTAATTTAACGATATATGGATTAATATATTTATGCTTTCATTTTTGAATATGAATTTGAATTATATATATATATATATATATTCCACTAGAAAAAAATCATTATATTTCATATCAAAATATACATCATGTTGACTCTTAGGTCCTAAAAAAAACTAGTGCATTGGACCATATCATCAAGAAATAAAAACATCGCCAGCTACCATTACAATAGTTTAACTGTAACAAATATACCCCATAATGTGTTGTTCAACAATTTAGGTTTCTAAGACTACCGCCTCTAAAGTCTATCCCTCGAAGAATTCATGTATTACTACCTGTCCTTGCCTTCCAATGATGACATCCTTTGATAAACGATCTACTAATGTATTTAGCTAATGGTATATATGCTTGCATTTGTACCTACTACCATTCAAGTTGACCCAATTCCCTTTAAATTGCAAACAGGATATGTGCCAAATGTGGAGCAAAAATGTCAATTTAATTGTTTACCCAATCCACTGCTAATTTCGAATCTCCAAGAATTTGAAGTTTTTTGACATCATTAAAATTTGTTGTATGAACCAATGCCCATGCCCAAAGAGCAGATAATTCAAGCTCGGGTCTTTGTTCCCATACCCGAAGAGAAATGGATATGATAATAATGGGCATGGTTGATGTGAAATGCATCATAGGCCCTGCAAAAGGGAGGATTCCCTTGGCTTTCTGTGTCAAAAAAGCCCCGAGGAATGCCATCCTCCAAACACGACATGATAGGCACCCTCTGTTTTTTTCGCTTGACCTCAAATTTGAAATTTTTGCATGTGTGCTTGATTGTGCCTGCTACAACTGTTGGCATTATGACACAGGTGTTGTCCTTGATGGCAACTCACTCAGATGACAGATCACAGTACAACAGGTTAACAACACAGAGTTACAGATCAGACTTCACAGAATGAAGAAAGAGAGGTATACGCAGGTTCACCATTGGCCAAGCTGCGTATACATGTGGGTTCACTGTATACAAGCTGCCTATACGTACACACGCATTATCACAGAAGGAAAAGCGCGCATACCTTGGAAAACTAAATTTTTGGTCCGAAGTATTTGGTCCATGGTATTTTGATCCATGGTATTGGTCCAAGGTATCTGGTCCGAGGTGTTGACCCTATGTATTTGGTCCAAGGTATTGGTCCTAAGTGGTTTTGGTCCATGGTATTGAGAAAGGCCTAAAACTATAAAAGGAGGAGAAGATCATTAGGCCAAAGTGTGCAAGTATCGAATATCTGATAAAGTGTGAGATCTAATACACAGGTTATTGGCTTATGGTGTTGTGCTTGATCTGAACCAAGGATGGACCTTAGCGCTTGATGAAGAATAAGATCTAATGATGTATCAGGATCTTAAGGCTTGAAATGAATTATCTTTATGTGGGTTGATCATGTATATGAATAACTGGCTCATGTTGTAGTCTATAAATATGATGATCTGCGTATGACTGAAGTCTGGAATTGTTGTAATGTTGAAATCATCATTTACAGATCTGTACGCAGGTTCACTTTAGAAAAGGAGCGTATACACGCTGGTTCTACATATCAAAACAATGTATACATCATAAATTTGATTTGCAGATCTGTACGCTGGTTCGCTTTGAGGAAAGCGCGTATGCATGCAAGTTCGACACATGGAAGTAGCGTATACCTTATAAAATATGTTTTAGTTGCTTCTGTTTGTTGTTGCAGTGTTCTGGGTTCTGGCTTAGGTTCTGGTTACTGTATTTTGGTGACAACATTTTGAATGATCAGATTGATGGAGTGATTGATTGATTCGGTTGTGGTTGGTTCAAAAGGAGATTGGTTGATGCAGATATATTTGATGATTGAATGATGTTGTTGATGGATCCAGTCTGAAAATTTATGAAACGTGGTCCCTGGAAGAAAAGAGAAGGTTGTAGCCTTCTGTAGGCCGACACCTACGTACTAGTAAACATATCAGCTAGTACAAGAGCTAGGGGTTGTAGCTCCCTTCTAGTAGAAGCTGGAGAACGAGAGAAGGTTGTAGCCTTCTGTAGGTAGAAGCCTGCGTACTGGTATAAGACTGCACCAGTACAAAAATTGTAAACATAATTTTCTTATTATTAAAAGAAGATAGAGACGATTGCATCAGGTGGTTTTCACCCACATTGGGTTTCCACCTTATATCTTGGTGTTCATGTGTGTTGCTTATGTGTGATGCCTTATTCTGTTTTTACTGCATTGTCTAATGAATTCCTGATATACTGGTTAAAGTTCAATGCATGATCATTTGGGTAAATAAAAAATTTCTGCATATACGCTGGTTGCATTAAGTACAGTTGCGTATACACACTAGTTCACTAAGCTGAAGTAGCGTATACAAATCAGTTTTGAAAATTAAATTATTGATCTGATAATACTGATTCACCCCCCCTCTCAGTATTATTTCCAACAACAACCTCCATAGGGAGAAACTTATCCTAAAATGTGGCCAAATTCCTAGCCTACCATATGTTGTGAATGAACGAGGTCAGAAAACCAATAGTTCCTGTATTGACTTGTCTACAGCCCAATCCAACACACATTCCTCTAGACTATGTTTATTCCATGAAGCACTTGTGGGATTGAAGATAGGCTTTAAAAGGGACCAAACCTTCCTTGCAAAGGGGCATTGGGCAAAAAGATGATTAATGGATTCCTTGCTAGCACAACACAGAGGGCAATGTACCTGGCTTGATTTATCCCTTTTTTAAACCAATATCCCAAGTCAAAAGTCTGTTGTCAAGGGCAAGCCACAATGCCAAATTGCATTTCAATAGGCTTATTTGCTTCCATGCAAAGGCCCACCACCATTTTGATTGTCCACTAGTGAGATCTTCAATTTAGACCTGGTAGCCAAGTTTTGCAAAAAAGATGTCGGTTGAAGGGTTCTTAGTCCAAACCAGCTTATCTTTGTCCTCATCTGAAATTCTAATCTTGGAAGAAGTAAGCAATGCTACATATGTGGTCCATTTCGCAACTGATTTGTTAACCAAACCAAGCTCTTTAGCAGACTTCTAGGCTTGGGAGCCCCATTCTTGACCATTTTGTGCACGTGCATCAACTAGTGTGAAAATATCGCAACATGAAGAGATGAGAGGATATCATTTGAAAGCCTAAAGTTTTTGCCTAATCCTGACCATGGGTCCAACCCCAACCTTATGCTCTTTTTGTCACCCACCTTCCATGCTATCCATTGCCCAATAATAGGGAAAGCACTTGCGAGTGTTTTCCATACGATGGAAGAATTTTGAACTGATTTATTAGGATGACGAATCCAATCAATGACACATCTACCCTCAAAATATTTGTTGCTTAATGCTCTTCCCACAATACTTTGTTATTTAACATTCTCCAAAGACTTTTTGTGGCTAGAGCCTTGTAAAAAAAGAGTAGGATTCTTTAAACCACACCCACCCAACAATTTGGGTTTAGTGATTGAAGTCCTTTTAATGAAAGGGAACCCCTTTGAGGATTGATTGCTAGCCCATAAGTACTTGTAGCTAAGCTTCTTGATCATGTTTAAGATACCTTTCAGGATTTGAACAATGGTCGACTAGAAAACCAGGATGCTCTCTATAACCGATTTGATCAAAATTAGATGGCCTTTCCCTGAAAGAAAATGGTTAATCGAAATTTCGATCCTTGCCTCTACCTTCTTAACTAACCAGAGCCAATCAAATGACCTGTAAGCATTCGGTTTTAGAAAGAAACCAAGATATTTCAACCCATCCTGCATTTCCTTTTGTTGAAAATGTAGATCCTTCAACAATGTTTTTTTTACAGTCACATCAATATTCCAGCGAGATAAAATAGATTTTTCCTCGTTAATTTGCATCCCTGTGACAAGTTTGAATCTTTCCAAAATTCGATTGAGAGAGGAAATATTCCCAATAGACCCAGACAAAAAATGAACATCATTGAGAAACAAAAGGTGGGAAATAAGAACATGTTCAAAAATATTTACTCCTGTTAAATTCCCTTTTGAAATCACGTCTTTTACCAATTTGCTCATTGCTTCCATGACAAGCAAGAAAAGCAAAGGTGACAAAGGACACCCTTGCCTAAGACTTGTGGATGCCTTGAAGAAAGGTGTCGACTGACCATTAATAAGAACTGCAAAATTTTCATTAGAGATACACACCATAATCCAATTCACGAAGCTTGTGGGAAGACCCAACTTTAAAAGGTAGATATGCACAAAAGTCCATCTCACCCAATCATAGGCTTTAGAAAGGTCTAATCTAATGGCGATGACTGGGAGATTCTTAGATTTGATTGTGTGTAATGTTTCTTGAGCCAAAACGATGACGTCTTGTATTTTCCGGTCTTGGAGAAAATAGAACTATTCCTCGAAATGAAAGAGCTGAGGAAAGGTTTGATCCTCATTGCATAACCTTGAGATCAGCTTATATATGACATTGCAACATGAGATTGGACGGAAATCGCCAAAGGTGCGAGGGTCTTGTTTCTTGGGGATCAGGCAAGTGAACGTAGAGTTTAATGCGCCATGTATGCATCCAAATTTCTGCGACTCCCTAACAAATTTGACGATGTTTTTATTAAGAAGATCATAAAAGCCCAAGAAGAACTCAATTGTAAAACCATCTGGTCCGAGAAATTTTCCTTTTTGCATGGAAGACAAGCCCCCTAGAACTTCTACATATGAGACTTCAACTTCCAATTTTGATTGTAAGTCTTCTGATACCGCATTTGGAAAGAGATTCAGTACATGCAACATCTCCGTGATTGGAAAGCTTGGAGGTTTCTCAAATAAATCCTTAATTTTTTTTACTCCAATCAAAGCTTTTTCTCAAAAAGAAGAGACCAGATTGCCTTATGAGTCTTCAATTTACCAAATTGTGTTTTGGTTCTT
Organism: Pinus tabuliformis; assembly: GCA_031772625.1. NCBI lineage: Eukaryota > Viridiplantae > Streptophyta > Pinopsida > Pinales > Pinaceae > Pinus > Pinus tabuliformis. Next base: position 993,090,784 of record CM062812.1, on the reverse strand, counting down.
CCTAAAATTTGCAAATCAATGGAAAAATTTAGTACTCCCATCGCCTTCCTTGATCCATATGGCCCTGCTCTTCATTCACCAAAGTTCCTCTTGTCATGCCAGAAGGCCCCGTATTCTATCTTCTAGAGTCTTTAGCGAGGATAGCGAATCTTGAGAGAAAATACCTGATTCATTCAAAAGAAAAATATTAGCAATTTTAGATTCAATATCTTTTAAGGATGCTTCCTGGCTAGCGATGAGAACCTTGTTCCATTCTTTTATTTTTAGTTTCAGATGTTTTAAATTGTCAAAAAATTGGAGCATATGAGAGTAATTCTGGATGTTCATAATGTGCTTCCATTTTGATTCCACCAAATTTACAAATTCTTCCTTTTTTAACCATGAAGGATTGAAATGAAAAGGAGCAACAAGCTTTACTTCGTCAACTCCTATTCTAAGCATAATGGGGCAATGGTCCCAAGTGGGGGGTTCAACCCATGATATTAACTTCAAATTCTGATTTCTAAAGGATTCAACAACAAAAAAATGATTCATTCTCTTGGAGACCGCATTATCACAAGCTCTAAGATTGCACCAGGTGGGAGATAGCTCATTGGGGCAAACATATACCATCTGGTTTTGATCCCAAAGATGTGTAAGCCTTCGAGTGGATCCGCTTGGGGATGAGTTCCCCACACTTCGCAAATGGACATAGTGAATTTCAAGTCGCCACTAGTGTTTAGTCGGGGGAACCTAGACCAACCTTAGCCACCTAATGCTTCCCAAAAGGGCTTCTTCTCGACATAAGGACCATAAATATTAATTACCCTCCAGATCGAGCTAAACTCTTTAGCTTTGAGGTCAATTGAAATAACATTCCTAGATGAAGATGAGGAAAGAGCTGTGAAGGACATGTTCCAGGTTGTGATCAACCTACCTGAAAGATCATCTGCATCTAGAGAGCTAAAAGACCAATCTTTCAACCATGGTTCTAAGACTTTCCTAGTCCTTTCTCTCCAAACCATCATCTCCTCAAGAAGAATAATATATGGTGCCTGTAATATAAGGAGACACTTGAGGGCAATTTTTTTAGGGGTGCCCCCAAAACCCCTAATATTTAGAGAAAGAACTTTCATTTTGAAGCCCCTATTGGGGATTTTCTGGCTCCAAGTGCCCTCGGTATAGTCGACTAATTGCCTTTGGTGATGTCATCCTTGGCTTGAGATTGAGCCTTGGACAAGTGAGATTTTCGGCCCACATGGCCCTTTGAGGGGGGGTCCTCATCCATCTCTTTGTTGGAGGCCGCTTTTGAAGAAACCCAACACCTAGATTTGAGCACATAGGCCTTATGACTCATTTCCTTGCCACCTTTTTGCAAAGGAGAGACATCCATACTATCATATCAAGAGAACGAAGAAATTGATACATCAGAAGACGATGACGTATATGCATAGTTTGAAAAATAGGAACCAGGCATCGAACTGGTCACCTATCTAACCATGATTCGAACCAGAACCTGATCAAACCGGATTCAATAAACTAGAATTGAAAAAAATACATAAAATATTTATTTTTTAATGAAAAAACTTATTTTGAAGATTACAAACCATGATTCCAAACCATTAGAGACGAAATATGGAAGTTTTTCTCATCTATATACCATGTAAGGGTGCATATATCAAAATGGCACTGAGTGCAATACATATCAATGATATCATCAACAAAATATATAACCAATGAGGCTCTAAATGGCCTCTAGAGTCCAAAAACAATGCTAAAACTCAAGCTACTAGGCCATTAACTTACTACAAATCATTGATCAACATGATCACTCATCAAATCTAAGTTGCACAATACGGGGAAACAGGTACGGGTATGAAATGTGACCCCCCCAAATTTTGAAAATGGGGAAACGCGATATATATATATATATGTTAGGACAATTAAGAAATGTTATGTGCAATCATAAATCATACATGATATATTATTACATTATGATTACATTGTCCAATGTCATTGCATAAACTATAAGTCTATCAATTATACATGATGATGAAACATACTAACATCACATTTACTCATGAATGATCACATAATGAAAGTAGTAATATCCAAAACCAACCTTGATAAATGAGTCTAATAAATATATATCCAAAATCAGCTACGCCGAATCTGCTTGTGAAATATCTTTTGCTTGTTGTTGAAATCTCTTTTGCTCACTGCTGAAATCACCCTAGCTAAAACCATTGCTCTCTTCCTCTTTTCTCCTTTCTAAAGTCACCCATTTCCAAGTGAAATGATTTGCTCAATTCGCGTGATGAGGGAATGAGGCGAGTCTTTTTATAATTTGCGAGAGACATCTAGAAACATCCATAAATTAATTTAATCACAAAATAAAAAAGTTAAAAGAGAAAAGGAAAAAGAAAACACTTTTTTGAGCGGAAACACGCCCATACGAGCCTAAAATGTGTTTCAAGCCATATGGGCCGTGTTTCTGTCTTAAGAAATGTGCACGTATGACCTTAAATGCGTTTCAACGTTTCAGGCCCGAAATTGGGACGAAACACCCCCTTGGCCTACGTTTCTTGCAACATAGCATCAAACTCATCACCACTACTAGACATGGGATCATCAACAGGAGCTACATAAACATCATCTGGCTCAAAGTTTGACTCTTCACACTCCTCTCCAGCCTGAATAGTAGTACTAGACCTAGTGGAATTAGAAGAACGAGTTGGCCAAGCTGCACGACTACTGCTCCCCTCACCAATACCATGTGCCATGCTTGGTCTTGGTGGTTCGCTTCCTCCAACTACTGGTTCAACTACCAGATCTGCATTGGGATCAACACCCCCCAACTCCATGGCATCAATATCAAAATCAACATCAAACTCAACTAGATGAGTCTCCTCCACCCATTTTGAAGTTGGATCAATATCATCCAACAGAATGGGATCTGTATTAGGTCCTTTGTTCAACAACTGGTTGTGCCTTAGTCGAAGGTTGTACTGCACAAAGACAAGATCGTTTAATTTTTTTTTGTTCCAAACGATTTCTCTTCTTCGTGTGAATCCATTCAAAATCAGATCAATTGCGCTCACACCTAGAAGCACGGCTAGTTTGGCTGAGAACTCTAACTGCAAGCGTTTGCAGTTGAGGACATTGGCTTCCTAATGACTCCCACCAATGTGCTCCAAAGACAAAGACTAGAGTTAGTTCATTTTTCAACAATTTAGATGGTAAGTTTGAACAATTTACAAAATACAAATTACAACTTCAATTTTAAACAATTGAACTTTACAAAAAAACAAATAAATTGGAATTGCTTACCCGGTTGATCCACATATCTTGCTATCTTTGCCAAATTTTTGCCAAATGTGCTTGTGGCCCTAGAGAAAGCAGTGAGTTGTTGATGTATTTCCAACTGTTGTGACTCATCAGTTACCATGCGCTCCAAGCATTGGTACAACCCATCTCTGACCTTCCTAGTATGATCTTCTCTAGCTTAACTTTATAATGATACTTTGGGTTTAGGAAATACTCAGTTGTATGTATATGACAATGGAGTTAATTGTTCCATATGTTATCAATGATCTCCTAGATAGGCCCATATTTACCTACTCTGTTCTTCTAGGTTGCTCGTATCTACTCCTTTGCTTGATCCATAGCCTCATAGATGTAGCCCATAGTCAATTTTTCCCCATCCACCAATCGTAATACCTTAACAAGGGGCTCACCAATTTTCGCAAGCTCTGTTGCTTTTTTCCAAAAAGTTTTGTCAAAAACTTTCTTTTTGGTGCCTTTTCCATCTACTCTACGAGCCTATTAAGAGGAATTCCAATCATCATTGGAAAACATTTTCTGCAAGTTTTGTTGTTGGGAAGTGAGAGATTGCAATGTGAGGAGGTGAGTTGCAAATCTCCTGATGGCAGGGTTAACAAGCTCCCCGCCCCCAGTGTTTTTCTTCATTAGGCTCAATATCCGTGAGTGGTTGTAGATGTATTTTGTGATACTCTTGGCATGCTCTACATTGTTCTTTACCCACTCCACTTTTTATATGTCCTCAAGCATGAGGTCTATGTAATGTGCAACACATGGGGTCCAAAGTATGCTCCTATATTTGGCCTCTAGCATCTTTCCAGCAAGAACATAGTTTGAGGCATTATCGGTGATGACTTGCACAAAATTCTATTCCCCCACTGCTGTAACAATCTCATCCAAAAGCTCAAGTGATAAGTTGACATCTTTCCCCCTATCAGATGCATCCATCAATCTCAAAAACATGGTTCCTTGAGGGAAAGAGACAAGGAAATTTATGATAGTGCGGTTTTTTCCATCAATCCATCCATCTGACGTGATGGAACAACTTGTTTTGGTCCATGACTCTTTAAATTAAGTCGAATATTCTCCAATGGACGCAATCACTCTTTGCAAGAGAGTTGCCCTCAAGTCATGCATAGTAGGGCCTGTGAAGCCATTTCCTACAACGATAGCAACATCCCACATAACTTGGTAATAAGGTGAGCAAGCAACATTAAAGGGGATATCTGCATCATACCATCATCTAGCAATGTATTCAAAAACATCTTTGCATTGCTTTTTCCAATGAGCATCCAAGGTGGGTTGACTTAAACTTGGTTAGGAGGCAGTGGTGTTGAGGTTTGGTAACTTGGGAGCTACTCCAAGCCCTAGGGTTTGGGGTTTGGAGGTTGTAGCGCCACATATGGTTTTGTGGGCTTGGAACACAAGCATGTGGGCTTTGCACCCAAGCACGATGATATTTTGACATGTGATGATTTGAAGTGATAAAAGAACTCGAGAGGAGAAAGACGCAACGAAAATCACTCAAATCCGAGTTGTAGAACTTGAGATATTAATTTTTGAAGTTTTTGTGTGGGCATGGTGGCACAAGGTCAAGGCCGGCTTGGGGTTTAGAGGCCTTATGATAGGTTGTTAAGCCCAGTAGGGCAATTCGTTGGAACCACATGAGTTAGTATAAAAAGATCTCATGTGTGGAGAATTTCTCACCATCCAAGTGCCTTCGATCATCATGAAGAGCTCTGAAATTTAGTACGGATTTGAGGTAGGAAGTCGAATTTGGTGAGGGATCATCTTTGTTTGAGGTGCGAATTTCTTGCAGAGAGAAGCCGCAGGTCTGAAGCTTCATGTGGTGGTGGCTAGGATGATTGTTTGGGCAATTTCTCTCTTGTTTTTAGAGCAAACTTCTTGCCAAATCAAGCCGCAGGAGCAGAGGTAAGTTGGGGTCTGTTTTGTGTTGTTTTTTTGGTGTTTTGGTGCTTTGTTTTGGGCCACAGGGCTAGCTGAAGCTACAACAAGCATTGAAGGATTCTTTGTGTAGGTCTAGAGGGCTAGGGAGGCACCTTTGCCCTAGTAGCAGACATCTGAAGCAAGCCGCAACCCAAACATAGGTGTTTTCTCTAGCTAAAGGAGGCTGAGTCCTGCTGTAGCTATTTGAGGTGTTGCAGGAGCCTCGAGAAGGTGTCTTGAGGCCTACAACAGTACAAAAGGGTGGCTAGAAGGAAAACGAAGGAGGGAAGTAAGGTTGGACAAGAAAACATGGTGATTGGAGCATTGTTTTAGGGTTGTTATTGTGCCCTAACCAGTCTGGTTGATGCATAGATCCTAAGGTAAAGGAGGCAGCAACAATGAGTTATAGATGTCACCTTGTTGATGGTTGGATGCTAGTGGATGAGGAGGTCCTAAGAGAGGACATTGGTATTGGACACTCGTGGTTTGTTGGAGGGCAATGTGTGAGTGGACTAAGAGTAGCCTAGTGCAACACCTTGATGGACTAAGGTGGCTGCTAAAAGAGGTAGATTTGAAGAGCTCAAGGTTTGGCCAGCTAGGAAGAGTAGTTGTTGACAACCCATGTTCGTTGTTGGAGAAGTGATATTCGATGATGAGAGGTGGCAACCCTCCTGCCCTATAGAGCACCGCATGAAGACAATAGTGGGAAGAAAAGTCCCAAAAGAGCCGAGGAGCAGCAGTGGGCAGAAGTCTCAAAGTGTTGTTGTCTTGAAGGATGAAGGAGCAACTAGTGAGCGTGAAGACCCTATGTATGGGTTGTAGATGGACTTATGATCAACTAGAGGGAAGATTGGATCGCTGAGTTCAGTGGCCTGAATGAGTTGGTGCATTGATAGAGGCAGGTGCTGCAGAACGGAAGCGAAGGACTCGCAGTGTACAGGATACGACAAAGCAGTTGTGCTTGTATGCTATATTAGTTAGATCGTCAATGTATCTTGTATCTTGTGTTCTTGTACTAGTGGATATTTGAGGACCATTATCCCTTGTACAAGAGCCCTAGACTGTTGTATTATCAATTTGATTAATATAACGAAGTTGGGTTGTTGTAAAATTGTGTAAAAACTTGTATATATTTTGTGCACTTGTAGATTTACTATTGTACATTATTCTGCTGTGCAAAGTAAACTTGTTGTGATACTTGGATTAGAGCGTCATTGATTTAAGATTCTATCCAAGGCTCTGGTGTCGTGGAAAAACAACAAGTGCACTAGTAGTAGTAGAGGCAAAGGTGGAGGAAGGTGTGAAATAACTCTTAATGTTCATCCTTTTTTAACCTTTGGCTTGGCCTTGAAGTTGAGAGTGAGACCCAGGAGGGGGAGGAACATAACAAAAGGGGTCATGGAGATTGGTGGAAGGGATAAAGAAGTCTTCAAGGTCAAAATCATCATACCCACTTGCTTCTTTCCAACCCATAGCTTCTACAAGTTCCTTCTTCCTTGCAATTTCATCTTGTATAGCCTTTTCCCTAGCCTTTGCCTTTTGATATTTCTCAAACATTTCAAGGTATTCTTTCCTATTAGGCCCTACCACTTTATCTAGTGCATCACATGGGGTTACTTGGCCTCCAATACTAGCCAAGTGTTGTTTCAACCTATAAATACCCCCTCCTTCCATTGGGTGCTTGCAATATTTGCACAACATTTTGCCAACAACTACATCACAGTGAACCCTTGCAACATCTTTAGCTTTTGGGGCCATAATGGATGGTGAAATTTCAGATTTGGAAGGAAAGAGATCTGCAAATAAAATAGAACCTTCTTTATTGGTGTTTTTTAACTTGAAATTTGAAACTTGAAAGGGGAAAAAATAAAAAACAGAGACAACAATAAAATCTGGAAATTTTTTAGGGAAAAATCATACTTGGAAGGTTGGAAATGAAAACTAGTTGATGAAGCCTCCTCCCAAAGATGCCAACTCCACTAGAAAGCTCCTTCAACATGATAAAGAACCTCCAAACTTGTTGTTGCTCCAAAGCTCTAGGCTGTTGCAGCTCTCAAATTCTCACAAACACTAAAAATCAAATGTGTGAGGCAAATGGGAGCTCGAACTTGATTTTATAAGTTTAGGGAGGCAAATTTGGGGCGAAAGTTGCCCATGGTTTGCTAAGAACCACCCCCAAAAACTAGCCATGGGCCCCATCTTTTCGTCCACTAGTGTGGCACCCGAACCAGCCAGTTTGTGATGGAATCGGCTAATCAGGACTAGTTAGGTGCCAAAATGGCCGGTTTGGCACCTAACCAGCCTTGACTGGCCTATGGATCAGATTTATGGGACTCATTCAATCCCGAGATTAGCTAATTGGTTGGTTTGGCCGATTTCTAGTTTGAACTAGCATAGTTTTTAAAACTATGCATATATGGGACTATAATAGTGTCAGCACATAAAGACGAAGGACTGAGAGTGGCTGAAACAAGAGACTGCGAAAGAAGGAGAAGCTTGTGGAAGAAGAGTAGAAGGACAAGGCAGAAGGATAGGCTCCAACAAATTTGGCGAAGGAGAGCCATGCACAACATCAATAAACGACGACAAAAGATCTTCTACTGACGTACCTATGGATTTCAGTTTTGTCTGGAGTCCTCGCATCCGTTCATTGCAACCACCTTTACTTCCTCAACCTTGCATTCCACGTCCAAGACAGAAGGTGAAGGATTAGATTTATAAACGCAAACTTTCCTTACAGGCTTGAAATCCTTCGCCTTGTGGTCGCAGTGATCAGCGAAATGCCCAACTTTTTTGCATATGAAGTAGCGGAATGTGATTCACCAGTAATCCACTAGCTAGGTCCATTTCTTTCCCCCCATTGACAATTCAACTTCCACAACAACTCCCACTCACGTCTGTCTCAACCTGCAACTAGGCACACTGATGGTCTGATTTGGTCAAACAACCTTGCTACAGGCAAATGAATCTACCCAACTTATTTTTGATTGCTTGTAGAATGTCCACATTCCAGAAAGACGTCTGGAGACTTGGTAATATCGCCCTTACCTTTTGTGGGGGCATGGGTTTTGTGGATGGATCAAAATCAATCTGCCACCTTTACAAGACTAAACCTAATCTACCCCACTGCCAATCCTTGTTTATAACCTTCTCAACATCAACGGAGTTGCTAAAAATGGCACAAAACCAGCCTCGAGGTAAAATGTGGTAGGTCGTGTTGCACTCAAATTGTCAAAGTTCCAGGGAAGTGGAAGTACAAACTTTTTCGACAAGGATTGGATCACATATCAGCAGTCCATGTGTCATGGTCATTCCATTCTACAAGTTATATATTGTAAATGATCTTAGTAAAACCTTGAGTCTATATAACAACCTAGATAAGCCTATAATTTGATGACGAATTCCATCCTAAGAGGTTTTTTAACCTCACTGATTACCTGTGTTTTTCGACACGGCTAATCAAAATAGTTTTTTCCCTCTAGCTTAAACCCCCAAAGCTAGGGTGAAATTTATTGTCGAATTATCAGGTGAGTCTTAGTGCTTTAGTCGAGTCTGATGTAAAAGTGGTTTGGGAATAATTTACGCTAATTGACTTAATTATTTTATTACAAATCACTTCGTTTACTAGATCATATTGTGTCGCAGGTGGGTTATGTGTCTTGAGGGTCTAAGACGAATGTGTATTCCCTCTTTGAGTCTTGTAAATGAAAATCATATATATTAGAAGGCCAGAAAAATAATTAATCCCCACGTGTAAATTAATTAAATTTTCCGGAAAAATAAAATTAAATCATAAGTCATAAAATTAATTCATTAGAGTCAAATTAAATTGTCTTAGGAAAATAAGCTCTCCAAATGGAAAAAATCATGGGTCTTAAAAGAATCAATTTTTAAAGGTCCTCCATCAAGAGAATGTTGTATTTTTCAAGAAAATTTGGACCCTTGGACCTTGGTGGTTAAGTTAGTCAAAATTTTGAGGAAATTAGCTCAAAATAATTAATTTTGAGTTAATTAAAATGAAATTAAATGATAAATTCGAAAATTCCTCAAAAATAAAAAATCAAGAGCCAAGATTAAAATATTTTGAAGTGTTTATCAACGACCAAGATTATTTTGACAGGGATCAAAGAAACTTGTTGTTCTTTTTCCATTTGGAGGATTTATCTATAAATTAGAGAGTTAGTTGAGTCTCTATTCATATTGATCTCTGTCTAGAATTTCTGCTAAAGCATTTTGTAAACTATTGTCCCGCTGGGAACTATTTTTTCTACTATAATTAAAAACTTTGGGGTGCAACTCGAGGTGTTCTTGTCACCGATCTATGATATGTATTGACTACGGGCTTCATCTGTGGCGCTTTATACTATTATTTTGAGATAATACATAGTGTGTGCAGGTACTCAATCCTTGGTCTCCAAGTTCACAGACTGTGGGCAAGGGTTACTTGCTTGGATATCTAGTTTTTATATGGTGGATTGAATCTTTGCTTGGGCTATAGCGAGCATTAATTTTTCTGAAGCGTTTTAGCCATTCTTTCAAGAAAAAATATTATAAAAATTATTTTCTCAAAATTTATTTAAAAAATCCATGTACAATTTGTAAAATAATTTTGTAATTTTAAGTGTAAATTATTTTTCTAACTTGGGTTAGGGTTTTAGATCTATTTTGTATATATTTGGGGTTTGGGTGTTTTTATTTTCATTTTTGCAGGTTGGATCAAGGGATCAAGTGAGAGAAGAATTAGATCTAGGGACTTGAGGGTAAGATCTAGTCTCTAGAGAATTTTGCAGGGACATTTAATGAAGATTTGACGGCAAAATTCAGATCTGAAAGAGATTTTTTTTCGAGACACGAGTTTTCATTTTTTTGGCCTCCGCTTGCCATTTCAGCCCCCGATCTATCATTTCAGCCCTTTTATCCCCACAAATTCGCTTCCCTTAGCTTTGTTCTCCATTTATCCCCACAAATTCGCTTCCCTCGTCTTGAGCATTGTCGCGGTGCTTGTACAATCCGGGTGATGACAGGTCGGACTATATGACAAGATTGCCTCCCAATTCATCCTTAACTAACTCTTCAACGAGACAGAGCTCAATAATTTACCAACGAAACGCCCTATGACAACCTTTTTCAACAAAACCAAAATCTTAGAAAACTCTATTCCATCCCCAACCACCATGCCTTCTGCAACTCGTGACTTTAGAGGTTTTTGCTTTGGTTTTTTATGTGCACCCTCATTCGAAGGAAGAGGGTCTTGATCTTTCTCACTTAGCTGTGTCATGGGAGCTTCAGTTTCCAAGGAGAAATTCAGAAGGGGAGAGACATTAGTTCCATTTTAGCCCATGCCAAACAGAGAGTCGCCATTGCGGATCGACGTATTAACAACCAAACCTAATCCACTACACCTAAATTGCTCATTCGATGGAAAGATGCCAAATGGGCTCAAACTGTCAGACTCATAGTCTACGACATCCATGATCATTATGTGGGAATATAAAGAAATTTGACGGGAATTCAGATCATGCCCAGAAAAGGGAGGCACCATGTGCCCACCGAAGAAACAACCCTCAGAAAAAAAATCATCCCCGAAGTCCCTCAACCATTATAACTATATTATTTTGTAGCTCCAAAAATTTCCCTAAATTTTGAGGGTACTCCTACATGTCCCCCATGTGTGTCTGCCCACACCCACATCCCTCGGTCCTAGAGTCTTCGTGGAACATTGGAAATTAGGCAGCCATTGCAAGTTGCAACATATGGATTATAATTGTTCTTGCAATAACCTTTATCTAACAGAAATAACTACATTCATGACGAAAATAATAATTTAAAGATTGAATAAAGCAAATAGATTCAGAAATAGAGAAAACAAACCATTCAAAAATGAAAGGAGCAGAAAATCCCAAGATAACAAAGAAAACAAGTGGTGTAGTATGGAAAACAAACCATTAAAAGAAATGTAAAGAGCATAAAATGATAAATCACAAGATGTGCTTTAGTCTCTTACCTGAAGAAAGGAAATTGAGAAAAGAACACATGATACCACTTGGCCTGCAAAACATAAAATGAAAAAAGTAAATTTTATTTGATTTTTGGTACTAGTGGGGTGGGGTGTGTGAGCAGGCTAATGCTTTAATTAAGAGAAAAAGGTAGGTTCGTGGAAGGTATGTTGTAGCTAGCGACAAAGTGCAGGGCGCCCTCCCCCTTCGTTGATTGTTTTTTGGTGAGAGAGTGAGAAAGACTACTCAATTTATGGCATATGATATGGAAAGCCAAAGCGAAAGTCATGGCTATTAGTTAACCACTGCCTTTATTCATTATTGATATGGTGCTGTTAAACCCACTTGGATTGAAAAACTTGGGATTTGCATCTTCTCAGCATACTAGAAAATAATACTTTTTCTAGAACCGGTAATCAAGAGAGTCTTTACAAAATAAATGACCACATTTTGTAACAAATGCTTGTGATGCAACACTCCACAAATATACACTGCATTCAGGAGGAGAATCTTCTTTTGCATTGTTACTGTAAATTGGGAAAATCAACTTCTCACAGACATGAAATTCCATAGTTGACATTGCCGAGTAGGTGGACAAAGGTATTCACATAGGATTGGCAAAACATATGGCCACACCTAGTCACGAACAATGCCATTACCACACTTTCATTAGTTGCACATAGCGTTAGATGAAGGATGGACAAATAGGAAATAATAATTTTCTAACTGAACCCATCCCACTCAAAGTTAACCAATTCCATTCATTGCCATTCAATTCTATTTGTTTTTCTTGACCCACAAGTTAACCCATCCCCTCGAAGCTAATCCATCCTAATTTACAATCATTGAATCCTAAGCTAAGTCGCCTGACAGGGGGATTCTGGATTCGTAGGTTACGGGGATTTGAGAGTTAGATTCGGACACGTTGACCCCCCGAACAGGACACGTAGGATTTGTTATATATATATATATATAAATATATATATAAAAATTAGATGTTTCTTACACAAATTCTCATTAATGATACAAATTCATTGATTTCAAACATAGATCTTCATCTAAATGTTAGTTTTACTGTTTACAAAGTAAGTTAGTAACATTATAGCATGCATAGTACATACAAAATTCAAATACATCACATGTTGATGTCACATAAATCATGATTCATAAATGAAAGACAACTTACAAGATAGTAAGATAAAGATATTGACAACTGTAGTTTTCTCATTAAGTCATCAAATCAAAATGTGTTACATAGGTAGTGTAATGCTAATGGCAAATAGAAATAGAAAATATAAAACAACTACAGGTATACAAGCCTCAAGGCAATAGGTAGCCCATGACTCATGAGTCATCAATCCTCATAGTCATCATCAGAATCAGCATCAATGTCCTCATCATCATGGCCACCACTGCTTTCCTTTGCATCCTCCTCCTCCCCTGTATCCATAGTCGCCTCTGCATCTGCTGGTGTGGAGGATGACCCCTCTAAAATATCACCATCATCAAATCTAACAGGCTCTAGAACTGGATCATTGAGATCCATGTTGGCCAATGCCAACTCAACACTGCTGTCCAGACCCATATCATCAGGAAAGACATTTGTCTTTCCCCTCAACCATTCTTCCCTTTGCCTGTAAATAAGACGAAGGTTGGTGTGCACATACACCATTGTCTCTGCCCTAGACTGCTCAAGCCTGCTCTTCTTCACACTATACAAATTCCCATATGTGCTCCAATTCCTCTTGCAACAAGAGGATGAAGTCATCTGAGAGAGGAACCTCATGGCTAACTGCTGAAGAGGAGGGCTTGTTGCCCCATGATTTGCCCTCTTAGCTCCCCTGTCTCTAATCACATCATATCCTGCAAATCGACCAGTGCCAGTGGAAAAACCTGCAAAGGCATCCTCCACCTCATCAAGGGATGCTCTATCCTGGAAAACCCGCATGGATGCATCTTTCCTCCCTGTGAGATTTCACCATCCATGTGAGGAGGGAATCTGCGGGAAGGTCCACCATTCAGCCACTCATGTCTGTAGTATTTTGGGTTCAATGAGTGAGCCAAACAATGTAAAGGTGTGCAATTCTTGTCCCATCTGCTGACATGAATATCCTGTATAGTATCACAGAAGGCCTTTGGTGATGTCTCATATTCAGGGCACTCACTCTGTAGAATAATGCTCCTCACAGACTCAATCATGGAATCCCATCCCTCATAAACCTCTCCTAGGATGGGTTTGTCTGTATCTGCAAATCGAAGCAAAGAAATGATAGGGTCCATGATCTAAATAATTAGATCTACCCTCTCCCACCAAGCATCATCTAGCACTGTGTCCTTCACTCTTTTAGAGGCTACTTGATCCATCTTTCTCCAAAAAGACCAAAACTCAGAAATAACCATGGCCCCAAGAGCGGTCTTGACCTCCCTCAACCTCTTCAACATGATGAATGAAGAGGCAAACCGTGTATCAACAATCTTCAACAATGATAGATTGTTGTACTCCTTGTAGATAGTGAGGGCATTTGTATGATTTTGCATAAAGTTATAGATATGTCGTGCATCCTCAATAATATTACCAATCCAAAGCACAACAAAAGCAATGGATTTCAGTGCTAATTTCAATGAATGGACAATGCAAGGTGTCCAAAACACTTGTGGATATTTAGCTTCCACAATCATGCTAGCAACCTTGCAAACAGGTGCATTATCTGTAATGATTTGCACACAAGAATCAACACCTACATCTTCAATAACTTTAATAAATAATTCACCCATAAATTGTGCATCTTTGTATTCTCCAAGTGTATCCACTGCTTTCAAGAAACTGGACCATTCATGGAAGACACCATGAAGTTGATGATTGGGTGTCGTGCTGGATTTGTCCATCCATCAGAAACAATGTTAACTCCAGATGTTGGCCATGATGCTTTAATAGGCTCAAGCATTTTTTGCACCTCTTTTTTGCCTTCATCAACAATGTGGTTCTAAGCTTCTCTGAACCAAGAGGCACATAGCATGATGGAGACCTGTGAGTTAGAGCCCGACACATATCAATAAATAGAGGTGTGCGTGCAACATTAAATGATATGAAGTTTTGATAGAAAAAGAAGGCAATGGTGAGATCAAGCTCTTCTCGTTTCTCTTTTGAAAAATCTTGTCCATTGGACCAAGTGAAATTGCTCATTTTTGCTGCTTGCCCCCCAATAGAACTCTCAAATGGAAATTTGGTGGTGCCTTTCCTCAAAAATGGAAGGGGGTCTTCATTCTTGGTTTTTCTTGATTTTGTAGCCACATTTGCCATACCAACAGTGGAATCATTTTCCATTTCTTTCCTCTTTTATAAAGGAACAACTTTCCAAGCTCCAATTCTACAACCTGGTAAAGCCAACAAATGGCCTTTCACACGGTAATATGTGCTTTTGAAAGAATGTGGCAAAAGTTGCATCTCCATTGCACATTGCCTCCTTCCTTCCCCTTGGTGCTTGTCTCATCCTCTCTTGTGACATATTTCCACAAGGGATATTTCTCAATGTTGTCTTTAGGAGGAAGTCTTCTCTCAACATTATTTGCAGCAGACTCTGATGATATTGGGGGAGGAGGGCATCTCCAGTGGAGACATTCTTCCCCTTCCTTTGCCCCCTAACTGCTGCCCTTGATTGAGCCATAAATCCTGTAAAAAAAAAACAAAAAATGCACAAATTTGTAAAAAAAATTCATCTACAAACTGCTATAATAGAAATGCAAAGAAATAGAAATGAAATGCACTTACCTGGTGCTTGAATCTCCTTGCCGAATGCTCCACACCCTTAGCTCCTTGCTCCAAACCCTTAGCTCCTTGCCCACAACTCAATGTTTGCAAAACTGAATGAGAGAAATGGTAAATGAGTGAAAGAACAATGCTTTTTTATGCCCGCGGGTTTATCTTTTTTGGGATTCGAATCCCAAAATTGGGACACGTTGTGTCCTAACGGGACACGTACGAGATTCGAGCGTGTCTCATTAGGACATGTCATGTCCCATTTTGGGATTTGAATCTCCAACGAATCATGTCCGATTCATGGGATTCAGACACGTAGCCTAGTTTCAGTGATCTGGTTTCATAGATCCTAAGTAGTTAGCTTAAAACTCAAATCATAAAAAGTTTAGTTATTGATTAAAAATCGGGAGTTGGTAACAAGTCATGACATTTGTTATGCCCCTTTTGGGACC